>JAPWTK010000107.1:745000-1276844 GCA_029963805.1 Aromia moschata
TTGGAATATAAAGAAGTGCATGTCCCAAAAGTATCAGCTAATGTAAGTCTGATTAATATACTTGAGTAAATCTGATTAGTACAAATAAAATATTTACGTTTGTGTAACTTAAAAAAAAAACAATGTAATAGGCATGACGAACATTTTACTAATAGTTTGCTCCCTGCAAACTATAATTGATTTTAATGATTTATAAGGTCTACTTTACTTTTGATTTAACTTGATGAAAAATATTTCAAGTAAAAGTATAGCAACGGCAGCAAATATCTTATTGATTGTGGTTGTATTACAAGTTACATGTGCATGTGCTATCAGGTCCTCCATGTGCTGAACAATAATTTGCACCCTTACTGAAACGTGTTTCTGACAGGTGCATGGGCCATAGGTAACCGAAATATCAATATATTTTCGATAATTTCACTTTTAATAGGCTTGCATTTTTTACAAGAATCAACAGGAAAATTAAACATATACTGATATGAATAAAAACCGCAACACTCAGTATTAGTTAACACATTGAATGCCGACTACGAGATAACTCGTAGATTGCGTTCTTTTCTAGGACGCTAACTACGAGTCATCTCGTCCTTGTTTACTTGCCATTTTTGTGCAGCTACGATTAAACTCGGAATATATCAGTGCTAATATCGATAGATGGCTTCTGGGAAAAGAACAAAAAACCAATGCTGGCTTGCATGAACAGATAATTTATTAAAAAACAAACAAAAAATATAATCATAAAAATTAATTCAAGTTCAAGAAATAAAATATTATTTTATTGTTTGTGGAACTCCTTAAAACAATCTTCCACACCTCATTTCTGAGATACTACTGACAAATATGGACGCGTATCTATGATTCAGCTTTAGCGAAGCGACAGGTCGAAGCATGTCTGCGTGCGAATTAACTCGTAGTTGGCTTCTGCGAAGAGATTTCTGTTACAGAAGCCAACTACGAGATAATAAATAGGACTTTTTAAAAAATATATATATATATATATATATGCTTTTTTTATGATAACTATGCACTAGAATTAGAGTTTTTAAAATATAATGTGATTAAATCAAATTGTCATTTTAGGCCAGATGTCTGAAAATTGCCGTGGCAGTCAACGTGAATTAAGCAATTTATTTGAACTTTTCACATAAAATTTCCTTTGTTCAAACTTTATTTATTTTTTTATATATCAAAGTACATCTAATGTGAAAATTTCAAATAAATTGCTTAATTAAAACTGCGTGTTGCGTTTTTATTCAAGTCAGTATTACATATATATTAAACCTGATGCAGTGACTCTTCCCTTCCAGTAAAAGTGGCCTTTGTTAGCCAGTCATTTTTATTTCACAAGAAATTTTTATCTACTTTTCTTATTAGAAAAAAATAGTCAAACTTTCAAAGCTAGTATTTTGTTCTTTTAACCAAATTCTACACCTCTGCAGCAGTAAAGCCATTATAAAACAACAAAAGGTTAAATGCATTATAGTGAAATATTGTCCTACTTTATACTTTTGTATGTAAAGTTTACAGATTGTGTACCAGAACATGGAAGATTATGTTAATTTCTTCGTTCTAAAGTTCCACAGCATTTATTATTTCCGTATGTTTGCTTTCAATCTAGAAAGATGTTTTTCTATTAAAACAATTTCCGAAAAATAACTCATTAAAGGTTGTTAAATAGCTAAGTTCCTAAATAAACCAAAAGTCACCACATTCTAGAGATCTTTCTATACCTTCCTACATATTTTAACATGAATAGAAAGGGAATCCCAAGGTTGGCAGTGACTTTAACCTGGTTCCGAACATGTATATTCGATGATAAAAAATAAAACATAATTAAATTAAAAAAACATTTATTATCAAAGTTACTCTTCTGGCACCTCAACAGTGCCGTCATTTACTTCATCGATAACATCATGGGGCGCTTTACCATCGATGGTACAACCTACTGATTGGGCGGTTCCTAAAACTTCCTTTACTGTGCCCGATAAGTTTTTCGCCATGGATCTAGGCTTCATCTGCCTCGCGATAGCGATCACATCGTCGAAAGTTATATTTCCGCTGTGCTTAACTAAAAAACAAATATAACACATTCATTAGAATCAATAAATAATTTATCCAATTGCCAACAATCCAATTTTTCAAATCTAAATATTTGCCAAGACATCGAAATTAGTTTTTCTACTGGATAAATAGATAAATGAACCTATTGAAATAGAATTTTTATGATGTAGTAAATATGAAATTTCCTCAAAGAATATTCCTTTAATTTCAAAATCAGGGATTAAAAAATAATGCTATCAAAATATAACTTGTGGTACATAAAAGGGAATTAAAAATTGTGACGTGCATTTTTATTTGCAAAGAAAATTTGACCTAATAGTAGTCTTTGCCAATTCAAATGTATATGATAAGTTCTACATATAAAAATGTATATGGTAAGTATGTCTTTGATAAGTTCATGCCCAAAATTGTTGTTTTGTGGTCTTGTGTTTAACAATTAAACCAGTTAAAATTTTAAACCAAAACAGTGTGTGCAGGTCCTGCAAAAAACTTAAAATGCTGTTTACAGAACAAAAAATGTTCATGGTAGAGTCCTGCTATGAAAATACTGTTATTTTCAAAACAATAACAGTGTTATAGTTGTCAGACTTCCTTTTGTGAAACGTGGAAACAATTAAACAACTGCTGCCAAGAGCAAGTAGCATCTTTGATACGCTATTTTTAAAAATAACGAGACAATAATGGCCCACTGCTATGTGCCTGACGTTTTGATCAAGTCTGATGGAAAGTAAAAGATCCATTTAGACGGGTTTGATTTTTGTCCATAACAGTTTCTTTGAGTTTCCTCTATGACACCTAAATGTCTTAATCAGCACTTAAAGACAAAGTCTTATTTTTCACTTTCAACCAGAACTGATCGATCAAAACTTCAGCTTTGTCCAATACTACCCTTAACAGCTGTTAGAAAGGTAATTTAAATATAAAATTAAAATATTAATGAAAACTACAGTCCGATATATTGTTTTAGTGTGTAGCAGCAGCCCTAATTTTGAATATTTCCACAGTTAATTCTATTTCACAAAAAGCAAAAAACAATGAACTTTTAAAATCACCTAGCAAGAGCAATCCTACCAAGAGGGTTACAAATACTGTAACGTTGAATACATGTGCTATTCGTAATTTATAATAAATGATATTTATGCATTTTCATCAATTTCCATAACAAAATGTCTATTTTGAAATGTTTTTTCAATTAAAATGCCTGTTTTATCACAGTTCATCGTTCAATCAATCACATTTATTGAACGCATATGAAGATGCGTTTTATTTACGAAGACACATTTATTTGACGCTTGACCGATATTTAGTTACACTTTGAGCACACAAACACAAGTATTTCAATTCTAATTTTTGTTTACAGGGTAGAGCCAACGATGTGCCGCTTTTGACTATATGTTCCTAATTCTACCACCTGAGATGCTACTGTTCACCTGACCTTATCTGGTTAATTTATTCCATAACATCATACAATACACTATTAAAACAAAGGTAAGTCACATATAAGTTAACTAAGTATTGTTAATCCCGACTAGTAACATTCTTAGTATTTCGTAAGAATGGGTTGCAAATAAGGGATGTATTTCTCTAGCACTTTAGAACAATTAGATAAAAATATTATATTTTCATCTTATGTCACGTGCACTTTATTAACCCACATTTATACAGTGTCCCATGAAGGGCCACAGCGAAACTACAGATTCTTTGGGTAAAAATATTACAATTTAACCAAATTTCACGGTGAGATAGCCTATTGGCATTTTTGCCACACATAAATTTTCAGCTTAATGATACAATAAATTTGGAATACGGTCCTGTCCTTCGCTTATCCCTCAGTCTGTTTTTGTGGAATTATTTATCCCACTACTATAAGTTTAAGGTCTATATAAGGTACTATATAATACTCACTGTTCTTTTGCTTCTTCCTGTCACGTGGGGGTTCTTTAAGAGCCTTGATTATGAGGGAAGCGGCAGACGCACGACGGTAATGGCAGCCTGACGGTTCTGAATTTTCAGCTGAACCGTAATTTTCAGGCCTTTCCAATCGGCTGTTCCTTTGGCGATGTCGTCACCGATTTTCTTGGGGGACTGAAAGCGGAATACATCTGTTAAACATGTGTAACAATCAATGCTTTTGAGTTCGAAATAAAAATATTAACTACCTATTAAAAACGTACCAAGCCCAAGGGACCAATTTTAGGAGCTAAAGACGACGTAGCTCCCACCTCACCCCCAACACATCTGAGGTATACTATTAAAAAGAAAACAATTGATGAGTTTGTTGTTAGGTTAGAATTTAAGAAAGTCCATTTATTCCTATAACTAAGCACGTACCGTATTTTATTTCGTTGGGATCGAATTTTGGCGGCATGTCTATCTATTATTGATGATATTCTAATTAAAAATAATGCGTCCTATCGCCGATGAAACTGGATTAAATTAGAAAATTCACGTCGTCCACTACAAACTTTGGGATGTCAGAATTAAAAGAACCAGTAGTGCCAACATGAATCAGTAAGTATCTAAAATGTCAAATTACTGGTTGTCATTTGATAGTTACTTTTTCATGTCGCAACATTTTGATCAGTTTTATATCAAGATGTACTATGTTGAAGTTTGGACTTTGTAATTGAAAATTACCACAAATTCTTTGATAACCGTATTTAATTCTCAATTTGCTGTAACATAATCCTTATGTGGTTGTTAAATTACAGCATTATTGCCGAGAAAATAGGGCTCAGCCCTTACGAGTGACGTCACCATGCCCAGGTCAAACTATAACTATACCGTGGCAATGCGTATGCCGAGCACCGAGATTTAGAATAGACCATTCTAAAGGCCGCTTTACAGTTATTTTAAAGTCCAGTTTACAGATGTTTTTTATTGCCGACAAGAAAAATTGCAGCAATGTTTATTGCGCGCACGCGTATTTGTGTTCATTTGTTAAGAAATGGTCCAAACAGACATAAATACGCGTGTGCGCAATAAAATTTGCTGCAATTTTTCTCGCCGAGCAACATGCATAGGCTAATAATCCGTTTATAATTCATATTCAAATATGGAATCAGTTAATAGGGAACTGCAGATTGATACAATAGTTCTTGGATGAGGCAGTGGAAAAGAACACTTTTACATGTGTTGAACAATTAAAAGAGTGTGAACACATAGTATAAAGTATTGAAGCTACAAAATATTGTTAGAATTAATCACTAAGTATATGAATGACTAATGATAAAATAAAATTAAATTAAAAACTAAGTGACCATGATCACTGACACAACATTAAAGGCCGCTTTACAGTTTAGAAGTTTGCCGGCAAGAAAAATTTCAGCAATTTTTATTGCGCACACGCGTATTTGTCTGTTTGGACGATTTGTCAACAAATAAACATAAATACGCGTGCGCACAAGAAAAATTACGAACTGTAAAGCGGCCTTCAGGCACAGTTTCAACAGCTTCTGCGCAGGTTCCTCTGCCCCCACTATAAAAAATAAAACTACGAGGCTCACACTGCTCACAGTGTGAGCCAAAACTTCAAAGGGAACCGGCCTTTGTGACCCAACTGGATTACTTTAAACTGTGGCTAAGGTTACACACTCTGTTGACGATCATTGACTTGACTTCATAAGCAGGTGATGTCTTAACCGACGTTTTACTGTGAACCAAGCTACGCATATGTTCTCTATGCTGTGATAGCAACCTTGAATACGTCCCTGCTATTTACGTTCGTACTTCGTACGTGATTAAGGCCCGTTGCACAATTAACATAAACGTGAAATTAACCATAACCACAAATATGGCGTAGTATATGAAAACAATGTTCTTGTATACAACTAATTCAATTAACATTAGCATTAAAAATGACCTTCAATCGTCAATAACCAAAATTACGTTTTGCCAGTTATACAAACCTTGTGTCTGCACTCTCGTGAAATGTGGGTAAAGGGTTACCCTAAATACAGTAGTAACTAAGACTAATTAATACTAGATTACTACAATATCTAATACACTCCTCAAAAAATTTTGTCTTGCACTCCTATATTGCTGGTGCCCGTAAGTAGAGGTGTCACGGGGTAAGTGAGATAGCAAATGACTACTTGACCTGTTGTGCGCAAGCGTCACGAGTCTGGTGGGGCAATTGGCTGTGTGTGACTGCATGTTCAATTCTCGGGCATGCGCGTAAGACTCGAAGTAGTCACGAGAGAGAGACAGACGCATATATGTCTGCACCGTGGTGATTTCGCCAATCTCCAGACCCTTCAAGCATATAGGAGTATTAGATATATGTTTCATATATCTAATACTCAAGCACCCAATATTAGTTAACAATTCGATGTCCATCATTTCTTCTAATTCCAGTGTCGTTTCTGATTTTTCACACAAAATATTTAATTTAGTGAAATTGGCTAAACGGAATCCTCAATGCGGGAGTTTTAAAATACACACTGTTTTACGCAGATTTGTTGTGGACAGAACATACAAATTACAGTTATACTTATGGTTATGGTTGTGGTTAGAATTGTGCAACAGGACCAAATTGATTTCTCTACGGGTTTAACTCCGATCATCACGCCGATCACTTGTATGTCATAGAAAACCATTCTATGCGTAGCATGGTTTTCTATGTTGTATGTGGAAATTTCTAGTGGAGTGACGTAATGACAGTGACATTTAATGCAAAAACAACTGTCGTTTCTCGTTTCTGGTTTAGCATGTACTAACTAGTCAAAGACATCAGTTTTGAAATGAAAAGATCGAAATTTCCGTGTTCATTTCGTTTAGTTTCTGCTTTAAATAATGAAAATTTGTTACCAAATAATTGTGAACTGAACTGACAATATAATGAATTCCACAACGAATACTTTAGAGAAAAGTGAAGTCTCTCCTGAAGGGTTTCACTGTGGGAAAGATGCTTTAACTGACATGTTTGGATGGTTTTTGCAAGTGCTTCTTGCCTGCTTAGCGTTTACGTGTCTAGTTGGTGAGTTTTATTAATTACAAGCATGCAGCTGTAGTAATATATTTTTATGTGTGTAGCGAAGAGATTTTGTGAACCCCGAAGCGAGAGACGTTCGTGGTTGATTTGGTTTTACGATACATCGAAACAGGGAATGGGGGCTATGGCCATCCATTTGGCAAATGTGTGGCTTGCAGGACAATACACTGGGGATCCATGTACCTGGTGAGCTTTCCGCTTAATATAATCTTAATGATTTGGAAAAAGGTCTCCGTACCTAGTGACCATATAGGTACTCTTTTTTATGTACAATCCTATTAAGGCTGATAAATTATACAAAATAAAGAATCAAAGCTGTTATCTATTACATTATGGATTTCATCTCAGTTTTATCAATACAATTATTACGTAGCTATGGATTATTATAACCCGAGATAATACCAATTAAAAAAGTACAAATTCTAAAAAACTAAGATTTATTTGTGTGAAGTGTCAAATGCTATCTTCCTTTTTATGTTTCGCATTGATATAATTGTTTATGGCTTTTGTTGAGAATTTCTGTATCAATTTTTAATACCCTTTTTTTATACAATACAAATAATCTTAGTTTATACAAGTACATGATTATTTATTTAATTTTCATTGTAAGAGAAAGTTTGTTTGGTAACCTTTGTATAAACAATCATTCATTACATTTTTTAGATTTTAGATAAGATCATAATATGAGGTTCAATTACATGACTATTTGATAATATTTGGTTAATTTTGGTAAGTTGTTTGAATTTCTTAATTCAACAAATAAACCATGGAATAATATGAATGATACCACTTATTACTAATCTCATTAATTCACTTAAATAATAACAAAAATTATCGCTGGTTACAGTTAATGAAAGGAAGTGGATTAAGATAATAAGTATATTACATGTTATAGTACAATAAATAAATACCTGTTTTTGATTATCACAATATGGTTTCTTGCTTTATAAAGGTGGCCATTCCGGTAGCTTAATGGAAAATAAAGAACATTTTCTCTTCCTGTTTTCCTGGTGGTGGATGCTCGGGTGTTATCCTGATCATCTAAATCATTACCTAAGGGCAAAAGAGATTTATATTTTTATTCAATAATTGTTGCAATAATGGATATCCGTATTGTTAAAAACTGTAGATATTTATAATGTACTATCTTGGGTAATAATATTGAGTTTGATGATACTTTAAGAACAATAAAAATACTTACTCATAACAAAGAGCAGTCCCAAAAAAAAAACCATCAAATCTGGCTATAAACGAGAGAGATGGAAATAGCGGTTATGAAGCTCGAAGGAAAATTTGGTCGTTGTCAAAGTTTGATAAGTAGCTGTTATTAATTATTAATATATTATTAATATAAAGAAATACATAAAGAAAAAATAAAAAAGAAAACAAAATGTATCATAAGACAAAAAAAAAGGTCCTTAAAGTATGCCACGGAATCGATCCTTATGTTATTATTTTCTTTTAGAGCTGTCAAGTTCTGAAGTTTTTGTTATTAGGAAAATTACATTGCTACCATTGTCATTGCGTAGTACATAATATAGAAGAAAAAAACATACAACAATGGACCTAAAAATTATAAATTTGAACTAAACATGTGGAATGTACCATGTTTTTTCTACCTACTTCTTTCTGCTACATCTACCTTCTACATTTTTCTTTCTGCAAAATCGAAAACATTGGTGAGCATTCGGGGATGTTGTTAAACTCCTGAAATTTATTTGTAGTTCTAGAAAAGTCTAAATTTTTGTAAGGTTTGAAAACTTGGTGGCCACCTAACTGGCAAATGATCAACGGTCACATTGCATCTCTTATAGCCTTGTTGCATTTTTCGTTGTCTAACGGGTTTACAGGATTGTCTAAAATTTAATTATAAAATCTCGCTGAAGTGGGAGTCCCTTAAAAAACGGTCCATTTCAATTTCTGTTCGATATGGCCACCCATACACCAATTTTCTGAGAATGCAGAGGCTCCTCTATAAAGAAATGTGGATTTTCAGAGCTCTACATTTTAATTTATTTAGAATAAACGTAACTAGAGAGGTAAAACCAATGTCTCATCAGAAAAAAAGGCTTCTTCAAAGACGTTGTATTAATATGCAAATTACCCATAAACCATTCTGAAAATGGCATTGCTGTGGCTGGTCGTTCGGTAACAATTCTTGGTCTGAGCTTAGACGATAAGCCTGCATATGCAGGTTACATTTTAAATGCTGAATAGGCGTTTGTGGATGATCAAACAATTTTTTTTTTAACAATTATTATTTGTTAACATTATTGCTACCTTTTATTAACAATTATTATTATTTTAATTCTTTTTTAATAGGATTAACAATTTGCCACCTTTTTTGTGCAATGAAAATTTTAGGTCTCCCACTGTCTTCCTCTCTATTCACACTTCCCGTTTCTCTAAACAAAGACAGATTTAGTCAAAACTTGGCAAGAGGTCGAAATCCATGACTATATATGGAAATTTTGTTTGAAAATCGTTAAAGGCGTCCCCTGTTGAATAAACTTTCCCGCCTTCAACCCTTCTACCATTTCCAAAGTAAAGTTCGATTATAAAAGCTTTTTGTTCTGCAGTGATTACTATATTTAATTTTCTTGGTAATAAAAACTTCAATTCTACGAGAAATAATTCAAGACTTAATCTGAGGACTTTCTTTTAATCATACGATATAATTGTTTAGACAATAATAGCAATTGTTATTTGACCAGACTTACAGTGTATTTTCTTCCCTCACAGGTATCTAATAAACTTTCTATTAGATTCATCTCTAGGATTACTAATAATATTTATTGGTATAAGATTCTGTCAATATTTATCTAGAACGAAAGGATGGGAGGCCATCAACTTTGGAGAATATGGTACTGTTTTTTTTATATATGTAGTTCCATTGGGTCACACATTTAATTGTTTGGTTTTTTAGGAAAACCACCATCCGCCAATGCTTGGATGGCCCAGTGCTGCCTCTATGTATTTTTGATGGTTATCGTAAAAGTTTCCATAACGCTGTTTATGCAGTTAGATTTTTGGGATAATGTAAAAGATTTCATTTTATCCCCGAATCCTAACCCAAAAGTAGAACTTGCATTTGTTATGGTCATTATACCATTCTTTGTAAATGTGAGTATCACCTTCAGGTTATTTTAATTACTTTCATTAGTCCGTGGTGGTTTTACAGCTATATTGGGAACATACCACTTTGGTCACGACACCTGGTGGTTAAAATTATAACCAAAACGAGGTTGCACTGCATGCCATAAACACACGTGATTCACTTTAATAAATAATTATTAAATTGTCATGGAAATTATTAATTCTCCGGTTCGAACTAAATCTACAGCTAGTTATATCTGTGTTGTTAGGGGCTGCAATAGTAAATCAAATAAAAACATATCTAATTTTCCATTCGTGTGGTGCAAGTCGAAATTGTATTTGGAAATTTTGAAAAATTAGATTAAAAGCATGGAAACGTGTTCTTAAATTTAAAAAAATGTATCTCCAAGAATGCGAGTTTGCTCATTGCACTTTCATGGAAGTGATTACATAATTTCAAGTAAGTAAATGTAGTCTAACCTCAAAAAAATAATAACAGTAGAAACAGCAGTCTTCCGAAAATTTTTAAGTTTTTTAATGAACAAATAAAAGAAGAAAAATATATAAATGCCAGAATTTTCATCAATTTTATGTTAATAATAATAAACTGTTTAACTCTTTAACTCTGTTTAACAATTTTCAGATGTCTGTTTTTAATATAACAATTCAAGTGTTAGTTTTAACTTAAAATATGTAGTAATATTAGATACAATACATCTAATTCATTGCCTTTTCTGAAACATCATGACATGATTTTATTTATAACAAAAAAATATATGTAATAAAATATTTTCGAAATTTTAAATTATGATCTGAGGTTAGAATGTACATACCGGTACTAACCGGTAATATGTACTATATGAAATTTTAAATTATGATCTGAGGTTAGAATGTACATACCGGTAATAACCGGTAATATGTACATTTCTAACCTCAGATCATAATTTAAAATTTCAAATATTTATTATGGCAAATTTATTACATATATTATTATATATGTAATAAATTTGCCACTTGTGTTTGCACTTTCCATCCATCCCTGCTTACAAGAGCATTGAACAGACAAAATTTTTTCCATTATTTGTTATTTTCCCACTAATTTCATGGGGTCGTTCTTTTAGGTGAGAACATTGTAAACAAAACGCGGTGAAAGTTACTACGTCCGTATTCAAACTTTCCACATTTCTCCCACATTTTATTAAATGCCTAGCTTCTAAATTTTTCGGCATTGACAAAATTTTTTGATGAGACATTCGAACCAGCCCAGTTAAAAATTTCATTTAAAGAAAGCATTTAATAATTTGATTAAATGACACTGATTAGAAACACGCTTGTTTACTTGAAACTTGCAACTTAAAGTCAGCCATATTAATTAGGCCACACCTTCATGTCAGTTCCTAATAGTCTTTTTTTTTTTTTTTTTTTTATTATTTTAGTTTGGATAATTGCGATACCAAATTTTCCTAAAATTTTATTACTCTCATCTAAATGCTAATTTTAGATGAGATTAACTTGCTACAAATTTTGTGTTTCTCATCTCTATAACTTTTTGTAAACCTTTTTAATGGAATTTATTGCAGATGTTGATGTTTTGGGTGACAGATAACTTTCTAATGTATAAAGACCCCGCCAAAAAGAAGGCGAAACAGTTCGGAAGAAAGTCTCCTGCACAGGGCGAAAGTAAAATATCGCTCCCTGCGAAAAAGAAACGCAGAGAATCGGAGAGTGACATCTTACTTTCGGCAGACGATGAGCTTTTGGATCCCGAGACTGTACCAATAGCAAGAGCAGTTTTAGCATAATTATTGATAGTTTTCGGTGAGTTTTTGGTAAGTTTATACACATATAAGCACATAATCAATCAATAAGCTAAGAAATTCCTCATCGGATATTGTTAATACGAAAATTATGTAATGTGATTTTCCTTATAGGTCATCATTTGGTTGCAGTACATTCCCAGACGCATTTATACCATTTTGTTCTATTTCAGCTGGAGGCAGTTGTTTCTTACACATGTAGTCGATTCTTAACACGATCTTAATTGTAGGCGTTTGTATATACGTTCTTAAGGGTAACTCACGATATGTGAGAAAATTGTGATATAATGTTAGTAACGTAGTTTAAGTTAGAAATATCAAATGCATTTAATCAAACTGTCACTGTTGTGCCAAACCCTGAAAAATGATGATTTACGGAATCATCATTTTCATGATTCCACCAAACTGATACATTTTTATTACGTTTATACAAGCTTGCTATCCGTGATGTAATTATTAAAGACACCATATTTTGGAAAGGATTTTTTAAAGCCAGAAAATGTGTAGTGTACCAGTACCAGTCAGTACCAGTTTTTAGGTTTTTTTACGGTGCATTTTTTTTGTGATGGTAAATCACTATTTTGACCCCTGAATTTATCCTGGAAGTTTTCATGTGTAATTTATTTACAGCCTGCGTGATAATATATCCCTTGTCACAAATAAATAAATACTTATAAGCACTTTGTTATATTTTATGGGTAAATGATTTGATTATGTGATAACTAGGGTCCGGAAAGTTTGCCATAACGCAGGGTAAACTGCGTTCAACTATCCAGAGCTCCCACATGGAACCGGCGTGCTACAGCGCACACGCGAGTCCCAGCGCGTTACCAGGCCACGGTCAATGGTGTACGTATGCACGGGCAAGAAATACACGCACATATAATTTACGAGGCGCTTAAAAAATACGGTTTATACTTTAATTATAATAGAGTTGTATAGTGCCCGATCCTGCGTTATGGCACACATTTCCACACCTTGGTGATAACAGATGCTATGTTTTGTTTGAACTAAGAAGAGCTTTAAAAGTGACTATTTTTAATAGTAATCACTCTTTAAGAGTGTAAAAAATGCACATTTTTATGATTTCATATTATAGTGTTGCCCTTTTAAATAGCTAAAACTCATTAAATCTGATATTTAACGTCCTCAGTATCATAACCGTATTTTTATGTTTGAGTCCTTTTTGGAAGATACACATTATTTTGTTTTTGTAAACATTTTTGTAAACATTGTTTCAAACATGAACATTATTTCCGATGCATCTCTGATATATGGTATGTACACGGTGTTCATTTTATTTTGTTCCACTTTTAAATGGCTGTAGAAATATTGTTTTTTGAGTAGAAAATTAAAAAAAAAACAGTTTGTACAGTTTTTTTTTTTAATTTTATGCTGTCAAAAATTTTACAGGCTGTCAAATGTCAAAGTAATTGGCCTTCCCTAATTTTTTTTTTGTTCTAATAGAACACCCTGTATATTGGCCACTTGGATAGAAGTTTTCATCAGGTTCACTGAGATATGCTACATATGCCTTATTTCTATTAATTAAGACATTTTGTTTATACAATTAACACAGTGTACATATTAACACAATTATTTTTAGACACAGTGAAAATATTTTCCATATTGCAGGTACAACGAAAAATAAATTGAATATATTAAATTTTGCATTGATGTTATAGACAAAATAGTGTTTAAAAATGCTTGGTTTTTGCCTTTGAATCTTACACATTTACTGAGAAAGTTCTGTTTAATCTGAAGTTATAGAAATCGTGTATTAATATAGGTGTCAGAATTTTAGATGCCAGTGCGGAACAATTGCGAACTAATTATTTTGCCATTAGTTGCATGTTTTTACGTTATTTTTCATATGTTTTATATTCAATTAGTCACTTTCATTTATGATATATCACTATATGCCTATAATATATGAAGGTTTATTGTTTACAAGTTGTCGGCATAATTATAGTGGTTTTCTTTTGATATTTAGATTGATAGGAAGATACCTGTGAAATATACATTCTTAAATTGGAACGGTCTATTTTGAAAAATTTTAATAATTTGCTTTAAGGTAAACATGTGCTTTTTTTACAAAATTGTTTAATACTTTAATTGAAAACCTTTTTTAAGTAGAATGACGGACATTAGATTGAGTATCTTGAAATATATGGAATAGTTAGATGGCACTGTAAATTCGAAGTGTGTTTATGAGGGTGAACATGTTCTGAATGCAGGTTGTTCATGAATTCATGAATTTGAAGGTACTACCGTTTTTTTCATTATCTTAGCTGAAACAGGTAATAATTATAAATATCTTTACATTAATCTTAAAAAATACTAAAACTTACATCGATAAAAGTAATCCTCATCAGCAAAATGAAGAGAACAGACTCTCATAAATTTACTAAAGGGCTTTCCTATCATCAGTTTTAATATCCAAGCCTTATGTCTTTCTGTACGTTCCTTTTGATCAAATTTATTTACCAGGGAAACTTGATGAAATTGAAATATATGGAAAATTAATTGGGGGGTTCCTCTCAATCAAGGACAAACAGCGAGATACACAACTATACTGATTCTTTTTAATTATAATACTCACAAAATAACGCTAATGTTATAATTTTTAATGAATACAACACAAATATAAACTGAAAACTTTCAAGACACAATGGCACTCAAACGGACGTTTCGAATAAACAGTGGCAAAGTAATTGGTTTATTGAGCGACCACCAGGTGGCGTAACACTTATATTGTTTTCCCTGTAGCTGCCTTCTTATTGCCGTAAATTAATCGCCCATTTTTATACAGGGTGTTTTGTTTCCAAATAAAGTAGCATAAATGACGCGTTGAATTAAGAAGCGATTTAAGTTAAATTACAATTTTTTTTTCTGTTTCTTGTGACAATCATTTTATGAAAGAGTCAGTACCTGTCTGTTAGTAATAAAAATATATTTACTTTTACCTAACAATATTTGTAACTAAAATGCATGAAATATATTATGTGTAGGGTCCGGAAACTGAGCCACAACGCAGGGTAAACTGCATTCAATTATCCAAACCACCCGCACGGGAGTGGCGTACTAGAGTCCCAGTGCGCGTTACTAGGCACGGTCAGTGACGTACGTATGCACGGGCAAGAAATACACGCGTATATTACGTATCTTCATAAATACGGTTTATACTATAATTATCATAGAGTTGTATAGTGCCGACCCTGCATTGTGGCACACTTTCCGCTCCCTAATTATGTGTAAATATAGAAAAAAAACTCGTTCAGTTTTTATGTGATTAATCTAATAATTATAATTGATTCAGATATACCTGTGTATGTAATTATAATGAAGCTTATTTACCTTCAAACAATATCTAATCCGCATATTTTATTTGAAAGGATACACAATTCCAAAAAAGTATAAACCCGAGGTAAAAAATAGTTACACATAGCTGTTATTCGACGATTATAAACATTTTTGGGCATCGACAGTTTGCTATTAGAGTTTCAAAATAAATTTGTAGTATTGTGTACAGATGTGATAGATGCAAAGTTATTGGTTCCTCAGATATTAGACTCTAGCCACCAAAAATTGTAAGTACATGGTGACAGAATGTTTATACATTTACCAAATAGTAAATATCAAGGTGCACATTTGGACTATTGTGCACCTTTGCATAGTGAACTAATAAATTATATTTCTTGTAAGGAATTAAGGTATATGTATATATGTTTAGTTAAAAAAACCTAGCAGCCATATTAATAATAAACACATCGGCAGCCACTTACTAACCAGCATACTTACTAACAGCCACTAAGACTACATTTAAACTATGCAAATGAAGTAGTATATTAAAAATAAATCATATAAACAGTTTGATCCTGTAAATATTGCGAATTTATTGTGATAATATAATTGAGATTAACTCCCTTGAAATAATAATGACAGTAAGCAGGTCTTTTATAGATATTTCACAAAAAAGTTATTACAAGATTCCTGAGAAACGGCCACGGTCAGAACCTAAAGTAGAAGGAAATACAAAAATTGTTACTTTTAGATGGTTTAAAGAACCAGCCAATGAGTTCAATTTATGATTCGACCTAAATGGGTCTCATCAGCCTTGAGTGTTTCTTGATTAATACTGCTATTATAATAATCATTAACCAAGTCGTTGGATCTGTAGTCCATGTTGGATCTGTAGTCTATGAAATTGTAAAAAAAAAATAATAATAAGAACCTAAGCTATTAAGAACTTGTGTTTTAATGTGTTTTATTAATAATATTACCTACCTCTGATACAGTTTTATATTTGGAAGTTGGTTTATTAAGTTATCAAATGACCATAACAATAATTCGTATGGGTGAGGTTAACTTTAACGTGATGTAAAATATTCTAAAACTGGTTACTAAGGATTTAGAATCATTCTAGGGATACATTGGTGTTTATGATCATTATTAATACAGTTTTTGCTGATTGCATTTTAAAATTGTCTTAGAATGATCTAACATTTATTATTAATAAGGCTGTAAGTGTTTATTCCGGTTTCAAAGGCGTATACAGAAGTGATAGACGAAAAGACCTATTATTATAAGAAATGCTAATATATATATATTGTTTTAACATAACCGTGGAAGTTTAAATTTTAAATAAATTAGTGTAGTTAAATATTAGTAGTTGTATTATTAAATAAATAGTGTTAGTTTTGCAATATGTTGTTGGGGGTTTTCTTTTCCAATGTTTTGAGATTATAGGCGATAGTTGCTAATTATTATTTCAATTTAATATAAAAGTTACCATAACCTAAAATTTAGGTATACAAGATTTTCGATGACAGTGCTCAAGCTTTTATGGAACTGATTTCCGAAAATACCAAAGTGTGAGATTAATAAATGTTTTTGTTTTGTGTATAATATACTAGGCACTACTTTCATTCTGAGTACCTAATGTTTTATTTTATCAAAAAAAAGACGTGACAAATTATATCATATTGTTTTTATGTTTTTAATTATAATGAAAGTGGCGCTACCATTTTTTTTATTGGTTTCGTATGTACATACATTTTGTATATGATTGAAAAATATTTATTTTGATGTTTCAAACGTCCATCGTAGCATACACCAAATATTGAATTAAGATTATTGTCAGGATGAGAATAAACTATTTTGGTATATCTTTGTTTTATTTATTATACAACAAAGTTCATATAAAACAGGTCCTTTTAATATACAAATAGAGTTTAAGTAAATGTCCGTATTAAAATCGTTTATACTTTAACATCAAACGTATACAGTGTTTCCCAAAAAGTACGCACCATATGTGAACATTGTTTTTTTCTTTAAATTTAGGCAAAAACTGATTTCAGAAATTGTTACGGGCCGTTTTAAAACCGAACAAAAAAAAACATCTGAAATAGAGTCCAAGCCATCTAGCTGTTTGTCTTTGGGATTATAAAGATAAATTTTCCCCTATGGCGTGTACCTTTTGGGCAACACTATATTTATTATAAATAAAATTTAGTATAATATGTACAACAATAATAATAGTGTTATTTGGTTTCTTACTACCTAACTTAACTTATGACTGAAATGGTAAATGTAATAGACACAATGCAGGATATCTTTATAATCAGCCTGCATTTTTTATTTTGACAATTATCATTTGCATATTGAACATAAATAAATATATGTTTATTTATTATTCATTAAAGTGTAATTTAATTTCTAGCATATCAAAATTAACAATATTTGTGAAACTTTAAAACTTTCAGCTTACAACAGGTACATTATGCCTGCATGGAAAGATTATTCTACAATTATTTGTTTTTTTTTCATACATATAGCTTCCAAATGATAATGTACAATATATAAGAAGCTATATATACAAACATAAATTAACGTTATATTTAAAAAAACCTTAACAGTAAGAACTCGTGAGGCTAGTTTTTTTGAATTGCTTAATATCCAGCATCTCATGATTTTACAGTCATAGTCATGATGAGTCATGATTCATGATAAAACAAGGAGTGTATTCACTATAAAATGTGGATTCAAGGAATAATTTCAGTAATTTCAACACTAAATATTTCACAAAAAGGCTGAAACAGTTGAAGTAATGGTTTTAGGGGCTTCTAATTTAATTTATTTTACATGCGTGTGACGTCATCAATTTTTATGAAATTCTATGTCTATGTCATTTTTGGATAGCAGTTTTAAAGTCCTTAGCAGTTTCAAGAAATTCACACTTAATATCGTCAACTTTAATAGTTTTAGTGATTTTGAAAGCTTTACCTATATATTTGAACAAAAAGTTTAAAGTAGTCTCAAAGTGTGATTCTGACAATAGTTGGTTATTTACTGTTAAACCAAGTTTTCCAAACAGGTAGATTAGAAGACGAGGTTTTTTGGAATGACCAGGTACATTATCAGATTTAAATCCAATGGATTCCTATCTAAGGGGTTATTAAGAAAATAAAGTTCTTAAAACGAAGCCTAATATGTAGTACCTGTATATTGTGCAACAAGTGCAGACATTGCAATTTTGCACATGTTGCACACTATACTTTTTCTACGACTGCACATTTTTTATAAAAAATAGAAAGAAATTTACTTCAAGCATTTATTTTTATATTTAACTATATTTAAAAAAACGATGATACATTATTTATTTGAAATTATAGTTAATAGTAAAATTGCTACAATTATTTAAAGATAATCCTGGTATGTCGTCATTTTTTAAAAGGTTTTTTATTATACTAATATTCGTCGATGTCGAGGGTTGATCCTCATGTAAATAATGTGGGTTCTCTGTGTCCATTTGAGTAAAAAGATTAGTTACAGTTGGCTGTTAAATCGATGTAACAATTTTATTGGCAACTGTAATTTTATTTAAAATTTTGCTTTTAAATATATTTGATTTAAAGCACTTTGTTTTACTTATAAATAATTCGATATTTACGATTTGACAGTTCAAACAATTATTTTAAAACAGAAGCGCTAGCAGCCAACTACGTTCATTTTGATGTCGACGATTCCCCATTGTACAGGTGCGGGAAATGAACTGTGAGAAATGATTTCTCACGGGTATGAACAATACATATCTTTGTAGTTGTGTAAAGTGTGAGAAAAATGCTGTTTTTCATAGCAGTCGTAGAAAAAGTTCATTTTAAAAATTTTACAGGTTTTACAATTTCTGTTACTGTTATCCTTATTTTATAAAAAAAGTGGTATTCAATCAAGAACTGTTAAAGATAAAGATATTAAGTAGGGTTTCTTAAAAAGGCCTTTTAAAAGTACTATCCAAAAATTATATAAAAATGTATTTGTTAAACTAAAACTTCGTATAATGCCATTAAACTATGAATTAGGGATGTAAAATAATTCAAAGTGCCGCTAAAATCATCAGTTCGTCTGTTTTTGTTGCCACTAAAATTATTAGTTTTAGCGTTTTTGTGGAATATTTAAAATTTTGAAATTCCTGAATTTATTCGATAAGTGGTTTCAACACTATATCATACAGTGAGGGCGTAAAGTCGCGCATAAATTCGATAAAAATTAAAGGATATTTTTTTTTTTAGAAAAACGCTGGATACGTCAATATTATATTTTTTGCCTATATTTTGACGTACTTTTAGTCGAGCTATTTTAAAATGGCGACCGATCAAAAGTTAATATTCGATAAAAATCGAAAGAGTTTATTTAAAAAAATCACTCAGCCACAAGAGGTTCTACAGCTATTTGCTCCGATTTACTAACGCACTAAGTTATCCAGAATACTAGAAATTGAGAAAAAATAATATGAAATGCATTCTTCGTTATCTAATTTACTTGAATTATTTAAATTAATATTTAAACGAAGTATTTCCGGGTCGATGGATTGGGCGATGGGGTCAATTCGAGTTTCCTCCTAGGTCGCCTGACCTTATCCCCATGGATTTCTTTTTGTGGGGTTATTTAAAACAGCGTGTATGTAAATAAACCTACTAATATAGATAACTTCAAAAAATAGAATAAGATACGAAATTTAAAAAAATTCTCGCTGAAATGATACGTAACATGGTTGGAGAATTTGAATCGCGGCTTGGTTACTGTCAAGAACTCAACAGGGCACAGTTTGAACATTTATCAAAGACCAAATTAGGATAGGTAGTTTTAATTGTGTTACTTTTTAATTTTAGAGTTCCGTTTTTAATAAATAGTTTAAAAAAATATTTAAGAATGCACTTTATATTATTTATTTTCAATTTCTGAACATTCTGGATAACTGTTGAGAGTGTGTAATGTCCAATAGCCTAGCAAATAGCTGTAGAATCTCTCATGCCCGAGTAATTTTTTAAGATAAACTTTCCTTTGTTTTTTTATTGAATTTTAACCTTAGTGAATGGTCGCTATTTTAAAATGGCTTGATGGACTCGCGCCAAAATTTTAGAAGCATACTGCGTGAACTAAGAGCTTTCAAATAATGTATCACAAGCCATATGTTGTCGTATAAAAAAAATATCTGTGACGTCATATATTTGACAGCCATCAATAAAAAAACAAATTAAGTACGTCAAAATATCGGCAAATGAAAAATTTACTTGACGGGTACCGAACGTTTTTCTAAAAAAAATATTCTTAAATTTTTATCGAATTTATGCGCGTCTTTACGCTTTTCACTGTATATGCATATTCTAAAATCAATAGAATGTAAGCACCTTTGAATTCGTTTGTTTTGCACTCAATGGCGGCCGGTTCAATTTCAAGTGGTCCTGTTTTTCCAATATTTTGGAGGGTAGGCTATAGACCCCCTACAAGCTTTTTTTTCGAAAATTGGCCCCCACCAGAAAAAATTGCAGCCCTCTACTTGGGTCCAGTAATTACTCCCTAAAATATGAATGTGGGACTCTTACAAACGTACGAGAATTTCAAATGTTACCAGCCACCACTTTGCAGTTAAAGATAAAAAGATTAAAAAGTCGTAACTGAATTTTTTTTTGTTATTATTCGTTAGTAGTCTAGTTACTAATGTTACATTTAGATGGTCTTAGCAATACTGGTAGGTACAACTCAAAAATCCATATTTTTCAGGAACGCGGTTTCGAATTTTTTGTTTTACATTATTCGCTGTGTTTCATAACGGAATTTAGATATTGTTTGTTTTTTTTTACTGAATTATATAACAATATTGCATATTAAAGCAGCAGTGCCGTTCTTGCATATTAAAGCAGAATAAATCTCATACAGGATTCGCCAGAAATCCCAAAAATGCAATTTTTTGAGTTGTGCCAGTATTGCATAAGACCATCGATTTGTTCAGGAGTAGCCCACACTATACTTTTTTAAAATAATTTAAGACTACACAAAACGCAAATAACATAAATTTACCATACATCTAAAACTGTAATAGTAGCATGATTTAAATGGAAAATCTTTTACACCTTCATACTTTTAAGCAATTACTTTAATTGCCGCAAACCAAGGCGTTTCAGTTCGGTATTTTGTAAGAAACTCGTTTGGTAACCATTTTCTGCGAACTTTTGACAACACTAATTTGAACTTTTGACCATATACGTCTTTTTACCCAACGGGAACTAATTGTTAAGTACCGGTCTCCACGATGACACATTTTTTTCTCGTCCGTTTTGCATTATTTCGGCTCATCAGGGCCCCACTCGTTCGGCGTCTATAAAAACAGTCCCGATCTCTAACGCGCTCACTTGGGCTGGTTGTTGTAGTCCACGTACACCCTGACGACTTCTCCGGAGTACTTCCTCTGCGACGGCATGAAGTAGAAGTCCGGCTGCATGTCCTGGGCGGGCCGGTTGTTCCGCTCGTACACGGTGCGGGGCAAGGAGAAGGTGGCCCTGTCCATGTTCGTGGCGGCGTAGCCCCTCTCGGCCTCTGCAGGGACCTGGTGTCCCCCATGTATCCCCCGGGCGGTTGCGTCGTGGGGACGCTCGGGGGCCTCCCTTGGGGCCTCTGGATGCGCGAGTTGTTCTTTGCCGGCAAGGTTTCGCTGTGTCGTTCGCGTTCTCGCTCTCGTCTCGCTCGTTCCTTTCGGTGCGGGCGGCTTTTCCGTTCGTCTGCTTCTTTTTCTTCGGCCTCGAACGCGTCGAAAGCGTAGTTCGTGTTCGCCGAGTAGTCTTTCCATGCTGAATTTGGTATCAAGTGGTCCTGGAATCGAAACAATGAATATTATTATTTTTGGAAACGTTTTGTAAATACATACAATGTGGACTTATAATACGAGATCCGACCGACATTATTTTTGTCCTCATAATACGAGGTGTGTAAATTAAGTAATGAGACTGGTAACGTAGCGCCCGATCTAGCAACACTTCGAAGACGGGATTTGGAAGGGCGGTAGGTTTACATGTAATGCACCGTCAGTACAAATTTGAACTTGTTAGAGTCATTTGTTTGTTCTTTGTGACTCTTTTCGTAAACCGGTTTTTTTCTAGTGCGTTTTAAAAATGAGTGACATTAATTTTGAGCAACGGTGTACTATCAAGTTTTGCTTCAGTACCTATGTTGGACACGGCGCAACGGATACTTTTGCAAAACTTCAACACGCCTACGGAGAGAGTGTTTTTTCAAGAGTCCAGGTTTTTCGGTGGTTTAAGGATTTCTTAGAAGGAAAAGAGTCGATTGAAGATGAACCACACAGCGGAAGGCCTTCATCTTCAAGAACTGATGAAAATGTCAATAGAATACGGGATCTTGTGCATTCAGATCGTCGGTGACGACAAGAATGATCGGTTAAATTTGAATCACACCACTGTTCATCAGATTTTGACTAACGAATTGGGGATGAGAAAAATCCGCGCAAAAAATGGTTCCAAAAAAACCTTTCGCAGGAACAAAAAGGACATCAGGAGAGAAAGGTGTCTTGACTTTTTGGAATCGATTGAAAATGATCCCCATTTTATGGAACGTGTCGTTACTGGTGATGAGACTTGGGTGTTTGAGTACAACCCGGAAATCAAGCGCCAAAGCATGCAATGGCACTTTCCAAGACCAAGCTCTCCAAGACCCAAAAAAGCAAGAATGAGCAAGTCGAAGATCAAATGCTTGCTGATTTGCTTTTTTGATAGAGAGGGGATTGTTCACAAAGAGTTTGTGCCTCCAGGCCAGACATTAAATCAATTTTATAGAGAGGTTCTTGAAAAACTTCGAAAAAGGGTCATGCGTGTGAGATCAAAGATCGAAAACTACTCAATACGCCTTGCTCACAGTCATTTCAGTAAACGAGTTTTTAGCCAGTAAAAACAATCCTGTGCTCCTTAGCCTCGTTATTCGCCTGACTTGAGTCCTTGCGACATTTTTCTAGTCCTGAGATTGAAAAATCACCTCAAGGGCGTAATTCAGGACCATAGAAAACATTCAAACGGCTGTAACCGACCAGCTGAAGGCTATTCCAGTATATGAGTTCCAGCACTGCTATGAGGAATGGAACAACCATCTTCAGCGCTGTGTGACTTCCCAAGGTTATAAAAGTTATTTAGAAGAAGACGATACTAAATTGTAATTCTATTGGAATAAAAAGTATTTAAAATAGAACATTAATCTCTCATTACTTAATTTACATACCTCGTATGCAATAAGAACGGTATCATCCATAAATTCCATTTGAAATACGGAAGTTGATGCCATCTTCTGATATAACCGGAAGTGCAGCCATCTTGAAAATATTTTTATCAAAACCGCCTTTATTTTTTAACTTCAGTCCATTTTTTTCGATCAATCACCATGTATATCTTATTAGTATTTAATACAATAAGAGGTATTTAAGAATTTAACACAATACCCACACATCTGGAAAGCTACTCGTATCATCATAATTATAAAAACAAGATCTCGATATATCTTGAAAATCATATTTTTTTGTGATCAGAAAACTACGTATGTAAGTGCAAAAATTATAGGGTGTTCTATTTAATGTGGTCCCGACCTCCTTTGGTTATTGTTGACGACTTCATTTTCCAGTTTTTTGGTTCTTGTTGTCGATGGTTCTTGTTAGAAAAAGAAGCTGGCAGCGTTAAGAAAAAAAAAAAACGTTCCTAACTTGTCTTAATTGACGATGGCGGACATTAGTCGTTAGTTAAGAAAAAAATGCTGACATTTTCTCATTGACTGACAAAAAAAAAGAAACAAAATGGTTCCTTGCTCTGATGGTGGTCCGTTTTTGTTTTTTTTTTTTTTAAATTGATGTATTGATTGATGCTAAGAAACAAATCAAGTGACGTTTAAATGGAAATATTTTAATGTTGCATGAGTAATTTAAAATAATTATTGCGGGGAATTTTGTTTTACTGATTCATTAAGCACCGATTATATACCTAACTGGTAACTGCATTTTATAATTACACAGGATGGGTTTTAGTACCTGTTTGGTCTGTAGAAGCGTTGTTTCGTATAAAATGCTAAGATGTATGTACATATGTGACGTTGGTTGTCGAAACACGCCTCTATTCTTCATTAAATATGAATTCCATTACATTCGATTCCCTCTTAAGTCACCAAATCCGTGCATCATCTCGCTTAAGTCGCGAAATTTATTCTCTCTTAAGTCACGTTTAAAAGTAATCATAACCTCAACTTTTTCGTGTTTTTAGTTGCAAAAAGACATTTTTAGAGATGTACCACAACACTTGTTATAATTAAAGATGAGCCAGCTGAACGAAAAAATCAACTAAGTATACCCAGTCGTGCGTGGCAGAGTTCAATTTTCCGCTTGAGTGAATATTTTAAAGGTTAAATTATTTTAACCTTTATTTTAATGTATACTTAATGTATTAATGTTTGATAAAATATTTTAAAGGTGTTTACGGACGCCAATAAATAGTTGCGCCTCACCAAAATACACTTCACATCAAAATTAACGCACTATTAGAATTTGGCATAATTTCAAAGTTAGTTTTTTCGCAAACGGTTAAATTGATTTGGCAATTTTTTTAGTTATAGCTTAATTCTTCAAGAATGACATTGTGATGGAAGTTTTTATTTTAAGTGTCAGTTTTATGGCATACAGGGTGTTTGAAAGGAAACCACTTTGGTACTTCACCTTTGTCTCATCCTGTAGAATTACACAGCTGCACGAGCAGTCTATCAAAATCAAAATGTTGCCCCATCTTTTCTGAACACTGTTTTTTCACGTTCTTGTCTAATATAAAGGGTGTTAGAAAAGTACCGAAACAGCAGAATAACTCGCCAAGAGTGCATTTTTGGACAAAATGTCTGATACAAAAGTTTTGGGATTTTCCCCGGCTATCCACTGGTGACCTTGAATTTGACCTTGAACTTGACCTTCAAGGTCATTTGTAGGTCAATGTCGTTTTTTCAAACGGGAACACTTATTTTTGACCCCGGAATCGAAAGAGCGGAAAAAATTACAGTCGGATTCGACCTTGATTACCGTCATTTCTGATTGTGGAGGTTACCACCTTTATTGGTCAATTTTGTACTTTTGACTTTGGAGTGACCCTCTCATCAGAAGATGATTATCGTTGTCTCGAATTTTTTCCATTCATCATTTTCGGGCTCAAGAATATGCAGTTCCACGTTTATAAAAATGACCTTGACCTTGAAATGACCTTGAGGGACATGGTAAAGGTCAAATTCGAGGTTATCAATGGATAACCAGGAACAAACCTTTTGTGACATTGTCTCTTGTTTGCGAAGAATCATTTTCCCACGATATTATGAGATTGACTTCAGGATGGTGACCTCCACAACATGGCGAAACCCATGTCGAAACTCATGGTTGGCGAAACCCGTGTCGAGTACAAAAGTGTATAAAAGTGTTTCCATGTTACGTGATGAAAAGTGATGAAGAATAAAAATGTTCACGCCGCAGAAGGTTTCAATTACACAGGACCACAAAAGTTTTTCCATTGTGCGAAAATACAGACCTGGTCTACTTTGGTGTCGCTGAACACGAATCAGACCTCAGTTTTCCTCGTTTTTTTTTCTAACCTCAAAAAACACATTTTACACGTTAGCTTGATTACATAGATATACAAAACCAGAGAAGGCCATTCCCCTATACGTTTTTCAACGCACTGAATCAAAATTTGAGGTCAGGATGCATTAACGACTATCAGTTCTTCCCCTAGGAACAAAAATCCCTATGAAAAACACCAATTTCGAAACCATGTCATATACTTGACGAGCTTGGGACTGTAATATTACGGGGATGATCTAACAACAACCCTAAGCCTCAGGAAACCTTCAATCCTACGACATACATACTCAAAACCCTACAACCTCAGAAACCTTAACCTCAAAAAACCCTATATCTGAAACTGCTAGAGCCCAGCAAATGATGAAGAAGCATGAATATGATTCAACCATGACTTTCAATTCCAGAAATCTAAAGCCATAATATAACCCCGGAACTTTATACTTCTGGCTGACTTCCATAAACCCGTGGTCCAGGATGGGCCATAGTCATATAACCGAATGCGTGCAGACTGTTGTGGACACAAAAGTTCTGCCACTAATCGACAAGGCAGATGCTCAAAATATTGAGAGCGATGCTTTTATGAAATTTCACAGCTATGGAATTTCGAAGCTATGGAGTTTCGAGGCTATAGGGTTGAGAATCATATTCATGCCTCTTCATTAGGTCGGTGCATACTAAATTGCACAGGTCCTAGATATAGGGTTTTTGAGATTAATGGGTTTGAGATTGAGGTTATGGAATTTCAGAGCGATGGGATTTTGGGTCTATGGGTTTGAGAGTTCTGATTGGATCATATTCATCACGTTATTGTGTCCCAGACTTCGCAGGACCTACTTATAAGTTTTTTGAGGTTTAGGGTTTGGAGGTTATAAGGTTATGGGATTACGAAGCTTTGGAATTCCACGGCTATGAAGTTGAGAGTCATGATTGGAGATTCATGCTTCATCATTTGCTGCGCTCTAGCAGTTGCATAACACAGATATAGGGTTTTTTTGAGGTTATGGGGTTTTGATGGGATTTCTGAGGCTTAGGGTTATTGTTAGATCATTCCCGTAACATTACAGTCACTAGCTCGTCAAGTATATGGCATGGTGTCTGATTTAGAGATTTTCATAGTGTCTTTTGTTCCTAGTGGAAGAACTGATAGTCGTAAATGCATCTTGACCTCAGATTTTGATTCAACGTGTTGAAAAATGTAGAACGAGAATGGCCTTCTCTCGTATTGTGTTTATGAGCCTGTGTAATCAAGTTACCGTGTAAAATGTGTTTTTTTGAGGTTAGAAAAAACTAACGGTAAACGAAGAAAACTGAAGTCTGATTCGTGTTCAGCGACCTGTGTTATCATTATGTACCTACGAGTACATATATTATAAGATAAGTTTGTATACTATGTTATCGTTAGTTACAACTAATCACTCCGTGAAACAAGGATGAAATTAAATGGAGACGTGCAAACATTAATAGACGTGCGTAATTGAAGTGCGTGCAGAAAACGAGGTAACAGACTCACCCCACTAGGCCCTGACCATGGTTGTGCGTCAGTCGGCGGGGTTATAGAGAGGCTTTACCAACGCCTAGGTTGCTCCATGGTGTTCAGTGCCCAGTGGGGCAACTCGCGTGCCTGATACGAGCCCTGGTGATAATAAATGGGGTCGAGCTGCACATTGTAAACCCTCTACCAATATCGAAAAGCATGATCAGTTAAAGTAATATATAATAATACAGCAGAGGCGTACGTAGACTACTGAAAAACGTATTGTTCGATAAGAACGGGAATGTTGGTTGTTGTGTTATGTAGACGCGGCTGTTGCGAAGTATATTGTAATGTGTGCTTCTTGATAAAACTATTGAATTGATGTAAATACGTCATATATGTATATATTTTTAGTATTGAAAATATCGTGAAAAAACGTCGTTAATGTATGCGTCAGGCGTATATCTTGAATTATTATTAGAGTAGATAAATCGTGGACCTTAAAAGAACTGCATTAAGGAGAAGTAGGTAGGAGTAATTAAAAATTCTCATATTTTCGTAAGAATACGAGGTGTGTAAATTAAGTAATGAGACTGATTTAAAAAAAATTATTCGAATAGAATTACAATTCCGTATTGTGCTGGAGACGGTTCTTCCATTCCTCATAGCAGTGCTGGAACTCATACTGGATAGCCTTCAACACCCTGGAACAGGCGTTTTAATGTATTCTATTGTCCCAAAATAAAGTCCCTGGAGGTGATTTTTCGATCTCGGGAAGAGAAAGAATTCACAAAAACTCAAGACAGGCGAATAAGGAGGCTGAGGAGCCACCCGAGCCACGCGAATGTTTTTACTGGCTAAAAACTCATTTATTGAATTGGTGTGTAACAAGGCGCATTGTCGTGATGCAACATCCAGTTCTTCTTGATGTTTGGTTTCGCACGCATGACCCTTTTTCGAAGGTTTTCAAGAACCTCTCTGTAAAAGTGTTGATTTACTGTTTGGCCTAGAGGCACAAACTCTTTGTGTACAATTCCTTGGCAAAAAAAAGCAAATCAGCATGCATTTGATTTTCGATTTGCTCATTCTTGCTTTTTTTTTGGGTCTTGGAAAGCTTGAAGTGTGCCATTCCATGCTTTGGCACTTAGTTTCTGGGTCGTACTCAAATACCCAAGTCTCATCACCAGTAATGACACGTTCCATAAAATGGGGATAATTTTTCAATCGATTCCAAAAAGTCAACACACTTTTCTTTCCTGATGTCCTTTTGTTCCTGCGAAAGGATTTTTGGAACCATTTTTGCGCAATTCTTCTCATACCCAATTCGTTAATCAAAATTTGATGAACAGTGGTGTGATTCAAATTTAACTCTTCCCCGATCATTCTTGTCGTCAACTGACGATCTGAACGCACAAGATTCCATATTCTATCGACATTTTCACAGGTTCTTGAAGATGAAGGCCTTCCACTGCGTGGTTCATTTTCAATCGACTCTCTTCCTTCTGAGAATACTTTAAACCACCGAAAAACCTGGGCTCTTGAAAAAACACTGTCTCCGTAGGCGTGTTGAAGCTTTGCAAAAGTATCCCTTGCGCTGTGTCCAAGTCTGAAGCAAAGCATACCGTTGCTTAAAATTAATCTCACTCATTTTTAAAACGCACACAAAGAACAAACAAATGGCTCTAATAAGTTTAAACTTGCACCGAAGGTTATTATTACATTACATTACATTACATTATTACATTACTACATTACATGTTAATCGACCGCTCTTTCAAGTCCCGTCGCTGCAGTGTTGCTGGATCGGGCGCTATGTTGCCAGTCTCATTACTTAATTTACACACCTCGTATGAGTCATTCCGAATATCATCACTACGACAGATTTACACATTTCGGTCGGCTTAGCCTTGAAGAATAGACTGACCCGGAAAATATTGTAAATAGATGTAAAAAGATAAATAAATATTAACGTTTTGTAAAATAAAAATATGTAAGCAATAATTAGATAACATTTATTCAACCGATGAAGTAAATTATATTGAATAATTTAATGTTTAAAAGTATTTGAAAGTAAGAACCATAAAATAATCTACTTATTAAAAATACATAAGTTTAAAGAATAAACTAAATAATAAATAAAAACAAGAACAAATATAGTTCTAATTTGATCTTTGAAAAATATTATAAGGTCCAAAATACAATTATGAATGGAATATAGTAAAAAATTGCAAATAATTATAAGATAATTAAAATTTTAATATTCTTCTCACTCCACGTCAATGATAGCTACATACAAACTGCGTTTCTTGATCTGAACACATAGAAAAACTATGAGTAGGTGTGATTATGGTTAATGATAATGAACAGTTTGTTAAGAACAAGGGAAGCTATCGTTATATTAACATCAATTAATCAATCAGGCGCATAATATATCATTTAGAATTTTATAACACCGCTGTTAACAGCTCTAGCCAATCGGAAAATGGGATTATTTAAAAAGGCAGATCCTGATTGGATAAGAATTGTAACATCGCTTTTATAAATAACACCAAATGACATAATAATATCATAGGTCTGAATGTCCTATCGTTAGCTTTATATTTTACCGACAAATGTGTAGCTATATTCTTTGATCTTGGCGCTATCGCTATATTGGAGTATAACAGCATTTATAATATTTTATATAAGTATACAATATTTTAGCAATTGAATGCGATGCTCTTGAACAATGCGTTCTCTAAATCACCAAAAAGCACCATCTCTATTCTAAGAGCCAAACTAAATGGGCGACGAATATCTGGAAATATATGTATTTCACGCTCAAATTCTAGATGAATGCATTTATTAGGTGGTGTGGTAATGTTATGAGCGCCCTCTACTGGCGTGAGCGAGCCAATACGCTGTATTGTGGTTTAGTATATAGAAAACTAAACAAGAGAGTCTACAGGATCGAAACACAGGCAATAGAAATATGTTAAACACTGAAAAAAATTATAAACGGAGTGGCGAACAAGGCGTGAATCTAATTTTCATTGATGCTCAGAGAGAAATATACCTACTGTTAATATTATTACAGGCATTATAGACAATTAATTGGATTGATAATCTGGCTAGCGTTGGACAACATAATTGACCGTGTAAAGTCTAGATTGGCAGATTAATGGTTGATATTGACATATTTTCAATATGATGGATGGAGTGGTGGCTTGCATCAATTTTCCTGTTAGTTTTGTGACTGACGCCATGGAGAATCGCTAGCAGGTTGTCTGAGTCTCCTGACTCACGTAATCTAGTGGCAATAACAGTGGACGTTTAGATAGATTTCTACGGTTGTATGAAACTCACAACTGTAGAGCACTTCCGGTAAATCGCTTCCAAACAAATTCAAAAAGGGGATATTAAAAAAACTCTTGGAGATTTTAAAGAGATTAATTCAGACGCCACAGTGAAGGAACAAATGTATCTATTCTGGACGGCTCTGCCTTACTGAGCAACTTGTTGAAGACACTTTCCTTCATTCGGTAGCAATTTTTGTGGCCATCTTCATGTTTGTTGCACCATTCTTCCACTTAATGTCTACATTCAACCTATCTTTTGGTGGACAATGCAAAGAGAATGACGAAATACACTTTCTTTTTATTTGATATTGACGACACTCCACTCTAAATTGTGCCTGAAATAATAACAACCAGATTGTCAGTCTGATTGATAATGCAGTTGATGCAGTCTGTTGTGACTGGACTCAGGACCGACATTGTGACTGCTACAATCAGATTGTCAATCCGATTGATTGTCTAGGGTGTCCTTTAGAAACCACCGGCACTAAACCGTGGTGGTGTTTCACCATCCATGTAGATCATGTTGGCTGGTGTGAAAAGTGAAATGGGAAGATGATTCGGGTTTGTGTTCAGTGTGAAGAACAAGTCTAGTGTTGACGTAAATTGTATCGCATCCAAGCGTGAATATCGTCGTCCATCTAGTTACTAACGCGAGCGTTTAATACATCTGGACATACAGGGAGATTCACAGTGGCCTGTGACAGCAACTTAAAATTAATGAGTAGAAAGTAAATTTGTTATAAAAAATGTAGCCAGCCATTTAAAATAAAGAAGCTAGTATTAACTTCCGGTAAGCCTATGTGCCAGAAAGTCGCCATTACTTATTTGTGGAGCATCTCTGAAAAGAAAACCCCCTGATAAATTTTCAGTTCGATATCATTTATAAACTGCTCGTTAAAATTAGCGCGTAACACTTACAATTAGATGAGCGCCATTTGCGTTTTATTCGGACTAGTGACTTGCGGTTTTAAAATTTAGGTAGCCTATAGGGTTGGTTTTTATGTCACGAAGTCGATATGCTGTCCACATTCTAAAAACCATGTAGAAATTTGATTCTGGTAGCAGTTCAGGGACCTAAAGAATGGGCTGAGAAGGACGCAAATGAATAAAAGCCTATCCTGGCATACATTAAGACCTCTCTAATAAATTCTGAGTAGTTGGTCGCTGTTCCCTTCTTTCATTTTTTTTTTAGCCCTCGTGAGCCATTCCTCTGCAGTTACGCTGGGTTTTGCCGTTGGGAGATTCCATTGATCCTAATCTCGCCACAAATGCCACAATCTCGCTTTCACTCTTTGATAATTCGAGCGTCCTCTCCAGGCCAATCCCCGCTACCCCCCCCCCTCTCCAGAGACCTGCTTACAATCCTTCAGCGCGGAAAATTTGCAATTGGGGTGGGTTATTGGTAGAATTTCACTTTTGTCAACTACTGGAGTTTTCAAGTGATGCCAGTACAAAAATTCAAGACGAAATGACATCCCACGCAGACTTCAAAAGGAGCGAGATAAAAGGGGGTGGGTGGAGGATTGGTGTAGGATGGCTTGGAGCGGTGCCTGAGTTGTAAAAGGGCGAACGCGAATTGTGGCACCCTAGACCAATTGATTTGACAGCGTTACAATATTAGGGTCAATGGCATCGCCCAACAGAGGCCAGAGCAAGCAAAAGCCAGCGTAACTGCAGAGTAAAAGGTGGTTCACGGGGGCTAGCAAAGGGTTGTAGGAATGGAAGAGCGACCAAATTCTTAGGGCTTCTTGGAGATGTCATAAAGTGCTCTAGGATAGGGTTTTTACCTGTTAGCGTCCTTCTCAACCCATGTAGGTCTCTCAATCGTGGCCAGAATCCTGTGAACTCAAATTTCGACATAGGGTTGATTTTTGGGGTGTGATCTGCGAACGCCTTAAGTCACAACGTAGCGACTTCGGGACTAAAACCAACCCTACAAGTTACCGAAATTTTAAAGCCGCAAGTTTCTGGCCCCAGTAAGGTTTCGCGAATTATGACGAGCAGTTTACTTCTATAGGGTGGATCATCAGATGATTTCTTTTTAAAATTGCTATTAAAACTACATCGTTGAACATTCTTGTTTGTTGCTTTATTCAAGAAAGTATGCCTTCCCATTATTTATGAAAAACAATTTCAGTTAAATGGCCTCCGCGGCTGGCTAGGCTGTAGTTCATTCATTTCACTCAATTTTGCAGCACATTTTCGATTATTTGTGGCTCTATTGCACGAATAACTCGATTGATGTTTTCCTTCAGTGCGTCAATTGTTTGTGGATCGTTGGAGTAACAAAGGTTCTTAACATGTCCCCATAAAAAGTAGTCTAACGGTGGTCAATTAATGTCTCCAAAACGGTTGATAACACGGTTACCGAATTTAGTGTGCAAAAGATCAATTGTTTCACGGCTTGTGTGACACGTTGCTTCATCCAGCTGGAATCAAATCGTCCAATCGCGGCCACAAAAAAATCAGTTAACATGTCTGTAACGCATTCCATTTACTGTAACGCTGTTACCATCTTAATTTTGAAATAAATACGGACCAATGATGCCATCACTCCAAAACCCACACCAAAAACACTTGTCACTCTTGCCGGATGCATTGGCTTCTCTATGACGATGTGTGGATTTTCGGAACCCCAAATCCTACAGTTCTATTTATTAACATGTCCTCCAAGGTGAAAATGAGCTTCGTCCGAAAAAATGATTTTTCGATTGGAATCGGCGTCATTTTAAACACATTTAAAGCCCACACGGAGAAGCGATAACGAAATGGATGGTCATTTTCCTTTACCTCTTGAGTAAGTTGCAACTTGTAAGCAAATAATCCGAGGTCTTTATGCAATAAATCTCCTTAGAGAAGTGCGACTGACATTAAGTTGTTATACTCTGTGACGAGTTGAGGTTGTTGGGTTTTCACGCACACACCGGACGAGCACGTGGATGACTTCTGTTATCCAGAAGCAGGCCAGTTTCACGAACTTAAGAACTTTCTTACACCAGGCGCTGACGGAGCTTCATTTCGACCAAAAATTGTTCTCAGTTTTCTCACTGTTTCTGCAGCACAACATTCACGTTGGAAATAATTTTTCAATATTTCCCAACGTTGTTCAAGCGATCCTTTTCTTACAGCGGAGGTTAGACACCACATATGTGTCAAATGTCAAGTGCGTCAGTGTCGGCAATGTAGAAATAACACTCAGTTTAAAAAGAAACCAATATATGGCCCACCCTTTACCAAACCGTTTATATAATAGACCTCTCGCCGTGAATCACCCTGTATGCGCCACGTATCCGTCACCCATGTGGTTCAGCCATAAGCGGCTATCTACGCAAGAGGCAACAAACAACATTAAAGTTATCGAACCTACTTGCTCGCAGCGGAGCTGGCAGTAGTCACGGCATAGAGCATTCACAGTGATGTTACCTTGTTCGACGACGCGTTGCTGTTGGTTTTGTAGATGGTGCAGCTGGCCTGCACTACCGCCACTAGGATTAGGGCCGCGATGCATCCCAGAACGGTGTACAGCTTCGCTTCGGACAGATTGAAGAAGCTGTTGTCTCCCTTGGCAACTGTGTCGGAAACAATGTTGGACGTCACTGAAAGAAATATATAGCATGTTACAGATTCGAGAAAGCAGGAAGGCGTTTACGTTGTCTGAAAGGCATCGGTACTCGGAAACTACAGTGGCGGTTTCGCCATTGTTAGCACTCGTCAGTGCTGTGTAACTAAGAGTGACGCATTTCAACGAAACTAAAAACTATATAGATCAGATGCTATATGTTTGATCAGGTGCTACGAAACAAATAAAGCTACCAGTTCTTTGGGAATAAAATCGTGTTACGCAGTGCTATTTTTAGACAAGCCAAAAATATACTGACAACAAAAAGTGATAATTAAACTTCATCTCCCCCAGCATTTGTGGTTGTGATAATAATTTACAATTGAAATAATTAAAAAAAATCAACCAAAATAAGATTTCAACTTACAACTTTCAGGCTCGAAGACCAGGAATTGTGGGTCCACTTTGAGGTTTCCAATTCGACCAGTACTGACACTCTCCTGTAAGAGTTTATGAATCTGTTCATTCATGCCGTCTCCGGTTTCCGACAGAGAACGACCTTTTTCCGCCATTGCCTTGTCGAGTTGCAAGTTGAGTTCGGCTACAATGTCATTGTTGTCTCTGAAAACATAAAATGAATAGGTATTTATCGTTTACATTCTTCAGTCGTTCTCCATGTATTTATTTCGTTAAATCGTTGTCTTTAGATACTTACGACTTAATGTTTTGTACTACAACCCTTCGATATCCCGGCAACTTGGTGAAGACCGGCTTGAAGTTATCGCCAATAGAGTTCGACAAGTCGTCGTATTGAAGAGAACCCGGCTGTGGTAACACAAAGTTCTCTCCTAAGTCCAAGAGTTTCACCTTCAAGTTATAACCTAGGCCTGGAGATTCGGTACTTGTTAGGAATTCATCGAAAGCCTCATCTGAAAATAAAGGTAAACTAAAGTATATGTATCTTTAACCGTCAATAATTTGAAGTAAAACTATGGATGAAGGTAGTTAGGTTGGGATTGAAAGTCTCTTTATCTTGAAATTAATACATGAGGCATGAAACGAAATTGATTGAAAGGCATGAGATTTACGTCGTTCTCTTTCAAATTCTCTTTTGCCTCCCACCTTTTTACCACTTGCAAAAATTTTTGAGTGGCTGAAAATTTTTTGAAGGATCTCAAAAAAAAGGACAATGGGACGCAAAAGAGGATTTGAAGGAAACGGAAGACTCGGGGTGTGCCAAAGAGAGTTCATGCATCCTCAAGAAATCTTTCTGAGTCACCTCACGCATGAAGACCTGCTTACAACCCCTTCGGACGGCAAATTTTCATGGGGTGGATTGGAGTTGAAATATCACTTTTGGCGGTCAATCCGTCGTCCGCAGTGTGTTCCGCCAACTTCGAGAGCCTTCAAGTAATGCCATGACATGAATTCGAGACAAAATGACATCCCACGCAGCCTTCTACAGGGGCGGAAACAGAGGGTTGGGTGGAGGGTCGGGAGTAGTTGTGTGGAGGGGTGTTTGAGTTGTCAAAGGGTGAAAGTGAGTTGTGGAACTCCACATTAATTTATTGGGTAGCATTAGGATCAATGAATTCGCCCAACAGAGGTCAAACCACGAAGGGGTGGCTGGAGATGGGTTGAAGAGATGGGACAGCGACCAAATACACAGAACCTATCGAGGCGGTCTTAACGTGTGCCGAGATGAAGTTTTTACCCGACAGCGTCCTTCTTACTCCATCCCGTAAGTCTCTGAAGTTGCCGTCAAAATCTTGCGAATTCAAATTTCCACATGTGGTTGGTTTTTGGGGTGTAGATGACGAACCGTTTAAGTCACAACGTAGTGCCTTCGGGGCATTCAAACTAACGCTATAGGTTACCGAAAATTAAAAACTGCAAGTCTCTAACTCGAATAGAACGCAAATGGCGCTTGTCTAAAAAGTGTTACGCTAATTTTGACGAGTAATTTAGTTGAAAAAAGGGTTGGACTGACACAGGAGTCTCAAAAACGGTTTTGTAATATCAAACCATCAAAAGGAAACATTTGGAATATTTTGGACTATTTTCGGGCTGTCCCTCAATATCTTCGCAAAATTTGGTCGTTGAGAAAGAAATTAAACTCTATTTTATGTTATTTGGTTGAAATCCACACTATTTTCTCAGCTGCGAAAAGTTGCAGTTTTTAGCACGACGTAACGATAGGGGTAGTAAACGAATGACTAAACGAAACAGCTTTTACAAACAACATCGCTGTATGTTGGGTGAAGGAATCAAGGAAATCAAGGCAGCTGATGTTTTACCGAAGAAGGCATACAGCCGGATTATTTTCGGTCCGAGCCCTATAAGGAATTCATCCATGTGAATGGGATGAAACAAACAGCTGACAAGTTGCTATGGAGGTTTTAAGATATCTCGGCAAAGAGGCGGCAATGGTATATCTGGCGATGACCAGGCAGAATTTTCGTTTTGAAACGGACATTTTCACTGGACACTGTCAGGTAAGGAAACACCTCTACAAGTTGAAGCTAAATGAAACACCCCTTTTTAAAGGCTATCAACAAGAAGAGGAGACGGTGTGACATGTACTATGCGACTGTTCCACTGTCTCATCAAGAGATCTATACTGGATGAGCGTTGGCTATCTTTGGCCAACATAAGGATAACACAGGTCTACAAAAAAAAATGTTCTGTCTTTGCGATCAGACCCATCATTTCCTATGTATTTTGATGCACTGAAATCAAATTTGGCAAAAAAAAATTCTGCCGCATCAATTTTTCTCTCCACCCCCATATAACCCCCATTAACTCTTATAGAGGAAATAAAAAAAATTGGTATTGGTTTTTTTGGGTCACTGATAACGAATCTGAAGTCAAGAATAAGTTTCGACTTAATGACAGCTGTCAAATTTCATTAAAAAGTAAAAAGTTGATATTAAATGCATAGTATTAAGTTTTTTGGGTTGCTGATTACGATTCTGAAGTCAAAAATGATTTTGGACATAATGACAGCGTCAGTAAGCAGTCAAAATTTCTCCGAGGATGGTGAACACCTTGTTGCGGTCTCGGGGCTTGAGCATCAAATGAGTATTAATTGATAATTCACATTCTCGTTTGAATTTTCAATCGATTCTCATTTGATGTGACTAAGATTCATCTATAAGTGTCCACAAAAAAAAAGTGATCCTCAAGAAAAATAAAATTAGTATTAAAAAATGGACGAAAGTGGGAGAGTGCACAAATTCCTTTAATAAAAAATGGCTCTAAAACCGCAATTTTACATCGTTTTTGTAGATTTTGTGTGCACTGGTACTTCAGATTTTTTATTTATCTGAGATAAGATATTCGTTTCACATAGTATTTTTTCAATTTCAAATGGATCTCACAAAAAAATCTACGCAGTAGAAATTTTTTTAGGTTTGATATTCGGGTTCAGCACACCTAATTTATATAATGATATGTCTGATTACAAAAAAGACAATTTTTTTTTTTGTAGACATGATTATGTTAGATTTGGCTGAATATAAACATGTACTAAACATCATCTCTTTATCTTTTTTAGATATTTTGACAGCTTGCTGACGCTGTCATTAGGTCAAAATTCATTATTGACTTCAGAATCGTAATCAGCAACCCAAAAAACTTAAATATATGCATTTAATATCAACTTTTTACTTTTTTAGTGATATTTGACAGCTTTTTGACAGCTGTCATTAAGTCGAAATTTATTCTTGACCAGATTCGTGATCAGCGACCCAAAAAACCAATACCAATTTTTTTTTTAATTTCCTCTATAAGAGTTTATGGGGGTTATATGGGGGTGGAGAGAAAAACTGATGCGGTAGAATTTTTTTTTGGCAAATTTGGTTTCAGTGCATCAAAATACACAGCAAATGATGGATCTGATCGCAAAGACAGCGTTTTTTTTTTTTTTTTGTAAACCTGTGTAATTTTCCCAAACAACGTCGTCACCTCTCATAAAACATTAGGACGGCTGACTGCTTAGATGATTGACCTCCCAAAGGAGGAAGCACAAGGGGTCCAATGGGACCTAATGCTGCGACCTTTTGGCCCACTCACCATTGCCACACGACCTGATGCAGATCCTCTCGGTAGAGACGACGGGGACCACCTCGTGCTTCCGTATCTTCTTGTTGACGCTGTTGAAGGCGCCTCCTTTTACCGGGAACATCATGAACAGGCAGTGGTCATCGGTGAAGGCCAGGTCCCTCGGATCGTTCGTGATCCGCTTCCTAACGAACGAGAGGGTCGTCACGCCGTCGACAATCCTCCCGCTAGCGTTGAAGATGTTCTGGGTGGAGTCTAGGAAAGGTTGGGTGTATCCGCTTATCCAGGTGTCCATGAGGAAGGGCCTACCAGTCTTATCGACCCAGCCGAGGATGGCATCCGTTTGTGACTGGAAATGAACCAAAAATCAATGGTGGCCTGCTAAAATTGTTATATACTAGGGACCGGATCTTTCAATTTAGATGGCTACTTCCACAACTCTTTTGTAAATTTAAGAAAAGATGTTTTACATAAAAGTGATGCGGTGCATATAAGTAAAATATTTCATATAGGGTGCTCTATTTCAAATGATTGCTACACACTTTTATTTTAAATGGAACACCTTGTATATTTGTACATTTTTGGATACCCACTAAATTTTGGGTCAACTTTATAAACTCTACATAGTTCAAACCACCGTTTTGAAGACGAGTATGATATTGAGTATGAAGCATGATAGTACTATGGTAATGCTCTGAATATTTCTAAATAGGACACAAGTACCACAGAAGTTGGTTAAGTTCCATTATCTCCAAAACGTATCCGTGTCTTCAAAACGATTCTAAATATCACGTACGGTTTATAAAGTTGACTTAAAAGTTAGTGGGGTGTCCAAACATGTACAAAAAATACAGTTGTGTTCTATTTAAAATGATATATAAATAAAGTACGTCATGTGAAACCAGCACCCTGTATGCTTGGCAATATTTTACGAGTTATGAAAGTAGACGTCTAGTTAGAACACTCGGTATATAGTTAGGGCGATAACGTTGTGTGAACTTCCGTCGAACATAATCGTAATTCCTAAAACGATAGTGTTAATTTCTGTGATGGTATTTTGGTAAGACAGCATACGATTTGAACCAAATTGTATACTTTGTAGTTAGACCCAAATCCTAATGAGAAACTTAATACAAATTACGTTATTTGCTCGATGTTTGCTATGGATTTTAGATCAATTTTGGAATTAGTTTCTCTATTTTAAACGCTATAGGGGTTGAAAAATGTCCGTATTAATTGTTGAGATTTGTATCTAAAAACAAATATATATTGTGGCGAAAACATCATTAGCGTGCATCATCTGTCAGCCCGACAAATGAGTCACCACTGCGGCGATCGTAAAAGAACGGTCGATGTTCGGATTCTCGAATAGCCTACCATCGTCGACATGAATCGAGGAACTTGTGGTACAAGTCTCGTCGAAGTCTCTGCGGCTGGGATATATACAATAAATCACAGCAGCAGCGGGTCTGTAGTCAGTCTTTGACATAAATTTACTCTGCAGCGAGCTTCGTAAAATATTCGAATATAAATTGTACATAAATAAATTAGTGTTTGTTATTTTAGTGCTTAATTTGTATTTGTTTTTATTTAAATAAATTGTGTTAGTTAAAACTGCGTGTTTGATTTTTCACGCCGTATCTGTTTATTGTAACAAATAAAGTTGGCATACGGCAATGCAACACGTAGGCAACTCGTCTAGCATGTGATGTGATTTATTTCAATAGTCCCGTGATAGCTGGTGCTATTTTACAACCTCCGCTATATGTAATATGGTGAATAGTGTGATATAATTTCTTAATTCACTATGGAAAACATGCAGAAGGGTATTAGTTACTTTCGTGTATTATGAGCGTACGCCTCTGTGGCGCGGCTCCTTTCTGCCAAGCTTAGTAATAAATTATGTTTAATTTTTTTTATTACTACCGTGATGAAAAAATATGTGTTGTATTACAGTAACCTTTATGGCTTTTTTGACACTTGTACTGTCAATTGGTTGCTCGAAATTCTTACGATTTCTATATTACTCATCAGTTGCAAGCGTCAGGTTCTCGTTTCTGTTTCCATGAGTCGCAAGAAGCAGTTATTCAGAGTGTCCCATAAAGCAACGTCAAGCCCTAAGACAGTTACAGACCATCCTGACTGTACATGAAAAAAAATGAGATGTTTTGGTTTTGGAGATATAACTACTTTTGTGATAAATCGCTTCCTAAAGTCAATATTGTTGTGCCACTGCTTCAAATGAAGACAGACAGTTGATTTTTTTGTTATATGTATTTGGCTGAATAACACACCATCTGAATAAACTACAATATTTTACAACAACAGGAATACTGACCAAGGAATGTGATTGATGGGGTCCTCAAACTCCATCGTTGTAATGTGCGTTAGTAAGACTACATACCCCCTTTTGCTACGCTCTGTGAATTTTACAAAAGTGACTATATCTCGAAAACTACATGCTTTCTTCACATGTCCAGTCCAGCATGAACTGACACGGGACTCATACAAGTAAATTAAATTGAGGCAACCTCCACCACATGCTACACGAGTTGCCTATGCTATGGAGCTGAGCTGAGGTAAAAGATTCTGGGAATCTGTTCCGCATTGATATGGGCATGGTGATACGTACAATGTTAATACCTGTATATGATAAGGTAACAAATGAAAATGTATTACCATTTTTTCATTGTCGGAAAATGCGATTCCTGTCCAAGTATCCGTATACTTAGTCGTGATAGTAAATCGTATAGTGTCCCTTCTTGGTACCAGTTCCCATTTGGCCGAATACTCGCAAGTGTAATTTTCCGGATTGCAATTCCTCGGCACCTTCCACTCCCCGCCGCATTCCGTGTTCACAGCTGTGTCGCTGGTTGCAGCTGCCCCCGCGGGTTGGATCAGTTTCTTCTCCTCTATAAATTGATATATAGCAATAAATTAATGTCAAATAATACAAGAAATAATAATGTTGTCAATAAAAGAGACAACTCATTTGCCACTCATCATTACTCGTCATTTAGAAGTCACAGATCCGGATCCCGATCTTACTACATCTCTTCAGTGTGACGTATCTGGTGGCGAATGACGAAAAACGAACATGATGGCTTGTATTCTGACGAGCAGAGCTACAGTGTTGTTACTTAGGCGGTATCGCCCACTAGTGTGTTTAAATTGGACTAGATATATTCTAATAGGTCCTTCTGACATCTAATCACACTAGAGGCAATACCTCCTAGGTGACAGCACTGTATATCTCCTGGTCAGTCAATCGACATGCTTTGTCATTCGCAATTAGATATGTCACCCTGATGAGATCTAATTAGATCAAAATCAGGATCTGTGGCTTCTAAATAAGAATGACGATAAGAGGGAAATCATTGAGTGTAACGACAAGTAACAACAAACGTCGAAAAGCGTCGTTACCATATTCAATTTTTAAATGTCTCTACCTTTTAAAATAATTCGGTAATACTATAATTAATAAATGTGTGTTATTTATAGTTATTCTAATTAAAAAATGAAATTTTAGAACTGATTATATAATATTGCAGATCGAACAAATAATTCGCTACTATTTTAGACGTTTAGACGTTTTACAAATAATGGCAACGGTGGGCGCTTGTCGATGCAACTGCGACGGCTGTCTCTTTTTCGGTCGTTGTAATAGTGTTACTTTCCTTAGTTCATCTCTGCTATTTCACATCTGCTATTTCCAGTGCGATGCTTTGGTTTGGGATTTTGTGCGCGTTTATTTATTGCTATTACGATTCTGTTGTTTAATTAGACTGCTCGTCAAAATTAGCGTAACACTTTTTAGATGAGTGCCATTTTCGTTCTGTTTGAGCTAGACACTTGCGGTTTGAAAATTTCGTTAGCCTATAGGATTGTTTTTAATACCCCGAAGTCGCCATACTGTGACTTAAACGGTTCGCCGTCCATACCGCAAAAACCAACCCCACGTCGAAATTTGAATTCGCAAGATTTTAACGGCAACTTCAGACTCCTACAAGATTTACTAAGAAGGATGCTGTCGGGTAAAAACCCTATTTTGGCACACATTACGAGCTCTCCAACAAGTCCTGACCTTTTGGTCGCTGCCCCACCCTTTCAACCCATTTCCAGCCCCCGTGATTCATCCCTCTGCAGTTATGCTGGGTTTAACATGCTCTAACCACCGGTTGACGGTTTCATTGATCCAAATGCTGCTAAAATCATTTGATCTGGAGCTTCACAACCAATTTTCACCCGCAAACCATTCAAACATCCCTCCAGACCATCGCTACACCTACCCCCCCCCACTCACCCCCTCTGGTTCCACCACTGTTGGAGGCTACGTGGGCAGTCTGTCCAGTGTCACGTAATTTTTTGAAGTTTTCATTAAAAGATTTGTTCCGTCTTTTGAACTCTGTAACCCAATGTTAGGTTTTTCTATTACTGTTATACAATGTTTTCTCATTCAACAAATTCCTAAAGCACAACTAAAAGCTGAAAAAGACCTTAGAGATCGTAGTTGTTAGAACTACTCGTTGTTGTACTACTACAACTTGTTGTTGTTAGTCTCTAGCTCAAATAGAACGAAAATGGCGCTCATCTAAAAGGTGTTACGCTAATTTTGACGAGCAGTATATGTGAAACAAAGATTTTCTTCTGATTCTGATCTAAGTATAAGTAAACTAAGTTTTGAGTGAATTTTTAGTATACTTAGTGTGGACTAGTGGAGTTTTTTCGATTTGCTGGTCGACAGTGTTGCTCTACAAAGTCGATCGACAGTGTCGACAATGAGGATGTTCTATTTACGTTAGTTGCGTTCTATTTAGGTTAGAGACTTGCGGTTTCCACATTTTTATAGCATATAGGGTTGGTTTTAATGTCCCGAAGTCGCTACGCTGTGGCTTAAGCCTGGTTCTCACAGCTTCGTCGTGTCGCTGGCGACACATCGCCGACCAATAAAAACGTTTTATTTAATTTCCCCTACATCCCACCAAGTTTGTCCACCACTGTCGCTGCGACTGCCGTGTGTAGTTGAAATATTTCAACTACACAATCTGTCGCGAGTCGCTCTTCTTACTTTGTTTATGTAAATGGCCATTTTTTCATGGTTTCGGCGTGACAAATAAGAACTTCGGCTGTATTTCCATATACGGACTATCTCCAAATCGTTTAAAATTTGGTATACGTGGGTTTTTTGGTGTGCTGAGTACGAATCTGCGTATAAAAATATCCGCAAGTGCCTGCAAGTGTCCGTAAATGCCCACAAGTAAGGTTAAAATGCATCAAAATCGCTAAATGAAAGTGTTGGATAACTCGCTTATCAGTATGGATTTCAGTATTCGGCGCTATGTGTTTTTTTTATTAAAGAAAGCAAAGTTGCTTCGTCTCTCTTATTCTCCGGGCAAATTTCGATCCTGTATTTTTCTGGTTCTCCGCGTACGCTCATTCCGAGAAGCTATGATCCTTCGACAACTCGTCCACGTTCGTACTTTCGATGTCCACTTTTACACTCGTCAATCTCAACAATAACACCCTCACCTACAATTTGGCCTTACCTGACAAAACTATTAGTACCTAGTTCATTGAAAAAAAAAATAGTTTTCAAATAAACCATTTCAAATGCCACATAGGAACTGGTATACACCAATATTACAATTTAAAACTTCCACCCTCGATATCTCGAAAACCAAGCGAGATATCGACTTTTTTTACAAGTATAAAATGTGTTTATTTTGGCCTGTTCTATGGCCAAATATACCGATTGGCCGAATATACCGGCGCCTATATAAATGTTTATTTTGCGGCGCCACAGAAATCGTAATCGTGCACATTTTAACCTTACTTGTGGGCTCTTCGCGGCACTTTCGGTCACTTGCAGGTATTATCATACACAGATTCGTTCTCAGCACACCAAGAAACATCCGTATACCAAATTTCAAGCGATTTGAAGATAGTCCGTATACGGAAGTATATCCAGAACTTCCGCAAATACAAACTGTCTATTTAAATGTTTTGTGACAAACTGCAATATTTCAAATTCAAACTGTGGTATTCCGTGTCGGGACTACTGCAAGTAATAAACATTTTTTTAAGTAGTGGGGAAATGTCGCGGCGACATGACGAAGCTCTGAGAACCAGGCTTTAAATAGTTCTCCGTGCCCACTCCAAAAACCAACCCCGTGCCGACATTTGAATTCACAAGATTTGACAGCAATTTCAGAGACCTAAAGCATGGACTGAGGAAGACGCTGTCTGGTAAAAACCCCATCCTGACACACATTAAGCGCTTATTAACAAGTCCTGAGAGTTTGGTCACTGTCCTATCCCCTCAACCCTTTTCCAGACCCTGTGAGTCACCCCTCTGCATTTATGCTGGGTTTTTCATGGTTTGACCTCTATTGGACGATTCCATTGACCTTAATGCTGCCAAATGAATTAGTCTGGGGTTCCACAATTCACTTTCACCTTCAAGGATACCCCTACACTAACTCCCCATCCACCCCCTCTGGTTTCGTCTCTGTTAGAGGCTTCATGAGATGTTCATGTTATGGTATTATTTAAAGATTCATGAAGCTGACGGAACCCACTGCGGACTGTCGATTCAAGTAAATTTAGAAGAAACAGGTGCTGTTTGGGTGGTCTACCTTGCGGGCGCTAGCCCAGTCGGAGTTCATGAGCCCAAGTCACAATGAACACTTACCGCATGTACTAATCATATGTATCTCACGAATTTCGCGATTGTCGATTCACATGAGTACAGAAGAAGATTACAGTTACCCAACGAACTTTTTTAGGAATTTTCACCTACTCAAAAACTGTTTTGGAGGGGATCAAAAAATGACAATTAAGGGATGTAAAAGAGGAATAGAAGAGGACGGATGATTCCGGGTGTGCCGAAAAGGGTTCGAGCATCCTTTCCAGGAAGAATTTCGGAATCACCTCACGCTTCAAGACCTGTTTACAACTCTTTAGATCGGCAAATTTTCAGGAAGTGGGTTTGAGGTGGAATTTTCCTTTTGACGCTAAATCCACCGTCCGCAGTGGGTCTCGTCAGCTTCAAAAACATTTAAGTAATGCCATCACATAAATTCGAGACAAAACGACATCCCACGCCTCCAACAGGGGCTGAAGCAGAGGGAGTGGGTGGAGAGTTGGTGTATGGGTGACCTTGAGGGCTGCCGGAATTGTCAAAGGGTGAAAAGTGAGTTGTGGCACCCCAAACTAATTTACTAGGCACCATTAGGGTCGCCCAACAGAGGTCGAACCATGAAAAATCCAGCATAAATTCAGAGGGATCTGTCACAGCGTCTGGAAAATGATTGAAGGAAGGGATGATACAGCCACCAAAAACGCTCAGGGCTTGTTCGAAAGGTCTTAATGTGTGCCAACATGGGGCTTTTTCGCGACACTGTCCTTTTAAGTCCGTCCTGTAGATCTCTGAAATTGCCATCAAAATCTTGTGAATTCAAATTTCGACATGAGGTTAGTTTTTGTGGTATGAACGGCAAACCGTTTAAGCCACAACGTAAGAACTTTGGGGTGTTAAAACCAACTCTATAGGTTCCCGAAATTAAAAAATCGCATATCTCTAATCTGAATAGAACGCACATGGCGCTAATCTGTTTGCGTAATAAAAAGTGTTTGACGAGCAGTTACACGAATATTTACACAAATTTTAAGGGAGACATCTTTTATTTGAACGCTCGTTTCGTACGTACCGAAGAAATTCAAGGCGACGACGCCCCTTTGGTCCTTGTGCCCGTGGTACTTCAGTTCGTCCGGTTTGTAGAAGTCCTTGACCGACGCCTGCGCCGACTCCACGCCCGACTTGGGCACGTGGACGTACTTGCCCTTCTCCTGGCCCTGGGCGAAGATCACGTGCATCACCTCCTTCTCGATGGCGTGGTCGGTCGGCTCCCTTGGCGTCCAGCTTCCTCCTGAAGAGGACGGTCGTCACGCCGTCCTTCTCGAAGCCCATGGCGGCGGTGAGGTCGTTCCTACCGCCCCAGAAGGAGTCCATCCTGGGGGTGGATCGGTCTCTCGTGTAGTAGTCGGCGATCCGGCTGACTGTGCCCCTCGCCGACCCTATGACGATGTCGGCGCAGTCCATGGGGCTGAAATCGTGCCGGGGAGTGTACGGGTTGAGGTGCTCCCCAGGGCGATCTATGATGGAAATCGGTTATTATGGATTATCGGTGATATAAAGAGAAGTTGGAAGCTCGGTGATTGGTGGCAAAGGCGTACGGAATTGCTGATGCATTGTACGATGGTTTCTAAAATACTCTTTTGAATTTTCGCGAGATTTACACATTTTCAAAACTGAATTTTGGAATTATAAAGGTAAATATTATATAGATTGATTCATCGAAACTGTTTTAATTGAATTGATCATATTGGGGCTTGTAGAAATGACTGATTTTTGAAAATGTGGACTTCCGTACTTAGCTGCACTTCCGGTTATACCCTTGAGGGGCGGTGATACAAATATGTACCACCTTTTTTGTCTCAGTTTTTTTCATATGTATATCCGATATATTTTGGCATTTTATTCATGTACATGAAAAACTCTCTTGACTCTTGGAAGTCTAAGTTATTAGAGTTTGATGCAACATTGCAATAATTTATATCTTTATATGTTTGTTATAAACAATTAACCTGAAAAAACGCGTTTTTTTAGAAAAAAAATCGGTGTTCCGGAACGTAGACAGCTGAGACGTTTTTGACAGAAATTTTTTCTACGTTTTTTTTTTTTAGACAGTTTTATAATGTATAATTTTTTCAGAATTTTTCGTACGCTAGTTTAAAAGAAATTGAAGATTAATTTTAAGATTGTTTATTATTCATTTATTATTATTTGTTATGTCCGCTTCCATGAATATCTTTATAAAACTACTTAACTCTAAGACATTATGTCATCATTGAGGTCGTAGTAACTTTATTTATGCTATATGGCCAATGTGCCATGTTACACGCTCTAGTCCTCTCACCATTACAAATGCTAAACTCCGGGAAAACATTATACAATTTTGTCAATAAAACTTATACAAAATTTAGCCATTAGGTGCTAATTTTTGAAAATTTTGTCCGCCATACTGGATCCTCCGTTTTGAATTTTGAAAATCTGACTTCAGATTCGTAATCAGCGACCCCAAAAACCCTTTAACTTTCATATCTGGAGTAGGTGCAAAATGTGCCCCTCAAAGGGTTATGCCGGAAGTCAGTATAAACTTCCTTATTTTAAATGGAATGGTACTTTTTCCATTCCAGATTTCGATTATACATATTCTTTAAGTGTATTTTAATGAGATTTCCTTACATCTATATTTTGCCGATTCCAAATTTTAAAAAAATCAGTCACTTCTACAAGCCCTAATACTTTTAACTAATGGTTTCGAGCAATCATCCTGTATATATATACATACCTACATATCCTTCATTTGGAAGAAAATGGTTACATCTCCAAATAATCATTTTTTTATTTTACCACTAAAATCTATTTTCTAAACTAAGTCATGTAAAAAAATTACTTTTTTTTAAAGTGCTTTTTTCAAAAGATAGTTTTGAGTTGTAGTTTTCTTCCGAATGAACGTATGCATATACATAGAAACCACTGATTATATCATAAAGCATTTGTTTTTTTTTTTTCAATAAAACCAAGAAAGGACCTGAATTGCGTTAACTCTTATCAATACATTTATTGGCAACAAAAAAGTGGATATAAAAAGCAAAAAAGCAAACACAATGAAATGCATGAGTATCTAATATGTAATTAACATAATTATTGCTTAAATTCCTTTAATTTTTTTTCTTAGCGATGGTAGCTGAGGTGAATAAGCTAAAGGCAAGCAACATACATACGGTATTTTTCGGTACTTTCCTATGTGTAGATATTTAATACCAAGTGTGGTTTTGGCATTAAATAGTTTTTTAGGTGCCTTGAACTTTAGTTTTGTCGTTATTAAAAAAAGTTGATGGATTTCGGATATTATTTAAAGCAGACAGATTTCTACTATTTGCTATTGTAAGGGTACATACATATAATATTGTGTCATAGACTTGGTTAAAACTGTGTCATTTTTGTACAGATTTAGAAACACAAAACCAATACCAACATAAACACTAAAAGTAAAGTTATTGTTATTATGCGTATTTATTTTTCACAGAATTGAAGGGTTTGTAGTTTACAAAAATATGAAATTTCTCGTGATAAAACGTGATGGAACATACTCGTAATTACTGTATTATTTAAGTGATATTTTTAATAACAGAAATATTTGCCGGGTGCCCGAAAAGCCTGGAAACGGTCGACTATATCGAGAAATACACCTTAGACTGAAAATAAAAAAAAATACGTGTTCAATATTTTTGGAACATACGAGGTGTGTAAATTAAGTAATGAGACTGGCAACGTAGCGCCCGATATAGCAACACTACGGAGACGGGACTTGGAAGGGCGGTAGGTTAATTTGTAATGCACCTTCAGTACAAGTTTGAACTTGTTAGGCATTTGTTTGTTCTTTGTGACTGTTTTCGTAAACTGGTTTTCTCTAATGCGTTTTAAAAATGAGTGACATTAATTTTGAGCAACGGTGTACTATCTGGTTTTGATTCAGAAGGAAGAGAGTCGATTGAAGATGAACCACGCAGCGGAAGACCTTCATCTTCAAGAACCGATGAAAATGTCTATAGAATACGGAATCTTGTGTGTTCAGATCGTCGGTTGACGACGAAAATGATCGGGAAAGAGTTAAATTTGAATCATACCACTGTTCATCAGATTTGGACTAACGAATTGGGGATGAGAAAAATCGTTCAGATCGTCGGTTGATGACAAGAATGATCAGGGAAGAATTAAATTTGAATCACACCACTGTTCATCAAATTTTTACTAACTAATTGGGGACGAGAAAAATCTACGCAAAAACGGTTGCAAAAAGTCTTTTGCAGGAACAAAAGGACATCTGGAGAGAAAGGTGTCTTTGACTTTTGGAATCGATTGAAAATAATTTAATGGAACGTGTCTTACTGGTGATGAGACTTGGGTGTTTGCGCAAGTCGAAGATCAGATACATGCTGATTTGCTTTTTTGATAGCCAGGGAATTGTCCACAAAGAGTTTGTGCCTCAAGGCTAAAAAATAAATCAACACTTTTACACAGAGGTTCTTGAGACACTTCGAAAAAGGGTCATGCGTGTGAGACCAAACATCAAGAACAACTGGATGTCGCATCACGACAATGCGCCTTGTTACACAGTCATGTCAGTAGACGAGTTTTTAGCCAGTAAAAACATTCCTGTGGCTTCTCAGCCTCCTTATTGGCCTTGTGACTTTTTTCTCTTCTTGAGATTGAAAAATCATCTCAAGAGACCATGATCATTTTGGGACCATATAAAACATTCAAACGGCTGTAACCAACCAGCTGAAAGCTATTCCAGTATATGAGTTCCAGGATGGTTTCCATGATGATTTTCATGATTCCAGATGAGTTCCATATGGATAAAAAAAAAACTAAAAAAACCAGTCACATTACTTAATTTACACACCTCGTACCTCAAAATATAAGTATTTTGAACGTCTATACAGTATTTCATGCTTTGTGGCAATTGAGACTCTCCATCAGAACATCAAAGGCTGTGACATTATATCAATTTGTTGAGACGACGAGAGCAGAAAGGATGGCATCTTAGCATAAAAGTACTACCATAAGGTAATCGCGAAATATTTGATTTACGGTTACCTCATCTGTCAGGATTCGAAAAGCATTGTTCCATTAAAACCTAGAATTTTTCACGTAGAATTTCAGTCTACAATGAAAAATGGGGGTTCCTCTTTGAGATTTGAAAGTTATCACCCACTCCATTATCAGGAGTTGAGAGAGGGGGTCGTGTTTGATATCATTAAATAGCTTTTTTAAAATTAGTGAATATGTTGGTATTTATTTTCCACTCCATAGTGTATTTCTCGATATTTCTATGTATACAGTTCTCGACATTTATTTATTGTGAAAAAAATGGCATTAAACCAATATCAAACTAATGATTTTTTTGGAGTATTCAAATCTGCAATAAAGTTGGAGGTTCTCGTTTGAAATTTTCCACCAACCCCACCTCTCAAGGGCTAGGGTAAGGCCTTAGATACCACTGGATAGGTTTTTAAAAATATTGAACATATATATTTTTTTTATTTTCCAAGCCAAAGTATTTCTCGAAATATCCGACCGTTTCAAAACTTTTCGGACAACTATAGATAGACAACTGTATGCATATGGTTTTTTCTTGGTTTTAAACTGATGTTTTTTTTATATTTACATTCCTTCAATTACTGTTGGTCAGTGTATTATTTTTCGTAGATCCACATACGATTGGCGTCAACTAAAAGTGACCACATTATCGGATCCTCTCTTTCTACCATCCTCTCTTTCTACCTGTTTTCATCGTGCTAGAAAGAGACTTCCGAAACGTACTTTAATGACGCCAATTATACCCCTACGTAGACCAATCCGGTTATTTTTTTTTTTTGTTATCATGTGCAAAATTAGTACGGTGTACTTTACTGTACCTTGACTATCTCCATTTGGTGCAACTTGTATTTTAGAGAAAGGTATTTCGGATTCAGGTATAGGTTCTGGCTCTGATTTGGGTTCAGCAGTGGGTTCTGGTTCGGTTTTGGGTTCTGGTTCGGGAGAAGGTTCAGGTTTTGACGAAGGCTCAGGCTCTGAAGCAGGTTCTGCAGATGGCTCTGTGGTAGCTACTGGTTCTGAGGATGGTTCAGGTTCAGAGGATGGTTCAGGTTCTGAGGACGGTTCAGGATCCGAGGTTGGTTCAGGTTCTGAGGACGGTTCAGGTTCTGAGGATGGTTCAGGTTCAGGTTCAGAGGACGGTTCAGGTTCTGAGGACGGTTCAGGTTCTGAAGCGGGTTCAGGCTCTGCTCCTCTAGCGGTGTCGTGCGATATGGATGATTTTAATGATTTCTGTTTGGATGAGGGTTTGGGCTCACCTGCTGATTGTGAGGAGGGTTCGGAAATGGGTTCAGGTACGGATTTTGGTTCAGAAGTGGTATCGGGTTCGGCGGATGGTTCTGGCGTCTCGTCTCGCTCTGGGCCGTTTGGTTCTGGTTCGGAAGTGGGTTCCGGTGCGGGTTCTACAAAGAGATTAACAGACCGACCACCATTAGTCAGAAACTTAAGCTTTGAGAACCACTTAAGTGAAGTGTAATTCGTGTTATACATGTATGTATTACTGGCACAGAGAGTACCAAATACGTACTTATTAAGTTATTCAAAAAGCAACTATGTGTCGAAAAAAATAATATACAGTATACTATATTGTGCATACAATAGAGCTTGTAACATTCAGTAGGAAAAAGATCTTACCTTCTGCCTGTCTCTTGCTGCGACCTGCAACAACAAAATGTAAACAGGTTGGACTTCTAAGAGCCTACATAGAAAAAGAGTTCATCTGAATTAGTAGGTAAATGTCCTTGCTTGAAAAGAATTTTTGATTTCTTTAAAAAAAAAATGATTTAGAAATAGTCTTTTGGCACAAGTACCTACATATGTATATGGTCGATAAGAGATTTTTTTTTAAATTGAAACTTCAATGAAGGCAGCATAATCGGTTATTTATTGTTTATCATTTCATAAGCGTTCGAACGAATATAAATAGACCTACAACTTTTGTGTTTTTTAGACTTTCAGTGCTTTTATTGCAGTATTTTAGTCTAAATGAAAAAACGCTATGAAACTAACTGCATGAGACATTTCCTGGTCGTGTTTCGATGATCCTCTCGTTTCGATGATCAGAATTGGCCCCTTAGATATGTGATTTAACACCATTGGATTTCTTTGTATGGGGTTATTTAAAGTCAAAAGTCTATGTCAACAAGCCCACATCCACCCGTGCATTGGAATACATCAACGATACAGCCATACTACATCAACGAAATTTAGCCACATTTATGCAAAATGGTCATGGAAAATTGCGACAAAAGAGTGCGTATGTGCCAGCAAAGCCGTAGAGGTCATTTGGCCGATCTGCTATTCCATACATAACTCTATCCTATGTTTCAATAAAAAATACAATTGAAAAAAAAAACTGTGTTTTCTATTCAATTAAAATCTTGCGTAAATTTTGGGACACCCATTATAATGGGAATTTTAAGGGCATGTTGAAAATAAAACTAAATTACTATAAATACAATTAAAATTACAATAAAACTACAATTTTCAAACTAATATTTTTCATGCTACCCTCGTTATTTTTAACGAAAGAATTTTTTTTTATTAGTCTTATTTTTTCAAAAGTATAAGACTGTTGACTGCTAAAAGATTCATGATAGTATTTCATATGTCAAAATTTTCGAAAAATATACTCAAAACAGGATATATAACTTGTTGATTTTTCTACATGGTGGACGCTAAATCACAATCGCGTATAATTTTCTCAATTTCCTATAGGATTTTACCATTCTAAAGAGCCTAGAGAACCTGGAAAGCCCGGGATAATCAATACTTTAAAACAAATCAAGAACAAGTCAGGGGACTCAATAAAAGTTCCCAAAGGTCATGGACTTTTAATGTTGCATAGGGTTTTTGTCTCGTTATTAAAACATTAAAATAACTATTATACATTAAAATATATGTCAGGGTCCGTCACGGTTCCAAATGGCATGTGTCCTGTTCTATAAAGTATGAGGTATCAATTTTAAATAAAAAAAATGCTTAATTTTTGAAGGCAATATTTTTTTTTATTCTCAGCAGGGATTTATTTTTAAATTGTCTACCCTGGAGTTCCATTTTAAAATATTGCTGGGAAACCTTTTCTGGTATCAAACTGAGAAATGTAAATATCCTAAATGCGCAGGCTTGATGGAACACCAATATTTTTTAAACTAAAACGATTATATTATCCTATAGATTTATTTTCTAGTAGCTTCGTTTTGTATTTCTTGTGAAGTTATTCCCGTATCCTCCACCCTATACAACTTTTCACTCTTTACAATATTTTCCATCCCTTAAACGATTAATGATAAACATACCTTGTTTTTTGCTGACTCTAAACGACACGCTGGTTTCGACCACGTCAGCTGGGGGCGGCGCCGTCTCCACTACCGGCGTAGGCGAGGCCGACCTCCGCGAGTAGAACGACTTCCTGTCCTTGTTGCTTCGCGGAGAGGGCACCGGAAGCGATGGCGTAGCTTCCGGTTCCGAAGCGGGTTCCGGTTCGGGTTCGGCATCGGCGTCCGGTTCTGAAACCGGAGCCGGTTCCCGCTTGGGCGCGCCTCCCGCTCTGGGTTCCGATTCCGATCCTGGTTCCGGCTCCGTTCCGGGTTCCGGCTCCGCTCCGGGTTCCGGCTCCGCTCCGGGTTCCGGCTCCGCTCCGGGTTCCGGCTCCGCTCCGGGTTCCGGCTCCGCTCCGGGTTCCGGCTCCGCTCCGGGTTCCGGCTCGGCTCCGGGCTCCGGTTCGCTCTTCGGCCCTCCTTTGGGTTCCGGTTCCTCGACGGGGCCGATCTGCGGGAAATTCTTGCAGCTTCTGGTGAGATTCATGGGACGCCAGCCGATCGCCGCGTAGCTGGTGCCATTGACCACCATCACCACCTCGATCTCGTTGTGCTCCATCAGGATGCGCCAGTACAGGCGGAAGGTGTCGCTCAGTTTCTTCTCCGTGTATAGGTCGAAGTCTATGTCGGTTGTTTTCACTGGAGATCCTGTGAAGAAGATACATAAATTAATGATGCTGATTTCATAAAATCTCATTTTTAATACCTTCTAGGTTTCTAATTTTTAAGAAAATCTGTTATAATCTATTTATACCTATATAAAAGGATTTGGAGGTTGCATGCCTTCAAAAAAATCATCGAAAAAAATGCCATTTCTATTTTGAAATCGTAATAAAAGCAGAAAGTAGTGGTAGGATATTTTGTTTTCTATATCACACTCATTTACGAGCCCAGTCACATATGTATTGGACCAAGGGAATATGTGACCTAATAAGTGTTATATTTCCATATTGTTATTTAAACACTTGTAGCTGAAACAAAAGTAACTAAGTTTATTTGGCACTACGTGGTGTTTGCAATTAATCAATAATATTTGCTATCTAATGCATTAGTTAACAATAATCAACAAAAAAAAAATTGTGTTGTTAATTTCAGTGGTCCAATACATATGCGATTGGGCTCGTATACCAATGTCGCATACAGTAAGAGTTACCATACTGGCCCATTCCGCGGTAATCGATACCAAGGGAGCAAAAAAAATAATTTTCGAATATATATGTTAAAATAGAAAATTAACAGGTATTATATTCTCAATTTCCATAATTCAAAAGAAATTCATCAATATTTTCGCCGATTTTCGTAATATTTTCTTCAAACTCGGATGGTTTCAATTAGGTAGTGTAGTATAGAGAAAAAAACATTAAAGTGGCAACACTGTTTTTGACGTAAATCACATTGACAGACCTCCATTTTCGTTTACTCTGGCTACCGTCAATTGTTATTATTTGTCGTGAAAAAAATTTGAATTAATCAGGTAAGTACTCAAGTGTCAATAAAAACTCATTTTATTGACAAAATTGTAACCGGGGGAAAAACAATAAAAATTACAGAACAGAAAATATCTAAAATCTTATAATACTAGTTTTAATAGTCTATATTAATAAATAAAGCCTCAAAGTGTACTAAGCTTTTGTTTTATTTGCACTCGTAACACCCGTCACAAATCTTGTAACACCCGTCACAAGTTATGCTTGCAAAAAAAATGTAAAAAACAATATATCCACAAATCTCTTACAATTATCAGAAATGAAGATCATTTATCTCCCTACTTAGCTATTCGTTTTGTTGCAAAAACTTCTAATTTAGCTGAACTCTGATGTTTAGCCAACAAGGTAGCATATTTTGCAAAAGTACAAGTAACACCCGTCACAGGGCTTAAACCTATTATTGTATTTAAACGCCTGAGTAATTCCTAATACGTTTTTGTTTTAAATAAAATATCATTGAAATGAAGTGAATTATACTCAAAACGCAGACAATTTTGTTCTAATTTAGGAATTATAACAGTTAGAATGCGTACAAATGTAACACCCGTCACCGCGGAATGGCCCTACTGCAAACATAGGTGGATATTAAATACATATTAAATGGTACATTTTTATGTCAAAGTTAGGCGAATTTACTTACGTACAACGTACACAACCCCCTTCTTAGAGGAAATTTAGACGTTGTCAGATCCAACTGTAACTCTGCATAATAGGTTTTTTTTTTGGTGCCTTTGATTTTTACGGGGGCGAAGTCACGAGGTGACCCTCGGCGCTCTTCCACTTAACCCCCGATACACTTACACAGTAACACCCATGTCCTAATAGAGTTGCCAAGTCTATTAGGCGGGACTCGAACCCACTGACAGAGGTTCAGCAGATGGCTCAGATTGCCACCTCTGGTACCACCCGCTAGATGCCACTGTCCGACAAATTTTCATAGAGCAGATATGGTTACCCATCCAACACGCAACCCGATCGAGCGTTGCTGCACTCCAATTATCGAAGTTTGGCGTTCAGACGAATTACCATATTTATCTTAGTTTCGAAAATTAGCGAGATTAGAAAACAGACGGAATACATAAGTCTTTATAAAAACCCTATGTTTATAAAAAATGCATTGATGTACGATCAATTAATATAAGTCAATTTTCAGACTGTGTTACATATAATAGTTTACTGTTATCTTTTTTTCAACTTAACTACTGTGAAACAATTTTAAACAGTTAATATTACTTTAAACGGCTAAGCTGTGAAACAATTTTAAAATGTCTAATAGGAATATTATGTTGATGTGACAACAGGGAAACAAGACAGAAACTATGCACAGTCAAATTTCCGGCGTGTCGAAACAGAGACGGATTCAGGAATATTATTCAACTCGGACAGTCAGACTATTATTGCAAAGCGATAGTCCACAGAAAATACATCATCATACAATAGTGAATATTCGAATAAACGTACTAGGGAGCTAACTATTACACGACGAAGTGGTATTTAGGTGTCGTAATGTCAGTGGTCACGAAAAATGAAACCTTAAGGATCTTACCCACAAAAACTCATAAAATGTTTAATACAAAAAGTAATATTACTTTTTAACTAGCGTATGGTCTCTTTCTCTCTAACTTTTTTCGTATCTTGTTAAACAGTTGCAGTTTAGTTACAGCTGATTTTGTGTCACTAAATGAATTTTACCTTTAATCTGACGAAATATGTATTAGACTCTTACTTGTCTCAAAACAGGTATTATGGGAACATGTAATATGGAACAGGTATACCGTGGAAAAACGAGTCTTCCTGGTATAAAACACGAAGACATACCTTATCGTAAAATTCTAGATACCGACGCTACGTCGAGGCATCCAGAATTTTATGATAACAGGTATGATGTGTTCATATTCCAAAGGCAGACCTGTTCCAAATACCTGTTTGGCAGGTATACAAATTTGGCAAGTAAGATATATCGAATATTTCTTCGGTTTAAAGGTAAAATTCATTAAGTAAATCCAAATCAATTGTAAAAGGTTCTATGAAATGATATATATTTCTGAAACGATTCTGAGCCGGACCTGCTTCTAAAAACAGCAGGTGTTCCGACTCATATAGTGGGTCAAGCATGTTGTCGGTATTATTCACGTCAGCCTGAAGTCATGTACCCAAATGGTCCGGCCGAAGCGAACCCGAAAGCAAGATATCCGTCAAGTGAATAAAATCATAAAATGTTATTTCAAATTTCAACCAATGCATCTCCAACGACAAACCGGATGCCTACCACACGCCTGCGCTAGCGATTGGGTCGCGATTGGTTCCCACCTCATGTTTAGGCGGTGGTGACGTCCACTCAAAAAAGAAGTTAACTTATCAATTCCCCTTAATTCTGATTTGTACGCATTAAGGCGACGCGTACTGTATATCAAATCCACACTTTACAAACATACTTTCTTCCATGCCGCTGAAATCCATATAAATGCATGATTCCTGTAAAGTTTTTCTTCACTATATCCAGTGACTCTTCCGTGTTCATTAATGCCAACATCATTTTAACAAGCATGCTTCTGTAAATGATTTAAAATTTTTGAATGATGCCCTGGTCCATAGGTTGACAACAGGAGGGAAGTATTTGGAGGAAGAAAAGTTTCAATTTATCAATATTCAAGTTATCGATAAAATGCGTAGTGTATTTCTCTTCCTTTTTTCATCTTGCTGTCAAAACTTTTTAACCATGCAGACATAATATCCAAGGTCATCCAGGCTTTCTTATTGGAGACCCACTCTGTTGCCAATTTATCCACATGCGTTTGCCTCTTACCTTACAGAACCAATTAAAAACTGCTTCATCAAGCCAAACCAGCGGTGTTTGGGAATTTTCTTTTTTGTTCCAGATTTTTTAATTTCAGTTTTATTCTTCAATATTGATAACTTGCGTTTTTCCGCTAGTTTTTGGACACTCAGACTATGTTGTTCGCTAGTCTTAATCACATCAATTTTGTCTTGAAGAGACAAATAGCCACAGAACTATGCCCAGTTTGGGCCACAGCGGAGATATAATGATTTATATGTCAGTAATTAGGTGAACACTATCTGAGTCTAAAACGAAAGGATTCACTTGGGTCTATTGGGTGTATAGAAAAAAAGGGCGATGTTATACTTCAACTACTTGTTCTGCATCAGAACTTCTAATACCAAGAATATGTCTTTGGCAGATCTTCTTGTAGGTATTTCCCATACCCCAGATACCACACGACCGTCATGACATCTTGGTCTTGGTGGCTCGTTGGTCTTCTCCCTAGGATTCTAGAGGTATCGCTGGCATGATAACAGTATCCGAATTTTTCTGCCATGACGGCATGGAATGCATCCAGGGACTTAGCCCGATCAACAGAAAGCACCAAACAAATCCAAGATACGTTACTTGGAAATATTTTGGTAATATCCGTTACCACTGTCTCCGCGGGAAGGTGCCCTGAACGCAGAAAAAATAAATATGCAATAGGAGACTTGGAACTGGAACGCTCAAAAACCTAGAAAGGGACCCGAATTAGAACATTGAAACCTGGAGTTAATCCTCTCTTAACCCATTAACGCCCAAACTTCCACAATTCTTCGTCCTTTTTGGAGCGTCAATCTCGAAGGGAAATTAATGAATTCACTCAATAAAAACCACTTATCCTAATGTTTTCGGATGTGATCTTTCGGTTTAAGGGATTCAGAATTGTGATTAAATGCTCTAGAAAAAAAAATATGGCTGACTTTATGAAGAAAAGTACTGAAAATTTGGGGATTATTTTTTTTATATAATTTTTTTTTTTAGTCCAAAAAAGTACTCTAACCTACTCCGAATTGTGGAGGGAGGTGGAGGCAATAGTTGGTTGGAGTTGATGATAGAATTTTTTTTGCCGACCTCAACTGACTCTAATCTTTTCAAAATGGCGGATATTGCAGAAAATCTCATGAAACATGAATTTTTCTCTAGTATTAACGAGAAAATAATGTTATTGTGAGTTTTTCTTGATCCACGTCATTTTCCTCAATCAAAACAATACTACAGAATATATTTGACAAAATTTTCAATTTTCAATGATGGCGGATTCAAAACGAAGGCCGGATTTTTCAAGAAATGGCGCGTTTTCATTATAAAAAGTAAATAGGAGTTTGTAATTATACTTTTCCAATGTTATTTCATGTTTTAGTAATATTTTGAGTTATTCCTGGTGGAAAAGTCTGAAATCCAAGATTGCGGATTCAATATGGCGGACATCATTCTTAAAAATTCAAAATTTGAAAACGGAAAAGTCAGTTACAGTCATATTTTACGTAGAATTCTGATGGAAAATGTCCTCTTAATCTTTTTCATAATAATGCGTTCTATCTGGGTAAAATTCGGGCGCCAACTACTCGCCGGAAGTACACAACCTACTTGTTTCTCGTGGTGCATATACGATTTTTTCTCACACCCACCAGAAAGTACGTTCTACGTACTATTCTTTGAATAAATATGCGAGGAAGTTCTGGAAAAAAAATTCGTCAATGCGCCCGAATTCAAAATATATATTTTCTATTTATATGCGGAAAAGTTTCGAAAAAGAAAACCTTCAATGCGCCTACATCCCTAAGTGTGCGCCTACATTTTTACTCAGGTAGAACGCATTTTTATGAAAAAGATTGAGAGGACATTTTCCATCAGAATTCTACGTAAAATATGACTGTAATTTTTCCGTTTTCAAATTTTGAATTTTCAAAATTTGAATGATGTCCGCCCTATTAAATCCGCCATATTGGATTTCAGACTTTTTTCACCAGGAATAACTCAAAATGTTAGTGAAACATGAAATGACATAGGAAAAGTATAATTGCAAACTCGTCTTTACTTTTTATAATGAAAAACGCGCCATTTCTTGAGAAATCCGGCCGCCATTTTGAATCCGCCATCATTGAAAATTGAAAATTTAGTCAAATATATTCTGTAGTATTGTTTTGATTGAGGAAAATGACGTGGACCAAGAAAAACTCACAATAACATTATTTTCTCGTTAATACCAGAGAAAAATTCATATTTCATGAGATTTTATGCAATATCCGCCATTTTGAAAAGATTAGAGTCAGTTGAGGTCGGCAAAAAAATTCTATCATCAACTCCAACTATTGCCTCCACCTCTCTCCACAATTCGGAGTAGGTTAGAGTACTTTTTGGACTAAAAAAAAAAATTACATAAAAAAAATAATCCCCAAATTTTCAGTACTTTTCTCCATAAAGTCAGCCATATTTTTTTTCTAGAGCATTTAATCACAAGTCTGACCCCGGAAATCGAAAGATCACACCCGAAAACATTAGGATAAGTGGTTTTTATTGAGTGAATTCATTAATTTCCCTTCGAGATTGACGCTCCAAAAAGGACGAAGAATTGTGTAAGTTTGGGCGTTAATGGGTTAATGCCCTTCAATTCTATCTAGGTTTTGATCTGTCTCTATCGCGGCCCATTTTCCATAAGACACTGAGCATAGTTCTTTGAGGCAACTTCAAAAATCGGATGCAAACTGAGTTAAAAACGCCCTCGATACTATCTAATAGCTTTTATTAGGTAAATGTATTATGTAGTTATAGTCAGAAGTTACTTTTACCTACACTAACAATTATTTATTGTCCGACTAGTTGGATAAAACCGGGGTAGATTTAAATAGGGGTGTAATTTATGTACCATATACCATACCACATAGTATACCAGGTACCACATAGGACCAAGTACCACATAGGACCACCGAAATTTTTGTACCGTCTAGTCTATCCGTTATTAACGTGGAATTTTACATATACTTTTGCATCTTGGTAAAAATAGATTGTCCGCGTCTGTTTTATAGAGGGTCTTCTTATTAAGAGATAGATATTTTAAATAAACCCCATTGAAAAATTCCACGAAAGAAAGATTGTCCGCTATTTAAAGGTGTCCGTAACTGTATACTTATTTTCAGTAGAACGGTTTTACTGTATTTATTAATGCAGCAGTTAAAAATTAATTACATTAATGTACATATGTATATTTTGTTATACGCTTTTAAAGCACATGAAGATTTAGCATTGTGTTTTATAAAATTATAGGAACTTTTGGATATACGATTATAAAAATATATATATTAAAGTTTTTATCTATAAACTTCAAGTCTTGACCTACAATAGTATTCATACAATTGTATCTCTTTTGCTGGTATATTACTTGGCCAATAATAAACTAGACCTCAAAGTATGTATAGGTATGTAGTTATTCAAGTGGATCAAATAAAAAAAAAGGCAAACTTGATAATTAGATATACAAAAAAGAATAAACATTCAAGGTCACGCAAGGGCGAAAAAATAATGTTATTATATTTTATGATTATTAAAAGGCTGAGGCTCCATAACTGAACAAAATAAAATACAATGCATTATTCCTAACAAATACATACATTACATTTATTACATCATAATTTGTGTCAATACAAAAGTCAATTTATTAATAACTACATAGGCAATAATAACAGAAAATATCCAGTAAGAATAGTAAAGATAGAAAAGGCCTTATATTTCTTCAAGGGTCAGATACCTACCAGGACAACAGGGGATGAATCAGATTTGTTAATGTTAAAAACGAATATAATAGCTAGAGCTCGGAGGTTAGTAATAGATGCGTACTTTACCAGGGGCGGCTCAAGGATATCACTATCACTAACGATACGAAATGTTTATTACCGTTATTATTAAACAGTTATTACCTTATACATGTGATGGTGATTGTTGTCGCTCAACTAATCCGCAAAGGAACCATAGTCACAAGACAAAGAACTTGCATACGCACCACACACCACTTGCATACATTCCATAAATTATCGGTAACAGTTCCATACTTTCATGAGTTAAGATCTGGCGCTAGTCACGTCTCGCCCCAAAGAGTCAGAATAGACTCCGGTGGTTGTAATGTCCTTAGTAGAACGTCCGAAAACGTTTTCCTTCTGGATGAAGTTTTCACAAATACTTATTTCACATTCGCTATAAGGCTGTCAACATTAGAATAACACTCCCTAACAGTTTCGGAAGTTCGATAGAGCCATATAGAGTTTCCATAGCTTTTGCCTCATCCAGTCCCCCAACCCCTACGTTAGCTATGACTTTAACATCCGTCGTTTCGTCAATACTAAGCCATATAGGTTTATCGTGCAATTCCGAGACGATATTTTTTTTATGTCTTCACGCAATAGTGCTATGTGTTAACTGATAGACGATTATAGAATCGTCTAACAGTTGTTTCTGCAGGCAGACTAACTTCGCCGTACTTTCCACTCACAACGTTCTGGACAACATGTCTGAACTCGGGGTGATCTAATTTGGTACATAGATAATTACACGCTACCATCATTTTCACTAAATCCACGTTAACTTATCTCTGTCTGTCTCGCACATTCACACCACCCATACACGAGTTTTATGTTTGTCTGTAGCAACATGCTGCAAAACGCTCCACCATGACACGCGACGGACGCTGTTTTCTACAATCTTATTCGACGTTCCGTGCACACGAATGCATCGACCAGCGCAGTTTAATTAATACTAACAAGAAGTGTACATTACGTTCACGCTTACACGTGCCGTAACTTGGTAAGAGTGCCTTGTACCAATGTTGCTGGTTTAAGAGACACAGCGTGTTCAAAGTTTAAATTTTATTCCGAATTTCTCAATAATTAAGAAAGTTTTGATAGTATAAGTTGCGTAGTGAATTTTTTTTGGTGTGAGAATTACGAATTTTCTTATTTTGACTTATTGGTTTATTTTGACGTTGCTAATAGAGGGCGCTAGTTTCGCCATATTATATAAGTAAATTAAAACATATTTTTTTATCTGTTGAGCTACGCATAAAACAAAATAATCCAAAAGAATGCTCAATTCCACAGAGAAAAGGTACTCTTGTTTAGGTCGTCAAAATCTATCGGCATTTAAAAGGTTCAATGTATTTTGTTATGATTTTTTTATAGATATAAGCAATCAAAGCAACAGTAAACAACAATAGCAATTTTTGGTAATAGTGATAATAACAAACTTCAAATCAAATGTAGGAAGTGTCCACCACCTACTTCAATACATATTAAAGACACTTTATTAAATGTCTGAATGTTAAACATATTTTTTCTGTTATTTTTTAATGTATTCGCGGCTTGTTGTTCTCTACCGCAACTCCTGAAGAGAATTAACTTTTTTACTGATAAACTAATTCCTTAAAATTTGACCATAAAGAGAAGTCCAGAGGGTTTAGGTTTGGACTTCTCTGTGGCCAAACAAATTCACTTCACGGCCAATTCACCGATGACGAAAATACTCATGCAAATATTGGCGTACTGGCAAGACAAAATGTGGTGGCGCTGCGTCGTGCATAAACCACATTTTCTTTTAATGCGAGTGGTACATCTTCTAGGAGCTCGTTTAAATGATGTTGAGGACAGTTTAAGTACCGAGGTCCAGTTAGATTGGGTGGCAATTCAAAAGGTCCAATGACAAAATTAGAAATTACACCACAACAAATGTTCACCTTAAACTCACATTGAAAATGTCTTTCCTTTACAGAATGTGGATTCTTGGGAATCCCACAAATGATTGTTCTTCCAATTAAAAACTCCCCGTCTAGTAAATGTCGCCTCATCGGTAAATAAAATCTTATTAAGAAAGTCTGGGTATTTGGTTTGCATATTTTATAGAAACTGAGCAAATTGTATTCGAGCTGGTAAATCTTGAAGCTATACTGTTGAACCGTAGTATAATGATATGTATGGAGCATTTCTTTTTTTCAAAATTCTACAAATGGACGATTAGCTTAGCCCCGTCCTCGCACTTAGCCGACGAGTACTCACACCTGGATTTTCCGAAACACGAATTAAAATTCGATCTTCATCCACTGTGATAGTTTTCGGAGTACCATGTTTACTTTTTGGTGGAAAAGATCCAGTTTCGCCTAAGTGATTGCAAATATTTCTGCAAAGTTTATGATTAGATTACCTTCTTTTTGGGTAATAATTGTATATATTTACGGGCAGCCTCATGTCCGTTAAAATTTGCCTGAGCAAAAATACAAATCATATAACGCATCTCACTGTTACGAAAATTATTGTGGCATTTTCTCATTACTAGCTAGTCCTCTTGCACAAATAATAATCTAATAATTTAATGATATTGTAACATTTTTGTTTACTACGGGTTCGTGAGGTGTGAAAAATTAAACTCGCACTTTAGACTAACACTATTTATTTAATAAATACAAATACGAACTAAACACTACGTAACTACACTAATTTATTTATTATACAATTTATATTAGAGCGCTGCACGAAAACCGCGACGTTCAGTAATTCAAATAGAGACTGTTGTCCCGCGTCGATACCCCGCGTTATATACCCCTGCGGATATATACTAGTAGAATCCCGGCGCTTCGATTCCGGAACAATCGGGCAAAGTAGCCCTGATCTTTCGAGGCGCTTCCGCCTACGTCTATCGGACGAGGCGGTCGGCTGGTATCGAAGCAGGCAGGGGAGGACTGGCCCAGCGTTCGTAACAATATGTAAATTTAGCAAATGTTGGCACAAGCCTACTTACAAAATATAGCAATATCAGCGCTTAAAAAATCAACAAAATACATTGAACCTTTTAAATGCAAATAACTTAAACTTAAAATTAAACTTAAAACTTAAATAAAAACCTAAACAAGAGTACCTTTTCTCTGTAGAATTAAGCGTTCTTTTAGATTCTCAACTTTAGATTATCTTGTTTTACGCATGACTCAACAGATAAAAAAAATATGTTTCAATATACCTAAATAATACGGCGAAACTAGCGCCCTCTAGGAGCAACGTCAAAATAAGCTTAAAATTCATAATTTTCACACCAAAAAAAAAAAACATAAAAATACCAATTTTCAGATTTATACTATCAAACCTTTCTCAATTATTGAGAAATTTCAGAATAAAATTTAAACTTTGAACAGGCTGTATCTCTTAAACCAGCGACATTGGTATAAAGCATGTTGATTTCAATCATAATATTTTGATGTCTAGTATCTCCAGTTTAGTGTTCTTTCTGACTCACCCTGTTGTCACACGAGTTGACGATGTATGTGGCACATATAACAGTATTCCATACTGTTTTGTGGCATATATAACAGACCGGTCCTGGTACCTATTATTAACCTCCGGGCTCTACTAATAATTACTAAAGACCAATTATGGAACAGATCAGATAGTAACAGTAAGTAACAACAGTAATAAACAAATAAGCTCTACTATCTATATGCTACTAAAAATTGCCGTGTGATGGAGCCTTAATCAATTTGATGCAGAATAAAAAAGCTTCTATTCAAGTAGTAAAAAATATACAGGATGTTCCATTAGAAAAAATCAGATCAATAACTTTGACAGTTGACAACTTGTAAATAGCTGCGTACATTGAAATTTTCACAATTTGCAATTTTTTACAAAAAGAAAATGTACAAATTAATTCGAATTTCCTACCTGAAAAAATAACATTTTTACGGTCATTTAAAATTGGGACAAAATAATGTTCTCACAGTGTATACTTTCTAGAAGAAACTAAATTGGCCCATTAGTTTTAGAGAAAAGTGTAAAACTGGAGAGGAAGTTTCCCCATAATGATAAACTCATGTATCCTCTTTTCTTTCTCGTCGGTACAAGTTTTTTTGCTGAGTGTACACAGCTTGCAAGGTAGTAAGCTGTAAATGTACATATACTTGTACTTTTATGCACACTTGTCGTTTACTGCCTTCAAATTAATTGCCCATAAAAATGCAAAATCATGTCTTAAGAGAAAGTTTTATTGTTTACATCCTGTATGTACGAGGAATTCCACTAATTACCCTTAGAACAAAATGAAATTAGCATTGTTTCCCAATATAAAACTGTTTTAGGATCTTTAAATTTCTAGCGATGTCTGTTGACTTGCTAATTGTTGAAAAAAACGTTTTTATTACAAGGAAATACAACTTCGCTATGCGGAAACACCGAACGCACTGCGAATGAAATAAGCATTCTATTTGCACAATAATAAGTTTTTAATAAGATGTTGTTAAACCGTTCACTAAATAATAAAGGATATGATAAAACATTTGATAACAAAGGCACACAAAAAATTAACGTTTAATTCATTAAAAAAATTAATGAATTAAGAAATTAATTAAATTAAAAAATAATTAATTAAGTCAAGTGCTAAAACGCAGATATATTTATTCCCATGCATTTTGACCCGCTGAACAGGAATCCAATGTCCGTTTTTTCCGATTGGCACTTGCATTTTTCCTAACCTCAAAAAACATATTAAAGATGCCCGAACAATCTCAAACAAGTAAACAAAAAGCTTAAATAAGTTGACCATCATACGTATTGTGAGGTGTTGAGACCGAAACTCAAGCCAGAATTGGCCGATCAGTTAGGAATTTTGACATAACTTCAATAAATACCTAAAATTCCGAAAAATCCAATACAAATTAATTAAAAGCTTAAACCAAAAATTTTAAATCTAACATAACCTGAGACAAAAACTTTAAACCAAAAACTTTAACCTCTTCTAAATTAAGACAATAACTGCAAAATTCCTAAGGCAATAACTATTAAGGTTTAAAGTTATTGGTCTACAGTTCTTTGTGTAAAGTCAATGTCTTAGAAGATGTTACATTTAGAGTTCTTGATGCAAAGAGCTTGCCTTAAGTTTTGTTAGATCTAGAGTTCTTGGTTTAAACTTTTTTGGTTTAAAAGTATTGCCTTGTTCTTAGTAAAATCGATGTTCCGAAATATGGAAGAAAATCAGCAATTAAATAAAAAATATTTCTTGTATACATAAATATGTAATATGTAACATATTCTAGGACAGAAACTTTACACAAAAAAAAACTCTAAACCAAGAACTCTCAACCTTAATAGATCTTGCCTAGGAACTTAACAGTTCTCGTCGCAATTTATAATAGGTTTAAGTTTTTGGTTTAAAGTTTTCAGGTTATAAAATAACCTGAAGAAGAAGGTTACGAATTCTTAGTTTAAAGTTCTTGGATTGGGTTGTTAGGTTTAAAATTTTTGGTGAAAGCTTTTAATTTATCTGTTGGATTTTTGGTCATTTTTTAGGTGTTTTTTGAGGTTATTTTGACCTCAAATTCAGTTTAAGCGCCCCAAATGACGTATAGATATAGTGATCAACTCATTTATCCTTTTTATTTACTTGTTTGGGATTTTTCGGGCATTCTAAGGTGTTTTTTTGAGATTATGTCAAAATTTCTAACAAATTGGCTAATTCTGACCTCAGATTCGGCCTCAGCGCACCAAAATACGTATGTACCTAAATGGTGGTCAAATCGATTAAGTTTTTGTTCTTTTTTAAATTGTCATCAAAAACAGCCCACTACTGACATTACATTACATTTCACTTTTAAGTTGTAGCCCCATGGCTTGCTACGATTTTTTATACCCGAAATTCAATATAACCGTTTAGCAATTTTTTTTATTTAGTATCTGAATTCATAGCGTTAATCAGGACTCCTCAAAACCCCCATCTGCAAAATTTGAACAAAAGCGTTTCTTTCCCTACGAGCTCACTATACTTTTCATACGTTTGCCCAAGTTGGGCAAAATATAGAATTGGAAATTTTTTATTTCCTAATAAAAACAAATCGTGTAAAAACTGGATTTTTTGGGCAGTTACGATTTTTCCCCTTTGAATAAAGTGTCTGCCAAGTAGTAGAATGTTTGATAAAAAGGGTGATACTATTAATATTTTTATAAAACATTATTGTACTCACTTCTTTTACAACCCGGTCCGAACCACCCCAGCTGACAGTAGCACTGTTGTCTAGGAGCAGTGGTGGCGTCGATGTCGATGCATTTTCCGTGATCTCCGCAGTCGCTGTCTTCGAAGCACTCGTCTCGAAATTGACAGACCTCTCCGTAATAGAGACGGTCACATTTACACCTTCCGACTAAGTTTCTGCCGTGACCGCTGCATACTTCGCGATATTTCTTTCCTGTGCGAATGAAAAGTCTTCATAAGTCATAGTAAAATAGACAGGAATCTAACGAGGCATTAGAGAAAATCTGGCCATGAACGAGAAATATACAGGGTGTTTCGCATAAGAACCGTCATAGAGCAGGGTCATGTAGGGGAACCTAAAATATGGTGCTTTAACGCAACTTACCTTTATACTAAGTTGCACCCCTGAGGAGTTATAGGCCTTCAAAGTGGGGTTTCAAATTTAGAAAAAAAAAAGAATGTCTCATTTATACTTGAACTTAGAAAAACCAAATTTGGTAGACGTTGTGAGTGTACCAAGAGCATTAATTGACAGTAAGTAGAGTTCAATTGAAGCATTTTAAAGAGTTGATTAGGGATGATGCACCATTAAAATGTGACAGAATTTTTTAACCCGTTGGCGGACTTAAAAAAAATTCATTTTATTTAATGGGGAATTTGTTTCTAAAACTTTTCTTACTCTTGTTATTTTTCAAAAAACTTTGTCGTTTTCAAGAAAAACTCGAATAACTAAAAACACCTATTTCAGCAGTGTTATTTAAAATCATCGAAAATTCAAAAGTTGGCTATGAAATTAGACGTCAAACTTGAAAATCAGGAAAAAAGTTACATAATTTTAGTTAATTGTTTGCTCAGTGTTTTGAAAATGGCCGGAAAGTTTTCATTTAGCGAACAAGTTGACATGCTATTAGTGTTAGGTTTCTGTGAAATAAACTGCAGAAGAAACTGCACTCGAGAACGTGCTATTGCATAGATGTGCTATTATATAGAATCAGGGCACAAGACGACGAACTGATTTTGAAGACAATTGAAGATGAACCACATATCAGTACTAGAAATTTATCTCGACAAACTGGTATATCGCAAACTTCTGTGCACCGAGTTATCAGACGTAATCTACTACACCCATATCATATTCAAAAAGTGCAAGAATTGTTACCGGATGATTTGGTTAAACGAGTGACTTTCTGTCAGTTTATTTTACATCAAGACATTCATATTCAAAAGAAAATTATCTTTACTGATGAAGCTTGTTTCACCCGCAGATGTATTACATACAAATCTACATAACTATCATGAGTATTCCGATGTAAACCCTCATTCAGTATCTCCTCGACATTTCCAACGCGAATTTAAAATAAATGTTTGGATTGGTGTTATTGATCGGTATTTAATTGGTCCAGTTATTATACCGAATCGACTAAATGGTGAAACTAATTTAGAATTTCTCCAAAATACTCTCCCGGATTTACTTGACGAAGTGCCACTACAACTCAGACTGGAACATTGGTTTATGCATGGTTAGAGCACCGCCCCATTTTAGTATTATGGTTAGAGACTTTTTAAACCACCAGTACCCAAATAAATGGATTCGACGAGAAAATAATTGCCCAAAAGTTTGGCCTCCACGATCACCAGACCTCAACAAATGTGACTTCTTTCCTTGGAGGACGTGAAAAGAATTTGTGTATTCCTCGTCAGTTGCCTCCAGATCAGAATTGTGGTATCGCATTACAGATAAATGTAATGTCATTAGAAACAATCAGCGGTTATTGGAACGAGTAGACTTCAATTTTCGACGAAGAATAAATTTATGCCTGAGAGAAAATGGTGATCATTTTGAACAATTTCTATAACTTATCAGTGCAAATCTGTTATTTCTGTTGTTCGTTTTTCTATTAAATTATTCTTATTCCAACTTGTTGGTGGATTTTCGATGATTTTAAATAACACTGCTGAAATAGGTGTTCTTAGTTATTCGAATTTTCCTTAAAAACAAAAAAGTTTTTTGAAAAAGAACAAGAGTAAGAAAAGTTTTAGAATCAAATTCCCCCATAAAATAAAATGAACATTTTTTAAGTCCGCCAACGGATTAAAAAAGTTCTGTCACATTTTAATGGTGCATCATCCCTAATCATCTCCTTAAATTGAACTCTACTTAGTGTCGATTATGGCTCTTGGTATACTCACAACGTCTAACAAATTTGGTTTTTCTAAGTTAAAGTATAACTGAGATTGATTTTTTTTCGAAATTTGAAACCCCACTTTGAAGGCCTATAACTTCTCAGAGGTGCAATTTAGTATATAGGTAAGTTGCGTTAAATCACCATATTTTAGGTTCCAATACATGCCCCTGCTCTGTGTCGGTTCTTATGCGAAACACCCTGTATACAGGACTTTCGTTTACACCTAGCCTTCAAATCAATTTGACTTTTAAATCTTATTCTTCTCTAAGAACTCTTCCATCGAGTTTTAAAAGTGTTTTAAATGTGTAATAAATGTATTGGAACTGATGGGCTCAATATTGGCATTTTTTAAAAACATTTTATTAAGGGGTAACACCACTGTAAAATTTTCAAAAAAATCAGTAAACAAGTTTAAACAGTCGAATTTCTTATTTTTTCCATGTCGACAACTCATTTTAAAACTTTAAATGAGTTTTTTTAAACACGATTTTTTCAAAACGGCACGCAGCATAACTCCAACAATTTTCAATATTTTCGTTTGAAATTTTAACCACCTTTATAACAACATTTTGAAGTGAAACACGTACGGATTTTTCGATGTTAATTTAAACAATTTTTATAAACGAATAATTGCCCCTTTTTTCATCAAATCATGCCAATTACACAAAAATCAATATGTTTAAAATTGGATTTTTTTTGTTTTGTTCCAAATCAACATTTGCACCAGTTCTGCTGCGTGCCGCGGAGTGCCTCGATAACATGTCTGCGGAGAATAACTTTAGCGCCGCCATTTTGGAATGTTTATGGACGAAAAAATTGTTTTTGGTACTTCAATATATGACCAATAACACCATTAAAGCGTTGTTTCTTCAATTTCCTTTGTCCTTTCCTTCAATTCGAAAAAAAATCGTTAAAAGAGCGGTTTTTTTGTCTGTTTTAGGCAGTGGTGTTATCCCTTAAGAATGACGAAGACGCTGATGCGATGGATATACCATTGGCGCATCCGCCATTTTCATAAAATTTACTGCTGGCACTTCCGTGATCTGTAATAAAACTTACAATTGGCGCTTTTACCGTTTTTTAGACAATTAGAAAGAACCAAAATATTATGAGGACTTTCTTCACTGAAACATTAATTATCATTTTCAAAATGACTCCTAAAGCCCGATAGTTTAATAAAATTTAATAAAGCCCGAAAATTTAATAAAACACTCTTGTCAACACGTCAATATTTTCCTAAATGTTCTGTTATAATTATCTTTTTAATTACCTTTTAATCAGAATGATGAAGATGCCGATGCAATGGTACAATGAATTTTTCATTGGCGCGTCCGCCTTTTTTAATACTCTTTTGCCATTTTTTAAACAACTAGAAAAAAACTAAAGCATTGTAAGAACTTTCTTCACTAAAATATTTACTTTCATATATCATTTTAAAACTGTTATCCTAAAGCTCAATAATTTCCAAAATATAATAAAACACTTTTGCATCAATGTCTTCGTAAATGTTCTGTTATAATTATTTTTTTAATCATATTTTGATCAGAATGACAATGGTGCCGATGCGATGGCACGATGGATTTACCATTGGCGCATCCGCCATTTTAAATAATATTTACTAATGGTTACGTGATATGAAATAAAACATACCATTGGCGCTTGTGCCATTTTTAAACAAGTAGAAAAATATTGTAAGAACATTTTTCACTGAAAAAAAATACACATAATTCTAAAAAATGTCATCCTAGAGCATAACGTTCCAAAAATTTAATAAAACACTTTTGTATCAATGTCTTCGTAAATGTTCTGTTATAATTATCTTTTTAATCATATTTTGATCAGGTGCCGATGCAATGACGATGGATTTTCCATTGGCGCGTCCGCCATTTTTAAGAAAATTTACTGTTGGCGTTTCTGTGATCTCTAATAAAACTTACCATTGGCACTCTTACCGTTTTTTAAAATAGAAAGAACCAAAGTAATGTAAGAACATACTTTATTGAAAAATTTACTCTTCAGTAAAAAAAATGTCAACTTAAAACCCAACAGTCCCAGAATAAAAAAAAACTTTTAGTCGAAATGGAGATTTTAGGAGAGAGACTCTTTGGAGATATGTGGAAAACACCACCATATAACACCAAAAAAAATCTCGCGGCTTTATTAGACTTACTTGGCTTTATGTCGACGTCCGCGCATGACCAGAATTTGTAATTCGCTCCCCACTCCAGGGCTTGTCGCAGCAGCCTCATTGTACAGTTCTCGCATGTGAAGTTAGGTGGTAGTTGGACGTGAAACGACTGAGCTCTGAAAAAAATATATAAATGAAATAAGCGATAAATAATAAAGATCTTACTCGGTAATGTATTTTTTTTTCATTTATACCGGAGAGGAAAAATGCAACACTCAGTGTACAGGTTTCCATTAAGCTGAATATATACAGAATTGCAAAAATGTATCTCATAATGCTTGTAACTTTTTAATAGCATTCTCTGTATATGAAAAAAATCTCTTGAATAATATTTTTTCATCAGTTTAATTGCCATGTTTTTGCCAGAATTAAAGACAGTTTCGCAAAAAAAAACCGTTAAAAATTAACTCTGTTAATCGACACAATAGCCGTTAATGTCAAGTCACACTCTCATTGGTTCCAAGAAGCGCATACCGAAATCCTCAAAATTTTATGTTAGGTACAGGTTCCAGATCCAACAATATAGAACATATTGTTGGATCTGGAACCTGTCTTCATAGATGGAAATTTAAATTCTGAAAAATATTTAGATCTGCTAAGAAGTTAGATGATTCCATCTTGCGGACTAGTGTTTCCGGGTGAAGATAATGTTAACAAACAACTATGGTTCTAATAGGATGGGGCACCACCATATTTTGCGGAAAATATGAGGAAATATTTAAAGGCACAATTTTCAGGACGCTGCATAGGCAGAAGAGGTACCATTGAATGGCCAGCGCGTTCTCCGGATCTAAATCCGTTAGATTTTTTCTGTGGTGGTATTTAGAATGTAAAGTTTATGTCAATCGACCAGATGACAGTGAAGACTTGAAACAGAAAATTTCAAAGGGAATCCGGGCCATTCCTGAAGACTTCCTAGTAAATATTATTGAACAGTTTCGGGACCGGCTTGGGCATTGCGCAGCAGAAAGTGGAGGTCAGTTTCAACACCTCATTCGCTAACTATTGTTTTGTTCTTTAATTATTACAAAATAAATAGTTAAGTAAGCAATTACATTCTTTTACAAAACTTAACCTTAAACGTATTTTATGCGAAAATTTCTTTGTGACCATATCAAATTTTTAGTGTATAGTAAAGGCAAAAAGCTGATCTTCTTCTTTGAATTCAAATATTGAGAGAAAAACTAAGGGTTGTCCCTAAAAAAAGTGATCTCATAACAACCGAATGCGAAAAGACAAAATTATTTAATGTTGACAGAAATATGGCATATAAACTGATGAAAAACTTGTATTCCGACATTTTCTTCATATAGGTTATTAAAAATTTACAGGCATAATGCGTAACTTTTCTGCCTTGCCTGTATTTATTCTATAGTTTGTCTTCAAAAGCAAAAACTGTTAACCTTTTTAGTGGGTTAACTTTATGTTTTGTTATGGAAATGCGCAAAAGAGTCAAAACAAACGCCAAAAGAAATACTCGTAGTATTTATATCGATTTGTCAGGTATATTTCGAATAATTTGTCTCTTAAGCAGTATTTCTGTAACCGTGTTCGAAGTATTAGAATGCCTTGAGTTCACGCAGTTGGTAGCTTTGCACCATGACTTGAATTTGAAAAAGGTTTAAGTCCAGAAACAGTGAGAATATTGAGAAAAACACCATAGGTTATGAGAATACGCAAAAAGAGACCTGATATTTGAATTGTTTTTCTGTCACCATATTCTGAAATTTCACAAAAAAAGGTTCTTTCTGCAAAAGAAATCGTAAATCTAAAAATTAATGAGAAAAGGGGGAGTTGGAATATTCTCACAAACTCTGTGTATAAATTTCCGCATTTTAAAAATATACAGTGTGGGCGTAAAGTCGCGCATAAAATTGATAAGAATTAAGGGAGATTTTTATTAAAAGAACGCTCGGACACGTCAATTAAATTTTTCATTTGCTGATATTTTGAAGTACTTCATTTGTTTTTTTATTGACAGCTGTCAAAGATGTGACGTCATAGATATTTTTTTAAATGACAACGTATGGCTGTGATACATCATTTGAAAGCTCTTATGTCATGCAGTATGCTCCTAAATTTTGGCGAGATACTTCAAGCCGTTTTAAAATGGTGACAAAAAGTTAAAATTCAACAAAAAACGAAGGAAAGTTTATTTAAAAATTCACTCGAACATGAGAGGTTCTATAGTTATTTGCTCGGCTATGTGACATAACACACTCTGAATAGTTATCCAGAATTCCAGATATTGAAAATAAATAATATAAAGCGCATTCTTAAATGTTTTTATTTAACCTATGTATTTATTAAAAACAGAACGTTAAAAATAAAAATAACACAATTAAAACTACCTATCCCAATTTGGTCTTTAATAAATGTTAAAAATTTGCCATGTTGACTTCTTGACAGTAACCAAGCCGCGATTCAAATTCTTCAACCATGTTATGTACCATTTCAGCGAGTATTTTTTGAAATTTGTATCCTATTCTATTTTTTAAGTCAGCTATACTAGCAGGCTTATTTACATACACGCTATTTTTTAAATAACTCCACAGAAATAAATCTATGGGGGTTAGGTCAGGCGCCCTAGGAGGAAACTCGAATTGACCCCTTCGTCCAATCCATCGACTCGGAAATACTTCGTTTAAAGACTAATTTAAATAATTAATTTAATTAAAATAATTAAGAATGCACTTTATATTATTTATTTCAGTTTGTGGAATTCTGGATAACTGTTGAAAGTGTGTTATGTCAAATAGCCGAGCAGATAGCTGTAATCGAATTTTAACTTTTGATTGGTCGGCATTTTAAAATGGCTTGATAGAATCCCGCCAAAATTTAGGAGCGTACTGCGTGAAATAAGAGCTTTCAAATCATGTATCACAAGCCATATTTTGACGTTTAAAAAAATGGATGACGTCATATCTTTGACAGCTGTCAATAAAAAATCCTTAAAGGGTATCCCTCCATAAGCATGGTGAAATGCCCCCTTTTTTTATTTTCTTCGCATGATGAAAGTGTTTCTTAGGGCTAATTATGAAAGGAAGACCGAATTTTAGGTCCAAAAAAATTTTCCTCTCAGCTAGGTATGGAAAAAACCCTGTTTTTTACGTTTTATTTTTTTTCTCGGTTTTTTAACTGTCGAAAAAAATCTGAAAAAATTCATGAGTACAGAAAATATGATTAATTTTATGTAAAAATTGTTTCAAGCTCATTCAAGGTCATTATGACCTCTAAAAAAATTATTCAAACTTTAAGAATCCCATATCTTTTAACCAAAAAGAGCTTCAGGCTCAGATTTTTAATATGTTATATTTTTAACTGTTTTTTACTACCTCTTCAGATTTTTTTGAGTGGTGGGTCATGCCCGAAAGTGCGAAAAATCAATTTTTTGTCCGTGAAATGGCTTAAAACGGCTTAAAATCATCATTTTATAGTGTCCTTTTAGTGCAAGAAAAAAATCAGGACACTATAAAATGATGATTTTAAGCCGTTTTAAGTCGTTTCACGGACAAAAAAATTCGATTTTCGCACTTTTGGGCATGACCCACCACTCAAAAAAATCTTAAAAAAATTTGAGGTAGTAAAAAACAGTTAAAATAAAATTAAAACATATTAAAAATCTGAGCCTGAACTTTTTTTGGTTAAAAGATATGGGATTTTTAAAGTTTGAATAATTTTTTTAGAGGTCATAATGATCTTGAATGAACTTGAAAAAAAATGTTTACATAAAATTAATCATATTTTCTGTACTCATGAATTTTTTCAGATTTTTTCGACAGTTAAAAACCGAGAAAAAAAAAACAAAACGTAAAAAAACCAGGATTTTTTCCATACCTAGCTGAGAGGAAAATTTTTTGGACCTAAAATTCGGTCTACCTTTCATAATTAGCACAAGAAACACTTTCATCATGCGAAGAAAATAAAAAAAGGGGGGGCATTTCACCATGCTTATGGGGGGATACCCTTTTTATGGAATTTGTGCTCGACTTTACGTCCTCACTGTATAGTACCTATTATTAATTGCTTTAGCTTCACTTAGGTACATAGTTCGAGGTGGCTCTCACTGGCATGGCGTTTAAAAGAATATTCAGGCGTAGTTCTAAGACAATGGCTTAACCTCGACCGAATATGAACTTTATACGCACTTAATGACAGTCTGTCATCTAAAAGCTGCAATTACGAAACACCTTGTGCCACTTTAGTTTATCAATCACGCGACATACAATGTATCATTTAAAAATCAGTGAAATTAGTGACTGATTGAGTGAATCTAATAAAAATATATTACTTTCCAATCTACAGAACAATAGTAGATTCCTGATGTCAAAATAATACGGTTTAACTAAACATACCTTAGTCCAATTGTTTTGATTGAAATGACGAACTAAATTAAAACTTTGACATCCTGTATCTTGGTAATCTAAAAAATAACACTGTTCTACATTTTGAAATTTTTTGTCGTTCCCTAATATATTTTTTGTGTCTACTTTTAAGATTAAAAAAAAAACAAATCATTTTTTTTTTTTACAAAATGCACTTGATTTTGTATCGAAAAAAGTATAATACAATCTATAAATAATTTTGTTTTTTCGCTTGTTTTCGCCGGGATCGGTTTCACGTTTGAGGACCCGACCAGCGTTACCAACTCTACCTACTTTTCGGTAGATCTACCTACTTTTAGTGTCTTGCTCAAATCTACTACCTTGCACCAAAAACCTACCTACTTTTTGAATTTTTCGAAAATTTAAATAATATCTCCATAAAAATTACAATAGTTATTTATATTTTTTATTGCATCAATCTTTCTATTTATTTTTTATCCATTGATGTATTTAGTGAATGTAATGGATAATAGATGTCGTTCCAGGTTATTGTGCAACTATCAAAATATTCATATATCTATGATATATGAAAATATTTTATTTACTTTTTACATCATGGCGGCGTTTGATGTTACCAATTGTCGATTCTAGTGAGCGATAAATTATAGGGATATTTAGTAACTTTTTACATTTATTTCATTGTACCAACCTAGTAATGAGTTAAACGGTTTCTCTTAGGGGCAAACCTATGATAACTCTTAGGTTTTAGTCATTGAGAGTTGGGAGTGTTGAATTTGACCATTTATTGCAAAGTGTAAACAGTTAATAAAAGGTTTGTTCCAACATGTTCAGTTCAGAACTGTACGGAGTGTGCGCAAATTGAATTTGCGTTCCAACAGACACAGAACTGATACCGGTATTAATTCAGAGAGCGTTCCAACATCAACCAAATTAATTTAGAATTGGTTCAAGAACGGTAAAATTAGTTCCTGGTTCCAAGATGGAACTGCAAGGGACTGCTTTGTAACACATGCGTAGTAACAACGACTTCGAACTTAACGTAATAAAGCCTGAGCATTTGCCTGGCAGACGATAGAAGAATAGGATTTCATAAAGATTTTGTTTTTGTCTGTAATTATTTGGTTAGGTGTAAAATATCGGCGATTATTTGTTAATCGAAGCAAGTGAAGAGATTTAGAACTATTAGTATACACACCAACTATATTATAGGGTCTAACAAAACTAAATTGTTGACATAAATTACTTTAGCTTAGACATCCACCTAGATTGATATGATAGGACAAAACGCAAAAGAATATTTAGTATCAATCACAAAATATATAAATAAACTATTAATCTTTTAAGAAGGTAGATTTAAGGTTATGTTCATAGTACTGTTTAATTTGAAATGTTTGGTGGAGGGAGAAATCCGCCGTTCCATCACATACCAGAGATTAGTACAGAACTAATACTAAGTTGACACATGCGCACAAAATAATTCATTACTCGTTCAAGAATGGTTCATAAGTATTCTGTTGGAACAAACCTAAAATTGGATAACTTATTTAAAACAGTCTATAACATTATTAAAATGAGCGAAAACAAGAAAAATTCTCCACCTCAGAAATTAAAGAAGCATTACAATCAAAAATATTCCGCGCTGTGGAAAAAAAATATAAACTACGCAGGGTGGATAACAGCAAGTCATAAAGGAAATACATATTTTCGCTGCATCTCTGAAAACATTTACGCCCGAAGTCTGTTTCCTCCATATTCAGCAGTTTCCTATATGAAAATAGTTAAAATACGTCTTATCCAATGGAAAAATAAATTCAGAATACCAGATTTTTATTCGAGGATCTCTAAAATACTTGAAAAATAAAGGTAGTAGATCTACCAACTTTTCATAGTAGGATTTGTTGGAAACTACCAACTTTTTAAAATCCAATCTCCTACCTTGACACATTTTGAGTTGGCAACGCTGGGACCCGACACTAATCCACTAACATATTTGGGGTCCATTTTCCACTATACCGCTTCTCCATTTAAGCAATTTGCTGGTGAAATATTCGCTGTGTTCGTCTGAAACTACACCTAAATTGCCAGGGAAGAATTCCAAATGGGAGTGAAGAAAAAGCAGCTTAAGTGACATGTAGCAACCTAACGTATTGTAAGGTTATATGAGTTTTTCAACTAGATCTTTGTAGTTCTCGATTTCTTGCCTAGGAAGTTGTTACATACATTTACATACATTGAAGGCAGTCCACGCCCTATATTTCTTTTCGTCGAAAGTGTAGCTTCAAAATGTTCGTCTTTAAAAGTCCCCGTATTTTTGGCCCAACGAACATTCCTTCTTCAAGCTTTGCCTCACTTATACGCGCGAATTTCCATCTCAAATAAAGAAAAGCATTTCCTTCTGTATTTAAGGCTTTAACAAAAATTTTTATAAGCCCTAGTTTTATGTGCAGAGGATCTTTATACCAGCTTTGCAATCAATCAGCACAAGTTGTTGATGTTCTCTAGATTTTACTACGTGATACGAAAATTTGACGGTCAGTGTAAGAGTTACATAGGTAGAAATTATCGAAAGAACACATTAGTTTGGCAGGGAGGATTTTCATGCAGAACAATGTAGTTGGATTAAGGTAAGTTTGCCGAAGGAGAAATGGCTTAAAAAAAAGAATACATGGACATTTTCAAAACAAAAGCATAACTCCACAGTATTTAACTTATTTTGACGATATAATCTAACCATTACTTTAACTATTACACGAACACACATTTGAAACTATTAACAGAATACCAAACATATTTCAAATACGTTTGCTCCTGTCCCGTTTGTGAATTTGATTCTAATTCTAGCTAAACAAAAATGCGTTTTCCATTGTTACTCCCTTCTGATAGGGCTACTGCATCCAAGATTGTTAAAAAACACACAGCCTGGCAAAAGACTCGGGCAGAATGTATATAACTTTTTAATAACCTTGTATTTGAAGAAATGTTCTGAATAAAAGTTTTTCATCAGTTTATTTGTCATGTTTATGTTAGTCACATCACTTGAGTAAGAAGCAAAGAATTGCAATTTTAATAATGAGAGGGTATGGAGACATGCATAGATCACAAGACCAAGTTTGTGTACTGTTTAACGAATTTTACCACCAGTCACCAGTAAGCCGAGAAATTTAAAGTAACTGATAGAGTTAAGGATTCCACTAAATCAGGTATCTTACTCTCAGTGCGCGAAAATTCAGTCCAATCTTCCAGGGTGTGTCCCTCAAACTACTTTTGATGTTTTTCACCAATCAGTTTTTCACCAAATTTATTTAACTGAGAAAAGTTACGTCCATACAAACTACAACTTGTTCACGAATTGAATGAGGATGACTTGATGCAGTAACAATAAAAATTTCGCAAGAAACATCCTTTTTTACAGATTCAATTTAAATTGTGTTCAATGTTTGTTGTAAAAAGTTAATGTTTGGGCAGACATTGTTCGAGGTCGTATTGTTGGACTTTTTTTTCATAGATGGAAATTTAAATTCTGAAAAATATTTAGATCAGCTAAGAAATCACATGATTCCATCTTACAGACTGTTATTTCCGATTGAATATAATGTATGTAATTAATCAGCAACTATTGTTCCAACAGCATGGGCGTACCACTAAATTTTGCGGCAAATATCAGAGAATATTTAAATACACAAGTTCCAGCACGCTTTAAATTTAAATGCACAATTTCCATATCAAATTTTTAGTGTGCACTAAAGAGAAAATGTTGCTCTTTAAGATACTGAGACAAAATCTACGGATTGCCATTTAAAAAATTTAAGTTGGTCTCCATAACAACCAAAAGACAAAATTATTTCATGTTGACAGAAACATGGTTATTTGCTAACGAAAAACTTTTATTCAGGACATTTTTTTCATGTACAAGGTTTTTAAAAAGTTACTTTTTTCCATATGCTGTATTTGCAAAATCATAAACTAAATGCAAATAAAATAAATCTTGTTTAATCATATTCTAAGTAGTATACTGTCTAAATAATTTTTTTTTGATAAACCTAAGAGGCATTTTAAAGTACATTCTAGTTTTTTTAACAGCTTTTTCTAGATTATATGTTCTTCCAGGTATACGAATATCCTTTTATACATGTTAAAGCTTTTCTTACAACAACTAAATTTTACTTTAAAATTTGTGTTTAAACAAAATGTTACCATTGTTCAACCTTCAAGAATATTGTCAAATATGTTACTAAAATTTAAGAATCATTCTTCATTACGATATATTTTGTAAAACAAACCTATTCAACATTTTGTTGAAACAAAAAAATGTTGATGTAACAAATGAAACAGTCACTTCTAAAATTAAACATTACATTTCTTAAAAATGAATGTTTTTTGCACTACGGATTAAGATGACTTAATAATATAGGCATGTATATTATTTATATCCTACATATAACTTCTACTTACGTAGCATCAGATGAGACAAATTCGGACCCCTGTATGGTCGGTGTCAAATCTAAGACCGGCCTTTCTAATTCATCCAGCAACTGTATTTTGAATCCACCCTGTAAAATAGTTGTCAATAGAAACAAATATTGATCACCATGTTACTAAAATTAATGATGCAGTGTAATAAAGGTAATACTCCTAATAAGGTAAATATTATAAATGAACTCTCCTTTATCCATCTAAAGCAGGCGGTCCAATATCGACTGAGCGACATAATTCATTAAAGTCCCTATACGCCCGAATATTATCCCGGTCAAAGTAAGCAATCTTGAAGACGGTTAAACGGAGTGCTACTCTTCAGGTAGACTTATGTTCTTGTGTTTTACTAGTTTTAATTGAAAGTATGAAATTTTTGATAAATTATTATTATATAGACAGTATCTATTCACTCTTCGATTCTGTCCTCAATATTTTGGTGATATCTTTAGTCAATATACACTATGTAAATATGTTACATATTTTTAATGAAGAATCATAAAAATAGAAAGTGTAATTTGCAATTTTCAATTAATTATAAGCGATTCTGACTAATTAGATTTTAAGTTATTGGTATTAACACTAATAACCAGGTTTATCAATCTTGTAAAAAAACAGGTAAAACAATTGCATACAAATTAAGTTGAGGTTGAATGGCCTGCGCGATTACCCGAATTTAGTCCACTTGATTACTGTCTACAGGGTTATTTAAAGTCCAAAGTTTATTTTCAGAGACTTAACGGGTTGTAAAAGTTGGTTCAGAGAATAACTGAGGAAAAATTTGAAAAATATAAATTAAATTAAAAAAAAAAGTAAATCGGTGTGATTTCAAGAAATACTGAAGGTTACAAGAGAAATCTATATATATAGTAGTCTTTATTAAAATTAAAAAAAGTTTTATGTAAAAATTCAGATTTTCGTTTGTCTGTAGCTCCCATAATATTCACTATGAATATTAAGTATGTTTGTTCATAAAAAAATCGGCTCATCAAAGAAAATGAGTTTTTTTAACAACAGTTGAATTTCTCCAAAACGGTAGGTTCTAGTGTTTGGTTAATAAAGTCGACCAAATATTTAGTGGGATATCCAAAAAAATGTACAAATATACAGGCTGTTCCATTTAAAATAACAAAGTTATATTAACTTTTTAAATTAATCTAATTAAATTTTTCGTCCTTTTTGGAGCGTCAATCTCGAAGGGAATTTAATGAATTCACTCGATAAAAACCACTTATCCTAATGTTTTCGGATGTGACCTTTCGATTTCCGTCAGAATTGTGATTAAATGCTCTAGGAAAAAAATATGGCTGACTTTATGGAGAAGAGTACTGAAAATTTAGGGATTTTTTTATATATATATTTTTTTTAGTCCAAAAAGTACTCTGACCTATTCCGGATTGTGGAGGGAGGTGGAGGCAATAGTTGGAGTTGATGATAGAATTTTTTTTGCCGACCTCAACTGACTCTAATCTTTTTAAAATGGCGGATATTGCATAAAATCTCATGAACTATGAATTTTTCTCTAGTATTAACGAGAAAATAATGTTATTGTGAGTTTTTCTTGACCCACAGTCATTTTCCTCAATCAAAACAATACTACAGAATATATTTGACTAAATTTTCAATTTTCAATGGTGGCGGATTCAAAATGGCGGCCGGATTTCTCAAGAAATGACGCGTTTTTCATTATAAAAAGTAAACAGGAGTTTGTAATTATACTTTTCATATGTCATTTCATATTTTAGTAACATTTTGAGTTATTCCTGGTGAAAAAAGTCTGAAATCCAAGATGGCGGATTCAATATGGCGGACATCATTCTTGAAAATTAAAAATTTGAAAACGGAAAAATTACAGTCATATTTTACGTATAATTCTGATGGAAAATGTCCTCTCAATCTTTTTCATAAAAATGCGTTCTATCTGAGTAAAAAATTATTTGTTATTCTAACCTCAAAACGAGGTTTTTTCCGGTGTTGAGGTTCTCATGATTTCATCATTGCACTTAGGGATGCTCAGGCGCAAACTACTCCCCGGAAGTACACAGCCTACTTGTTTCTCGTGGTGAATATACGATTTTTTCTCACACCCAGCGATATTTTTTTTCTAGAGCATTTAATCACAATTCTGAAATCGAAATCGAAAGACCACATCCGAAAACATTAGGATAAGTGGTTTTTATTGAGTGAATTCATTAATTTCCCTTCGAGATTGACGCTCCAAAAAGGACGAAAAATTGTGTCCGTTTGGGCGTTAATGGGTTAAGAACATATGAAATGGTGCATCTTACTTGCATATTTTACTTTTATGTATTTTAATTTTGGAATGTTTGTATTTTAAACATTTTTTTAAATTTACAATAAGAGCATTGTGGAAGAAACCTTCTTTGTCGAAACACCTGGTAAATATCGTATAATGTAAATATAACCATTTTTAAAGTTTAGCATTACTAAATTCTTTTTTTTGTATGAATTATAATTACGTTATAGGTTTTGGATTTCTTTTACGCATTTGAAAATTTCATGGTAATTTTTATTTTGATAAGACTTACTCGATGTGGATATCCTAGGTGCCAGGTCACATTAAATTTGCTGCCTTCCAAGAACGATGTCCTGATATCACCTGAAACAAAGATGAGTCTAATGATATGCCATATAAAAATTACATTTAGAAACAGAATTTTCAGAAACTTAATTATTTTGATTATCTTAAATATATATATTAGGGGAGGGGTCGGTAGTTTTTAGACTTTTTTTCAAACTTGGCGTTCTTTTTTTCATTTATTTTGCCAAATAAAACCGTTTTGTTCTTCGTGAAATTTATCAAATAATGAAAGCTTTCGTTCTGATGATTCAAATATCGTATTGTTATCCTAATGTTTGTAAAAGTTCCAGTTAGTAGTTAGAGCTGAATATGTTTTTAATTGCTTAAAATCCTGAAAGAATAATAATATAAATAACCACAAACATATTCGTATTTTGCATTCATTATACAGGACCACAAACATTTTTTTTCATGTGCGGAATACTACACTATGCCTACTATATGTTTTTTGGGTTGCTGATTACGAATCCGGGCTTATTATTGCTTGATCAGCTAACCTAATCTCAAAAAACGTTCAAAAACTCAAAAAATCGAGTTCATAAATTGAATAGCACACGGGACCTGAATTTTTAAACTTGATAGCCCCTTCAACTGAACTCTTGCATCTCAAAATCTCCGAATCCAAATTTTCAAACTCCTAGCCTCTTAACCTAACCTCAAAAACCTCCAAAAACTAAAAAAAAAAACGAGTCTAAAAACTCAACAGCACACTTCACGTGAATTTTTAAACTTGATAGATCTTTTAACTGAACTCTCGAACAACAAAATCTCCGAATCAAAATCTTCAAACCCCTTAAACTAAACCCCCAAAAACTAAGAAAAACGAGTCTAAATGTAATGTCTAAAAGTAGTGCGTAGGTGCCTAGGTGCGTAGGCGTAGGTGGAGGTTCCTGGCGTAGGTGCCCCTTTTCTAAACAGGTAAGTCCTGGAGAAGTGGTACCTCCACGTAGTTCAGGATGGGTAATGCTAAATCCACTTCAGCATATTACTGTTTTCAGGGTAGTGGAATTTCAGATTTTAGATTTAGACTTTTTCATAACGTCGCTAGTTACTGGCGAAGCAATATATCCTATTCACCAATTTATCGCTAGAAACGACGACTGAAGATACATATCATCAACATCATTCAAGGACAAGAGGCTATGGTTTAGTGTTTGAAGGCTTCGTTTTGCATCAGTTAAAGACATAAATTGAAAAGTTGTTTTACAATATTTAGGTCCAGTGTGCTTTTGAGTTTTTAAACTCGTTTTTCTTAGTTTTTGGGGGTTTAGTTTTAGGGGTTAGAAGATTTGGATTTGGAGATTTTGATGTTCTGATGTTGATGAGTTTTTAGATTCATTTTTTCTTAGTTTTTGGGGGTTTATGAGGTTAGGTTAAGAGGCTATGAGTTTGAAAATTTGGATCCGGAGATTTTGAGATGCAAGAGTTCAGTTGAAGGGGCTATCAAGTTTAAAAATTCAGGTCTCGTGTGCTATTCAATTTATGAACTCGATTTTTTGAGTTTTTTGAGCGTTTTTTGAGGTTACGTTAGCTGATCAAGCAAAAGTAAGCCCAGATTCGTAATCAGCGACCCAAAAAACATATAGTAGACATAGTGTAGTATTCCGCACATGAAAAAAAATTTTGTGGTCCTGTGTTATCAGCGTTAACAAGGACATTAAATATAGACATTTTGGAGTGGGTACTGGAACCTTCGGCGTAGAAACAAAAAAAACCAGCCGTTTTCCACGAAACACCGAACTACTATACTTTTCTTGACGCGCGTTTCACCAACTAAGTTGGCATCCTCAAGAGAAGATTAAAACTGATCTTTTTATAGACATTTTAATAATGATGTATATTATTATCTGACTTAATCATTAATAAAGACATCCAAAAAAAAAAAACGTCATCAAATCTGCCTATGAACGAGAGAGATAGCAGTTATGTCGAAGCTTTTCGGTTACATCAAACTTTAGACAAATGATTGTCACAATTGTAAAATAAACAATGGCTGTCACATAATGTAACATCGGACTTGACAATTAAATAAGGTTCTAAATTTAAGATACAATAGAAACACGTCTTTTTACTCGGCCAACTTTGACGACTTTATTTTTGGATGGCTGGATATCATTTTAGTTTTTCGGGAAAGATATTTTTGGTAATACTTTTTAATAATAATAAAAAAATGTTTAAACCGGGTGACACAGGGGACATATGACAGCATCTAATTTCTTTATTATACATAATTTTGAAATCTACTCGTATATGAGTTATTTAACTATTGATGTTTTTTTTTTAATCTGGCAGACATTATTTACAAGTTCTTTTTTAACTGAAAGTCGACTTTCCTATTTTAAGTACAACCATGTCTATTTTTTTTAGCTTGTCTTTTCGCCTTAAAATTCATCAAAATCATATCATGATATGGCGGCATTTGTTTCCTCACTGACAGTTAAATTGCATTTTATTAAAAACAGCCTAGACGCCCATGACATGTTGTCCAACATCTGTTGAAGCTTAGTGGGATGTGCAGTCAGTAAACAACTAATAAGCCGTTACTAACGTCGTATTTGTTTAAACCTTCATTTCAGCTACTCATAAATCTTTTTTTTTTTGAGAAAGAAATGGAAAAATAACTACATTTTAAAAACTAAGATAAGAAACTCAAATAGAAATACGGTGTGTATTTCTGTTTTAAATGGTTGTAAAGTAGCTGACTAACTGTCTCTCATTTTTGCCATATAGAATTAGAGTGATGCCGTTATTTTACAAGATAAAGTTTATAATGTTTGTGATACGCAACAAATGAATAAGAGAAAAAAACCTATTTGACTTTAAAATCAAAGAAATTTAAAGATAATCTAAAAAACATATAGATTTAAATAAGAAAGTTTGGTCCATTTCCGATTAAACCAGAAGTTGTAAATAATGTCTGTAAGGTTGAAAAAAAGGCCTTAGCAATAGTAACAAAAAATCCTATAGTTCCCAAAATTTTATTTTAATAAATAAAGAACTTATATACTGTTACATGTGTCCTGTGTCACCCCGTAGATATATGTAAATACCGTTCAGAAAATGTGTAGACCGTCTTTTGATACCAATAAAATACATATTTTTCGTTAAATAGTGATGGTTTTAGATCACATTGTCTACACTTAGCAACCTGTACAACCTTTTGTATTATAACAACACATATATTGTCTGGATAATCCCAGGGTTCACGGTCATTATCTAAGTCATTCATAAATTATAAATGTAATTACACATTTTTATGTACTGGTCACACTTAAAACCTGTTTGAGGATGAATTTTAGAAGAATTAGAATAGTCTAGCTTATATAACTTAAACCTTTTAAATTAACATGTAAACAAGTTTTAAAGTTCCATGTTATTTGATAACCAGAAGGATATGGTATGTGTTATACAAAATAAGTAGGTAGATATATTAAATTATAAAATAAAACAAAAAGAAAAGTCTCTGTAATATAGATTGTTGCTTAGCCATTTGGTAAAAAAAATCAAAGATTCAATTACATATTAATTATTCAATTCAATAATTAAAAAAATCAATTATATATTAAACAAATATCTTGGCATATTGAAATTACCAGACCTATTTTTTATTACTGTTATTGCTGTTTGCTGTTATTCCGGTATACCGTTGTCTTCCAATATAGTGATTAGAGCCAAGATCAAAGAGCATAGCTACACAATTGTTGATTTTCGAATTGTTGATGTGACAATTTTGACAGTTTTCGAGGACTATACTGTGAAAATTAGAGCTGCTACCAAAATATACTTTTCATGACACCGTCTTAGTCCGCAAAACTTCAAAGTGTCATTTTTTGACCAGAAGATACCATTTTAGTCATTGACATATACGTTTAGGTGTCAAAATTAACACAAAAACATTATCATCCAGTGTCTCTTGTCAGTAAAAAAGATGTAGGTACTCGGTTATTATGAAAAAAAAAAAATAAAAAATATTTTGCTAAAAAATAAAAAAAGTCGTTTCTAAGATTTTCTTGGCAGACAGCCATTTGTGAAAAAAATCGTCATTTCAATATTATAGCCTCCTACTTATATGTCTAGTAACCACCCTCTAAAATATGGCGTGGGTCCCATGCCTCCTTACGAAAATATGAACAGGTCTCAAATTTGAAGTGCGTATCTTGCATCATTTGAGAAACACCAATATTCAAGAAAAAAGTGTGTTATCCCCATTTAGCCCCTAACCCCTCAACCGATTAAGCTCAATTCCAAACTTCGTCATGGTACATAAGTATTCCAAATTTGAAATTCATATCTTAACCCTCAGTTAACATGTACACAAAAAAGGTTAACAGATAGACAGACAGACCGACAGAAACACATTCTTTTTTTTGCTTAAACTTAAAATCTCGATGTTTTCGGAACATTTTAGACCTTTTAGCTAATATTTTTTTAATTTTCATGCACACCACTATTTGGATGTGGAAATAATTAGAGGTGGGTACCTTTTTAAGTAAATTAACTAATAGGTAATTTACTTTTTAGATATTAGATCCGCCATCTTGAATTTTTAAAATCTGACTTAGACTCGTAATTGGCGACCCTAAAACCCCGAAATAGTGAAGTTTGAACAAAGGCGAGGAACTTCTTGGATTTCCCGTCATCTAAAGGTTAAGTGGTAAATTTCTATAAGTATATTTTTATTACCACTAGCAAAATTTCATACTATCATTACTATTATTATAAGGAAGTCACGTTCGACATTATTATGAGGCGATCTTCTTTGGCGCAATAAGTCATCACTTTTATTAATTTATTTCGCTAAGTTATATAATAATTAACTGTACAGTACTAAAATACTCTTTCGTATTCGTCGAAGAGCATTCCTCACTTGATTGGCTGATAATTATATGCCGCGTTTCATTGCCCACTAAGCATAATCATTTTCTATTAGCAAGCAGGCCATGTTAGGAAAACTCCAACGCATTATAATTCGCTGCAAATGATGACTGTCTGAATCTTGTATTAAAAAGGTAGGTACCGTGTCCCCATGGAATCCAAGCCACATGGGAAACTATATCACTATATCCTTGAAGAGAATATGTCGTAAGATCAAAACGTCGAACTGTCAAGTTTTGAGGTTTTTGTCAATAAGAAAACTACCTTACTGTCATTGTCATTGCTTAACCCTATGAGGGGCACATTTTTTGGAGCACCTACCCCAGATATGAAAGTGACAATTGGGGTTTTTGGGGTTGCTGATTACAAGTCTGAAGTCAGATTTCCAAATTTCAAAATGGCGAATCCAATATATCGTACAAAAATTTTCAAAAAAGTAGCAGATCAATGGTAAATTTTGTATTCAAGGACTTTTGGGGTCGTTGATTATGAATATGTAATCATATTTTCAAAATTCACAATGGTGGATCCAATATGTCGGACACAATTTTCAAAAGTTAACAGATTACGGCCAAATTTTGAGTCACAGGGTTTTCGGGGTCGCTGATTACGAATCTGTAATAAGATTTTCAAAATTCAAAATGGCGGATTCAGTATAGCGGCCAAATTTTTAAAAATTAGCAGATAAATGCTAAATTTTCTATGTAACGGTTTTCTGAGTCGCTAATTTTGATTTCAGCGCCTGATCATATACACCTGAAAAGAGTCTACTATTACATTCGATTCTTCCTCTCAGCATGACCCAGAACTAACGACGTGGACTAAAATCATTCATTTCAGTAGAAAAAACGCGTTCAAATTGTAAGAGAAAAAACTTCGAAATTCTCTTTGCAACTTGAATAATGTATTGAATCCTAATTTCAAAGCGAGACTTCTCTACTGATAATGACAGTAAAAAAAAACTCCATTGGGAAATGTTTTCAAACGATACGAAAAAATAGGAAAACCTAATTTTATAACGCAAACGTTTTAATTTTTTAGAAGTTTTAGAAATTGTTTATGTCATTGAAATGGCACTTTCAACTGCCAGTCATCTAACGATCCCGGAAGAAAGTAAATTCGTTTAGAAATTCTTTCATGAAAAGAAAAATTAATGGTAAAAAGTACGGAAAATAAGTTTTATTTTTTCAATAACTCTGTTACTTACGAGCGTACCGGTTCTTATATCGCTAATATTGCATTTTTGTCTGATATTCACTATAGCAATCACGATAGAAAGGGATTAAGAAATATTTGCGATGGAAAATATTACAAAGAAAATGAAAAATAAAAAAATTCTTCTGATATAACAACGAGAAAGATTTCAGACCTTATCCCAAAAATAAATCACAAACGACGACAAATAGTGTTCCGTTAAATTTCATTATTCCGCACAAGAACATAGAACCGAAAAACTTTACGTGCCAGACATCTATGGAGTTGTTCTAATTAAGGAAATGATAATGATTTTAAAAGGCATGCTAGTGAGTCAGTCAATACCTATTATCTAAGTTCAATCAATTAACGAAGAGTTCATTGCCATTATGGCGTAATGAATAGCAAACTAAGTATCATAACATAGTATAAAATAAAGTCGCTTCCCGCTGTCTGTCCCTATCTATCTATCTATCTATCTATCTAATACATATGTATGCTTAGATCTTTAAAACTACGCAACGGATTTTGATGCGGTTTTTTTTAATAGATAGAGTGATTCAAGAGGAAGGTTTATATGTATAATACACGCATAATATAGTAGAGAAACACTGATAATTTTAGAGGTTTCTAATGTGATGTCGTAAATAAACACATTTTTTTGCGCTTACATTGCAAGCGCTGGCTGAACCCTACGAGATAGGTCAAAATAATGTACTACAATATTGTACACCTTAAAAAGGTCTACAAAAAAGTCCACGATTGTATATGTCTATCTCTTAGGGATAACCCACAATAACTATTTTTTATATTTCCGTGCGAAGCCGGGGCGGGTCGCTGGTATAAAATAAAATAGAGTGTAATAAACCCAGTGACCAGCTGCACAAAGTGAATTTACTATCACTAGTTTGATCATGATTACTATCAACAATTACAATAATTGTAACACAATTGGGGTAACATTTATAGATATGGAACTTTAATAATTGTTAATATTATTTTATATTAACAATTAACAATAACAATATCTATAAATATTTCTGTATGGAAAATATGAACTATTATTGTTAATATTTCATATCTATAAATGTTTGAGTATGGAACGTAAACTATTATTCAGTGGTGGCTCGTACTAGAAAAATGTGAAGGTTGCAAATTAATACTTACCAGGACATATGTATTGCGCAACTGATTTGTTTTTCAAGGTCGAAGTTGAACGTTTTTATATTGAAAGAAAGAAATTTTTATAATGCAATAGTATATTGTGCCACAAGTGCAGAAAATGGCTAATTTCTCACGAGTTTGAAAAAGTTCGAGTGAGAAATTGCATTTGTGCATATGTTGCACACTATAGTTTTTCTACGACTGCACATTTTTTTATAAAAATGTAGAAATAAATTTACTACAAATAATTCGATATTTACGGTTTGACAGATCAAACAATTATTTTCAATAATTACTTTAAAACAGAAGCGCTAGCAGCCCACTACGTTCATTTTGATGTCGACTATTCCCCATTTAAAATGTACAGGTGTGGGAAATGAACTGTGAGAAATTATTTATCACGGGTATGAACAATACATAACTTTATGGTTGTGTGAAGTGTGAGAAAAATGCTGTTTTTCATAGCGGTCGTAGAAAAATAAGTTTCCGCCGTTTGAAAAAAGTTGGTGCCACCAGTAAGGTATGGTTAAAATTGTCAGATGTAAATGTCATTATCGTAAGGTTGGATATCAGGCAACAACATAAGCCGAATAAGCGTCATTTGCGGGAACTTTTGATTTACTTCTTCAGATTCAGCACATGCCCTAGATTTGGTAAAGTTCTGAGTTTTCTGGGTTTCCTCAGAACTGTAAAGCAAATGCGTTACCGAAATAATCTTAAGTCGCTCCCAGTGCGCCATGGCAAATAATAATAATAGCCACTCCTACCCGCACAGGTCCCTGAGAGGACCTAAGGGGTTACTCTTCGGAGTAATTATAGGGTGAGTATTATTATTATTATTATTATTATTATTATTATAGTTGCCATATGCTTGTAGAAGCATATGGTGAGGCTGCCTTAAGTGAGATAAGTTGTCGTGAGTGGTTTCAAAAGTTTAAGAACGGTGAGTTTGACATCGAAGACAAAGAACGTAGCGGAAAGCCGAAAGTGTACGAAGACGCGGAATTGGAAGCATTATTGGAACAAGATTCGTGCCAAACGCAAGAAGAACTTGCACTTACATTAGGAGTGACTCAACAAGCAATTTCACATCGGTTGTGGCGCCGGTCAAAACCTATTTGGAAACACTCAATTGGGAAGTTTTACCCCACCCTCCGTATTCACCAGACATTGCTCCTTCTGATTTTCACTTGTTTCGATCGATGGCGTATGACTGTGTGAGAAACACTTCATATCATATGAAGAAACCAAAAATTGGGTCGATTTATGGATAGCCTGAAAAGATGAAGCATTCTTCCGACGCGGTATCCGTATGCTACCAGAAAGATGGGAAAAAGTAGTGGCAAGCGATGGACAATACTTCGAATAAAACATTAGATACCGTCCTTTCACAATGAATTCCCAATGTTTTATTAAAAACGGTGGAAACTTATTTGTACCCATGTATATATAGGGTGATTGATCAAAACAATTCTTTAAAAGTATTAGGGAATTATTGATGTTTGAGAATTTGGACTTTGGCTAATAGGCCTATGAAGAATTTGATAAAAATATTTTCAATATCGCTGCACTTCCGGTTATACCGGAAGTCATCATCAATTATTTTAAATGGAACGGTGCCTTTTTTATTGTATGTTTCGATTCTACACGTTTTTTTAGATAGATTTTCATTATATTTTCCTATACCTATCTTTTACCGTTTTTTAGTTATTTTGAGTTTCTTGAAATTTTGTTCTTTAGCATCAAAATATTTGAAACTTAGTGGTCATTTTAGAAAATTAAATATCGGTATATAATATTTATAATTGTTTTTCAGTTACTTGGCGTTCTTTAAAAATTTGGTTGTAACTTGTATTAAATACTTTGATCTTTCAGTAGTATGTCATGGAAATTATACTACTAGCGATGCTAATGTGACTACTAGTGCTGATAGTTATTAATGTTTTCGTGCTCTCTTATTTTTTATCGTTATTATTAATTAAAACATATTCTACGACGGGGTAAATCAAAATTTACCTACTGCTCTCTATGAAATAGATACATGTACGTATACGTATAAATGCATAATAAATGCATACCAGTAAATATACATATAAAGAAAAAAATAGCATAATTAAATGAACGTTAAATAATAAATAGTATATAAAATTTTGACAGTTGTCATGCTGTGACCTTCATTGTGTTCCAATCATCTTAAAATTATACTGCACATGAATTAGAACTTTCAGTGAAGAAAAAATTCGGTTTTAATCATCTCCTGATGATACAGGGCTGGGGAAACGCGCGCATTGAGTTTACAAAAGGGTTTCGATGTTAAGTGGAAAAGTATTGTCCAGTATGAATTTATATCCACATTATTTAAATAATCTTGATTTTCCATGTTGACGAACACAAAAAGCATACTATATAACTCGAGGCACTATATATTAACGATTTATTAAAAGTTATAAGCAAATTTTAGAAAATATTACTAAAAAAACTATTAAATACAGGCACAGGGAATGTTAAGATCGATGCAGAATTTCACTCTACAGTAAAATGTAAAAAAAAACTCCACCAGTAACACATACATTTATGACAAACTGACGCTTTCATTTTATATGCCTACTTTGTCAGATTGTATTAAGAAACCCCTAAGCACGGCCCTGAAATTTACGATTCGCCGTGCGCCCTAGTATATGCATATATTTGATATGTCTGTCTGATTAGTTTGAATCGATGCCAGTTAACAAAAGCATTTCATATGTAAGAAACACTTTCGATATATTATTCTCCATTTTAAAATGATACCAGTCTATTTATTTTGTGTGCCTAGTTAAATACTTGAGAGTAAATGTTGACAATTATGGAATAACATTAAGAAATAATAAGACTCTAAGAAACGATATAAGTATATGGTTGTTAAGTGGTGTTACGCAACAATTATTAGTTAAACGAGATACTACGTAGGTACCTAATGAGGATAATAATATAATTGGTGTTGATCTACACCAACACCAACACCAGTTCATTTCATCCATGTATCTATTTACATACATGAAAGTAAAAATGCTTATAAGTAAATGAGTGTATATTGGGCTAAATTATTAAAACTGCTAAATTAGAATATTAAAAGTTAAATTATTTAGTAAAATGAATTACTGATTTGTAAATAAAAAGGCACAGGACGATACTTACGTATGTTAAAGTTACATCGTTATTTATTTTAATTCTCAAGCTTTGGCCTCGGATTCAGGTTTCTCAAAAAAAATAAGCCTTAGTATGCTTATAAAATTCACAGGTTTCAGACATTAGATACTGATTTCTTTTATTTTTTTTTGTTTAATTTACTCATATTATTCTACAAGAAATATACGAGGTGTGTAAATTAAGAAATGAGACGTGAAGATGGGTTTTTTAAATTTTTTAATTCGAATAGATTTACAATTCAGTATAGTCTTCTTCAAAATAACTTCCTATACCATACAGGGAAGCCATACAGCGCTGAAGACGGTTCTTCCATTCCTCATAGCAGTGCTGGAATTCATTTCATATACTGGAATAGCCTTCAGCTGGTCGGTTACAGTCCCTTGAGGTGATTTTTCAATCTGGGGAAGAGAAAAAAGGCACGAGTACTCAAGTCAGGCGAATAAGAAAACTGAGGAGCCACAGGAATGTTTTCACTGGCTAAATACTCATTTACTGAAATGGCTGCGTGACAAGGCGCATTGCCGTGATACAACATCCAGTTGTTCTTGATATTTGGTCTCACACGCATGACCTTTTTCGAAGTTATTCAAGAACTTTTACAGAGAGTAAAAGTGTTGATTTACTGTTTGGCCTGGAGACACAAACTCTTTGTGGACAATTCCCTGACTATCAAAAAAGCAAATCAGCATGCATTTGATCTTCGACTTGCTCATTATCGCTTTTTTGAGTCTTAGAGAACTTGGCGAAAGGGTTTTTGGACCCATTTTTGCGCCGATTTTTCTCATTCCCAATTCGTTAGTCAAAATCTGATGAACAGTTGCGTGATTCAAATTGAACACTTCCCCGATCATTCTTGTCGTCAACCGACGATGTGAACACACAAGATCCTGTATTCTATCGACATTTTCATCGGTTCTTGAAGATGAAGGCCTTCCGTTGCGTGGTTCATCTTCAATCGACTCTTTTCCTTCTGAGAATGCCTTTAACCACCGATAACCTGTGTTCTTGAAAAAACTGCTGCAAGAAAACGCTGCAGATTAAACAAAAAAATCCAAAAAAAAAGGTCACTACAGCCAAGGGCAACCGCATTCCCCCAGTATTTGGGTATTTACTTGACCCTTTGGGGGGGGGGGGGGGGGGAGGGGCGCCCAATGCAGATTAAACCAAAAAGCCAAAAAAAACGTCACTACAGGCAACGGCAACCGCATTCCCCCGAGTATTTTGGTTTTTACTTGACCCTTTGGGGGGGGGGAGCGGTCGCCCCCATCGCCCCCCCCTGGCTACGCTCTTGCCGTTGCGCTGTATCCAAATCTGAAGCAAAACCTGATAGCACACCGTTCCTCAAAGTTAATGTCACTCATTTTTAAAACACACTAGAAAAAAACGGTTTACGAAAACAGTCACAAAGAAAAAACAGATGACTCTAACAAGTTCAAACTTGTATTGTATTGCTAGATCGGACGCTACGTTGCCAGCTTGATCAACTTTTTCATCTCGCCATATGTCGAAATTTTGGAATACCCCCTTCGAAACACCCTGTATAACAGTTAATTATAAACTGAACCGAAGTAGGTACTAACAAGATATAATTAAATACGGACGCTATCCAGTCTCATCAATTTCTCGCAATCATTATCATCTTTTACAAAAACACAAAGGCTCAAATTGGTACGCCTGTCATCGTGCGGTTTTCGGGTTTTGTGGTGACTCGGGTTGAACGTTTTTGTCGCCATGGGAATAAGAGCAAATTCGGCCAAGAAAAAGGTACGTGTACTTGTTCGTACCTCGGCAGGCACCCGACATTCCGACAATGTCGTTTTTTGCCCGTAAAAGATCGATTTCGAACTAGTGTTGAGCAGTGAAAGCAACTCGGATAAAATAATATTATCGCTTTAATTTGTATCTCTGCCTGAAAAAGAGAAATTGTAAAATTATTGTCCAGTAAAAGGATTCGAGGTTATTAATCGCATGATATCGAAAATTTTGTGGGTGAACAATTGCGTTATACAGGGTGAGTCATTTTAATCGATAGATGCGATTATCTCCGAAGATACCTATGAAAAAATATTTCAGACAAAAGTTGCTCAGGACAAAGTGGGCACCTACTACTGACCTTGACCTCAAAGTCGACCTTCAAGGTAATTTGGAGATCGTGATGATTTTTTTAATAGTAAACCCCTAGTTTTGAGTCGAGATTCTGAAAGAGCGGAAAATTTTACGCCCTCACACCTTAGGTCAACATGACCTTTACTACAGATCATTTGAAGGTCAAATCACATGTTGGTGCGGGAAAATCAATAAATCGCCGTCTTGATGAGCAACGACCTCCACAAAAATTATTAAATATCAAAAGACAAATCTAATGATGACTTTGACCACGACCATGACCGCACCAAAATGTGACTTTTTTCTGACTTGACTTTTACTATAAAATATCGTATTCTATTTTTTAACAGCGTGTTAACAATTTATTAACAACTATTAACTTCGAAAATAGCAATTATCCGGTCCTGTCTTCAACTTACAGAAAATACAAAGTCGAAACAACAGAAAAACACCTATTCTTTATTATATTTTTGTTTTGAATCATTACGTCGTCTTATCTTATCTCAAATGTTTTTGTATTTAGAATTTGGCTGTAAAAAATTTTATTTAATTTTGAGACAGAACTGAAAAATGTAATTTTCGAAATTAATAATAAAGTAACTTTTTTATTTTTGAGTTTTTTTAACGTTGTTTGGAAAAATGTTTGTTTTGAATAGTTCTATACGTCGTTGAAAAATATGATTCAACTTAGGAATCACGATGTTAAGGTGATATCGCACTCTTCTACGTTTTTATTTTTAACTTTATGACAAGAATCATTCTTGATGATTCAAGTTATCCGTTTATTAACATTTTGTGAGGAGTGAGCAAATTTTATACATAATTCTCCTATGTTACAAAATCAAAAATCAAGATGATTTTCTTAATAAGTGTTAGAAATGTATCTAGAAAAATCATAAACTATCTTAAACTGAGTTAAAATTCATTTTCTTTTGCAACTAAACTTATTAATAATAAAATAAAAAATTTAATTTCAACGAGCTTTAGGCAAATGCTTTGTTAGGACTATTAATAGGACTAAGAAACTATTTGAGTAAGACCTAAACAAATAAGTTGCTGCGGTTTCAAGAAACAAGTCTAAATTAATATTTGACTTTCAACATTCCTTTATTGTAATATTTAACTTTGTCTCATTAAAATGGAATTTTAAACATTTTTTCAAATATTTTTTATACCTATTCAACCATTTTTTTTTGTGCCTGATTTTTACGGGGGCGAAGTTCGCCCTCGGCGCTCTTCCACTTAACCCCCGATACACTCACACAGTAACACCCATGTCCTAATAGAGTTGCCAAGTCTATTAGGCGGGACTCGAACCCACTGACAGAGGTTCAGCAGATGGCTCAGATTGCCACCTCTGGTACCACCCGCTAGATGCCACTGTCCGACAAATTTTCACAGAGCAGATATGGTCACCCATCCAACAAGCAACCCGATCGAGCGTTGCTGCACTCGAGTTATCGGCGTTTGGCGTTCAGACGAATTACCATATGTTGCTCCATTTTGTTTTGCTCCATTCCAATTTGTTTTGACATTTAGATGAATTAGATTTTTTTGGTAAGTCGCATGCTGTTTTCCAGTACTAAGTAATATATTTTACATATAATATATTTGAAAACAGTATTTTGTGTAAAAGGGTCGCATAAAAATTATTTATGTTACACGAGAAATAACTGTATAGTCCATTTTGTTTATTTATTTATTCAGATACCGTTTAATTCACGTTATGTCTAATTACTTTTAATTAATATTTTAATGAAATGCAGTTGCAAAATCGCTTTTAATTAAGATCACGTTTTCATTAACTTGTCTGGCTTAAAAATTACTGAACCAAATGCTGGTGTCAGACACATATTACATACATAAGTTGTTGTTTGTGGAGATAGGAGATTGCACAGAGACTACACAGGACAACACTTACAGAAAAAAATAACGGGTTTTTATAAAGGAAAATTAAACTGTAAATAAATATGGTTCCCCATATTGTAACAATCGTAACATAAGGGTATTAGAGGATTTATTGACCTTTTCGACTTTTATTTCAATTTCGATTTTTTGTAATCGTCTTCGAGATAATTCCAAAAAACTAAGAAGGTGCAATTTAGAAAATGTTCCTTAACTTTTTAATTACATGATTTCTATTATTGTAGCAAGTACCTTGTTAGGAAACTTTTTAAGATACTTTCGCTTACGGTATGAAAATAGTTCTGTTGTCGTTTGTTTCTGAGATAATGCCGTTAACTTTGATTTTGATTTGAACCCGATTCACACAAATGCAAAGGAAGGTTCCGCCTACCCAAAGAGCCTTCTTTCAGGAATTTTCATCCACTCAAAAAGATTTGGAGGGAGTCAAAAAAAGAGGACGATAAAAGACGATTTGAAGGAGACAAACGATTCGAGGTGGGCCGAAAAGGGTTCAAGCATCTTCAGGAAGGCTTTCAGATTCACCCCACGCACCTGCTTACCAGTGGCGGCTCGTCAGGAGAGGCAGAGGAGGCAGTGCCTCCCCTGTGAAAATTACAAATAAGTTTTTTTTTTTATAAACCTACTATACTTTATACAATACAATTAAAATTTAATATACTACCTATAATACTTTAATTACGTTTCATTTTTAAATTCATATATCGGGTAAAAAATAAATTTATTTAAAAATAAAAATATTAATAAACATATGTCAAAGGTGTTCCTGCACTATTATTTGCAACATATTAGCCTTCATAAATGACCCAGCGCCCAGTATATCGCCGTGGTGGCAAGCCTCCGATGCCAATGTTTTCACATATGTATGTATACGGAATAGGGGGCTTCGCGCTTCGCAACCACCTGCATTGCTAACAAGTGGCATTGCTAAACAGTGGCATTAAAGGTCATTTAAAAAACTGCATAGCGGAGGCAAACACGCCCACCTCCCACCGCTCGCACGTGACAGCGCAGAAAGCGAGTTATTTGATTTCATGAATTTAACAACCTAACCTACAAAATTTAATATTTATTATTGTTCTGTGTTTTGGAAATTTTCGTTGAAAAGTGCCGTTATTCTTGCCGGGGTTTTTGAGTGTTTTGAGTGGTATAGGAGGGTAATAATTATTGAAAGTGTACCATGTTACTTACGTACGAATGTTTTATTTAATTAACTGTACAAAATTAAAATATAATGAAGGTAACTGGCGAGTGTATCAGTTTGTTTCATAAAAATAACAATACAAGTTGTCATGGAGTGGGTACTGGAACCTTCGGCGTAGAAACAAAAAACTGGACGTTTTTCCAGGAGAAGATTAAAACTGATTGAAACAGTTTTAATCTTCTCTTGAAGTTAAATTATTAGTTAAAGATTTAAGAGTACCACTGCCAAATCTAAGTAAAACTTTTAATCAGGGTAAACCGACTCGTAGTTTTTTTAATACGTGGTATAAATGCAAATGGCTCAGTGGTTCTTTAACTTTAAATAAATTATTGTGTTGGCCGTGTGTATTATTTACAAATCGTGGAGAAGATGCTTGGTCAAAGTCTGGATTTGATAAAATCTTATCTCGTTCAGTTGACACATTCAAAAAGTCAGGAACATATTAGTTGTGTTTGTAAATTATATCTTTTAGACAAACAAAATATTATGAATGTGATCAATTTAGCCCGTCAGATCTAAATTGACGCAGTCCTGGCAAAAATCCGTATTTTAATTGTAAAATAATTTGACGGAAACTCTACACCTTCCCGATGGTTTTGCTGAACCACTAAAACATATTAGGTACATTATGTTAGACAAATGTACTTAATATATTTTATTGACCAAGTAGAGGTTCTTCTCCTAACTATGCGGCATATCACTAACAATGTTTACCATCACAAAAATTTAGGAACCAACAATTTTTTATAAAATATATTTGCCTCCCCCAAAAAAAAGTCACGAGCGGCCACTGCTGCTTACAACCTCTCAGCGCGGCAAATTTTCAGGGGGGTGGGTTGGAGATGGCCTATCACTTTTGGCGCTCAATCGGCCGTTCACAGTGGGTTCCGTTAACTTCAAGAACTTTCAGGTAATGCCATGACGTGAATTGGAGTTAAATTGACATCCCACGCCCCTTCTACAGGGGCGGAACACCAATTTATTAGGCAGCATTAAGGTCAATGGATTCACCCAATAGAGGTCAAACCACGTCAAACTCTGTGTAAATACAAAGGGGTGGCTTAGGGGGGTCTGGGAATGGGTTGAAAATATGGGACAGCGACCAAATACACAGAATTCATCGAGAAGGTCTTAATGTGTGCCGGGATGTATGTAGGTTTTGTCGGTCAGCGTTCAGCGTCCTTCTTGGTCCTTCTTGGTCCATTCTGTATGTCTCTGAAATTGCCGTCAAAATCCTGCGAATTCAAATTTCGACATGGGGTTGCATTTTGGGGTGTGGACGGCGAACCGTTTAAGTCACAGCGTAGCGCCTTCGGGGCATTCAAACCAATCCTATGGGCTATCAAAAATTAAAAACCGCAAGTCTCTAACTCGAATAGAACGCAAGTGGCGGTAATCTAAAAAGCGTTACGCTAATTTTGACGAGCAGTTTATTATGATGCGTACGTCTATGTCCCGCGGCACATTTCGGCCAACTCTACTAATCAACGAATGCGTTCGCACCCATCTACGCAGGTATTTACCTCCACAGTCTATCGCATAAATATTTATCGAAATCGCTTACGCTAATGCGCATAGTAAACACCGAGGTAAACACGAACCTATGTACATTTCTTCTTAACAACTACCAACAGTCGAACAATTTCGCATTCGAATCGAATACCAGCGAACAATTTATGCGATAATTGCGCTCGTAGTAAAAATAAATTCCAGCACGTTTCTTCTTTTCTTTAAACATTTCGCAACACTTCACACAAACGCCCATTGGGAATAATGTAAATGTGCTTGCGGTGAGAAATGGACAAATCAAATAACACAACAGAAAGCAACAAAGAGTTTTACTAATGTTTGTGTTTTCACTTACAACCAGTGAAAACGCAAAATTAGAAACATACTGTCTAAGAGATTTTAGTTTTAAAACACTCTATCAGTAGACTTTTCACTTAAAAACATATAGTTTATTATTTCGCAATGTTAAGAAAATAGTACAAGGTTATCATTATCATAAGTCAGGGATATACGAGGTGTGTAAATTAAGTAATGAGACTGGCAACGTAGCGCCCGATCTAGCAACACTGCGGATGCGGGACTTGGAAGGGCCGTATGTAATGCACCTTCACTTCAAGTTTGAACTTGTTAGGGTCATTTGCTTGTTCTGTGTAACTGGTTTCCTAAACCGTTTTTTTTCTAGTGCGTTTTAGAAACGAGTGACATTAATTTTGAGCAACGATGTGCTATCAGGTTTTGCTTCAGATTTGGACATAGCGCAACGGATACTTTTGCAAAACTTCAACACGCTTACGGAGACAGTGTTTTTTCAAGAGCCCAGGTTTTTCGGTGGTTTAAGGCATTCTCAGAAGGAAAAGAGTCGATTGAAGATGAACGATGCAACGGAAAGCCTTCATCTTTAAGAACCGATGAAAATGTCGATAGAATACGGGATCTTGTGCGTTCAGAAGGGTTAAATTTGAATCACACCACTGTTCATCAGATTTTGACTAATGAATTGGGGATGAGAAAAATCTGAGCAAAAATGGTTGCAAAAAATCTTTCGCAGAAACAAAAGGACATCAGGAGAGAAAGGTGTCTTGACGTTTTGAATCGATTGAAAATTATCATCATTTTATGGAACGTGTCATTACTTGGTGATGAGACTTGGTTGTTTGAGTTCGACCCGGAAACCAGGTGCCAAAGCATGCAATGGCACACTTCAAGCTCTCCAAGACCCAAAAAAGCAAGAATGGGCAAGTCGAAGATCAAATGCATGCTGATTTGCTTTTTTGATAGCCAGGGAATTGTCTACAAAGAGTTTGTGCCTCCAGGCCAAACAGTAAATCAATACTTTTACAGAGAAGTTCTCAACAACTGGATGTTGCATCACGACAATGCGCCTTGTCTCATAGCCATTTCAGTAAACAGTTTTTAGCCAGTAAAAACATTCCTGTGGCTCCTTAGCCTCCTTATTCGCCTGACTTGTGTCCTTATTATTTTTTTCTCCTCCCGAGAAATCACCTCGAGGGACGTCATTTTAGAACCATGAAAAACATTCAAACGGGTGTAGCCGACCAGCTGAAGGTTATTCCAGTATATGAGTTCCAACACTTCTATAAGGAATGGAAGAACCGTCTCCAGCGCTGTGTGGCTTCCCGAGGAAGTTATTTTGAAGGAACAATACTGAATTGTAATTCTATTCGAATAAAAAAATTATAAAAATCAGTCTCATTACTTAATTTACCTCGTATAAAGGAAAACTTTGTATGGACACCAAAGCAGGCAAGAAACTGGTAGTATGTAATTTTCAGTGTCTAATCATACTCAATATTTTCGTACGATTCATATTACAGTACTTACTGCGCAATAATAACTGAAACTACATTTTTGCACGGTACATTTTTTTAAATGAACCTGAACCTGCAACTTATTGCTCGATTACATAAAACGGACTCGGTATATTTACATACCTATTTATTAGAGATTACGCGTTGTCTAATGCTGGGAACTATCAAACTTAATTTTCACGCAGTATAATTACAGCGCAAATGGGTTTTTAATGACTACGTTAAGTGAGCATTTTCTGAAAAAAAATAAAAAAATTCTTGATGAAATACATACGCTTTAGAAATGTGGTTTAGTTAACATTTTAATTAGGTTCTGTTTTAGGTACTTATGTGATATGAGTTAATATATACCACGTAATTACATTATTTAGATGTTGACTTAGGTATACAGGGTGTTATCCCAATTTTACATGATAATTAATAGTTTCTTTCTATACCATCTTAAAGTTGAGCAAAATATCAAATTTGTCAAGTCAAGTGTGCCATGCAATTATGTAAAGATTTTTTTTGTTTACTGCAGCTAGGCCAAAATTAAGTTTAAGGGATTCCAGTAATATTCAACTTTGTAGTACCCACAAGAAAAGAAAAAAAAACAGTTTTGTTTTACTACTTGTTTCGACCTTTAGGTTTCATCACTGTGATATATCTGACGACGAACAACAATGAACGAGTCTTAGCTTATTTTCTCGTCAGGAGAATACAGCGGTGACATATAGAGGCTGCCCTCTAGCATGCCTAACTGAGACTTGACGTATTCCGGTGGGTCTGACAGGGTTAACCACCACTATATGTCGTTCCCGTGAGTATATCACTCCGGTAGGTACGTTAAGTGAGAGTTAGACCCACCATAGGGCTATTATGGATATATAGTTAGGTCAAAATTAAGTTTAAGTAATTTCAGGTAACATTCAATCGTAGTATGCCATGGGACTGCGTCTTAAAAGTGATGTTAGGGTCGGAAGAAACGAGTTTTCGATGCCCTTTAAAACAAAAAAGGTTTATTGATTATCTTGAGTTGTGAGTGATTTTTTTCAAGATCGATTAATTAGTTTAAAAGTCAACTATGAATTTCCAACCAAGATTATGCGACTTCTTTTATGGCCTCGTCTAAGAAATACAATTTTTCAAATTAATGACCCTGATTTAGTGCATCTCCAAGCTAGGATTACAGAAATTAATGAAATAAATGATCCTCCTCATATGTTACACAATATTTTCAGTTCGATCATAGAGATACGAGGTGTGGCTATTAAATAACCGAACTGATGCTGGTACCAGCACGCTGCAAGCGTGTCACGACAAGTTTAAACACAACTGTGTCTGGTGACACTTTCTCCACCCTGAACTCGCTGGACAAGCCTGTGGGTCGCTCAGTTTGACTATAGCGGAGGTTTGAATTAGTCCATGCACCAGTGACGCGTCGAAAAAATGTTATGTGTTCAGATGGAGCAACGGGTTAATCTCAAGTTTCTTATTAAACTGGGGAAACTTTTACAGAAGCTTATGCAGTATTAAAAGAAGTGTACCTACGGGAATGAATGTTTATCCCGCACACAATCCCTCGTTTTAATGTTTATCCCACGTTTTGAATGGTTTAAACGGTTTAAAGAGAGACGAGAAACGACCGAAGACGATCCACGCCCCGGACGGCACTCAACGTCAAAAACGGACGAAAACATTAAAAAAATCGGTAAATTAATCCGCGAAGATTGTCGTCTAAGCATCCGAGGGCTTACTGAAATAAGAGGAATCGACAATGAAATTTTTTCACTAGATTTTGCATGAATGAAAAGGAATCAAGAATGAACATTTGCGCTGACATTTTAAACAACATTGACACTGATTCAGGCTTGTTAGACACGGTGATTACTTATGATGAATCATGATTTTTTACTTACGACCCCGAAAAAAAGTGCCAATCTATGGATTGGAAGAGCCCAAACTCGCAAATGCAAAAAAAGTCAGGATGAGCAAATCCAAATTTAAAGCGATGATGATCGTCTTTTTGACATTTGAGGCATTGTTAACGTTCACTGTGACTCTTTTATTTCCCAAGGCCAAATCGGCACTGAAAGGGAATAAGATTCGAAAGTGTGGAAGCGGTTAAAGCAAAAGCGTCGGAGGTTCTGAACCAGTTGACGTAAGCGGACTTCCAGCACTGCTTTTAACAATGAAAAAGTCGTATGGAGCGGTGTAGAGATTGGTAACGAATAAAAAGTGTTATGGCAGCAATTCGGTTATTTAATAGCCACACCTCGTATCCCAGATTTGTTTGGATTCAAGTGGTGGACATATTCAGCAAATGTTTTATACTGTTTTAATGAAGTCTTGTCTGTTTTCTCAATTTGTAACAATGATTTTTTAGTATTTGAACCCTTACAGCATTGAACTTGAATGATAATCAAGTAATCTATGTAAAAATTTGAAAAGTTTGAATGCTTTAGGTGGCTTGTGAAAGCAAAACTACAAAACACATTTTAGCAAGTACCAGAATTAAAGAAAGAATTTGAAATATATCACAGATGCTCGTCATAAATATTGACTGTACATTCTATTGGCTACCATTTACATTTAAAGAAAATATTGAAAATATTGCCAGAATGGATACAACACAGAAATCAAATAACTGTTCTATTTTGTGGCTCACAAGGTTACCAGCTAAAAAAATCCTGAGAATGTATTTTCAGACAGTGTAAATGGTGTAATTATGTGACTAATGATTTGTTTAGTTTGTATAATTTCAAATTTGTCATCATGTCCGATGCGATATGATTTAAAGAGGGGGCAATACCCAAATCGTTTATTACGTCACCTTCAATCACATTTATGAATAAACAGGTTTTAACTTGACAAGTAAACGAATATTTTGGTATTTCAAACTACTTCGATTTTTACAGTGTTCTGTAGCCTTCAACAGAGTTTTCTCACAAAAAGTGTATAATTTTGATGAGGACAAAAACAAAGTCATATGACTCAATTAAATTTGACCTCAAAACAACAACGAATTGGTTTCTGTTCCTTAGACGAAATTAAAAAAAAATGTATTTGTTATCTGTAGCAAATAATCTGATGGGATCGCCAAAACAAATACTGTGTATGCAGTGTCTTTCCTAACTTTATGTCATTAGTTCAGTGTGTCAAAATGTGTCCTTAAATCCAAAGATTAAGTTAAAAAGGTTGATATGTATAAAAACGAGTATAAGAATGTATTAAAATAGTTTTTAAAAGGCTCATTAATTACTAGCGGTTTTAACTTTTTTGTAAAAACGTTAAATAAACGAGTTCAAAGTTGAAAGCAGTTTAATAGATTCTTAGTGTTGTAATAACATGTTATTTTATTTTCATTAGAAGTATAGAAAAAAAACTAAGGAAACATAGGCTTTCATTAGATGGCTATGAAACTATGCATTATGAATATAACTATGCTATGAAACTATGCATTAGCATAGTTTCTAATAACTTAAATAAAAGTGGGAAAAATGTTAGGTATAACCTAAAAATACCCTGTATATTGCATCAAAAGCGGACCGGTTTTAGAATGTAAACAAGATTTTACTTATAAGACGAACAAAAAATATATATATAAATAGCAACGTGTAATACTCGTACAATAATTACCTGAAATCGTCTGATTTTTTTTCGAAAATCCATTTTCTAGCTATTTGCCAACCGCTGTGAATAATTCAACTTCAAATATTATAATTTTAATTTGCAACCTGTTACTAATTTCGTAAGATCAATTACAAAATCATCAAATTTACGTTGTCAATGCTAAACAGTATCCTTTCTCCACTTCGCGCCGATATCATGTCAGATAACAAAAAACGTTTTACCAGCTCGGATTGAGCTGGTGTTTCTAAGTTACGATTAAATCAAGTAGATAGCAGTGGCGGCTAGCACAAGGAAAAATAGGTTGAGAGCCTAGTCATCATGACCTTCTTGTTTTTTCATATAACACTGTATCAATAATTAGTACTTCCATCATTTAAACGATCATTTCTATTAAACTTTGCTTTCAAAACCCTCGTTTTCTATTGAAACATCAGCAGTACGAGGTGTATAAATTAAGTAATGAGACTGTTTTTTTTAAAGTGTTTTATTCGAACAGAATTACAATTCAGTATTGTCTCCTTCAAAATAACTTCCTTGGGAAGCCATACAGCACTGGAGACGGTTCTTCCATTCCTCATAGCAGTGCTGGAACTCATATACTGGATCGGTTACAGCCAATGGTCAAAAGATGATGTCCCTTGAAGTTATTTTTCAATTTCGGGAAGAGAAAAAAGTCACAAAGTCTCAAGTCAGGCGAATTAGGAGTCTGAGGAGCCAAAGGAATGATTTTACTGGCTAAAAACTAGTTTACTGAAATGACTATGTGACAAGGTGCATTGTCGTGATGAACATCCAGTTGTTATTGAAGTTTGGTCTCACACGCATGACCTTTTTTCGAAGTTTTTCAAGAACCTCTCTGTAAAAGTGTTGATTTACTTTCGTCCTGGAGACACAAACTCTTTGTGGACAATTCTCTGGCTATCAAAAAGGAAAATCAGCATGCAGATTCTCTCTCTTCCTCCTGAGAATGCTTTAAACCACCGAAAAACCTGGGCTCTTGAAAAAACACTGTCTGCGTAGGCATGTTGAAATTTTACAAAAGTATCCGTTCTGCTATGTCCAGTCTGAAGGAAAACCTGATAGCACACCGTTGCTCAAAATTAATGTCACTCATTTTTAAAATGCACTAGAAAAAATTGGTTTACAAAAACAGTCACAAAGAACAAACAATTGATTCCAACAAGTTCAAACTTGTACTGAAGGTGCATTACATGATAACCTACCGCCAATATTGCTAGATCGGGCGCTACGTTGCCAGTCTCATTACTTAATTTACACACCTCGTATTACTATTTATTTTTTCATTCAGAGTTTGTTAACATTACTTGATATTTTAAATGTTCAGCAGATGCATAGTGTTGGTGAAGCGATTTCCATATGTTTTATAAATTTGCAAAGCCATCCTCTATACCATATGGAATGTTTATTTAGAGCCCCTAGGTTAATAATAGATTCCAGGACCGGTCTTAACGCGACTGGAATACCACATTAATGAAGTACATCGTCAACTCCTTGTACACAGTACAATCGTAGTTGAATCAAATAATGCGATTGTATTCCGGAATATCTCCCGTGTTGTGACTCCCCACTCTAACCAAGTTACGGCACGCGCTAAAGGTCGAGTTACGAACGTGAACATAATTTACACTTATTGTTAGTATTAGTTAAATTGTGTTAGTCGGTGCATCATTCATGTGCACGAAATGTCGAATAAGTTTGTAAAAATGTTGGAAGAGGATCCGTCGCATATTACCGTGGAGCGTAGAATAACCAATTTTGCGGAACTGATTTTTAATGGCAGTGAATTTCGCCATACCGTGTGTGACAGTGTATTTACGTGGCACGTAAAAACAGCTGTTTTGCAGCATGTTGCTAAAGACAAATATAAAGCTTTTGTAAGTGGTGGTGTGAGTGTGCGAGATAGACAGAGACAATTTGACTTGGATGGATTTAGTCAAAATAATGGTAGCGTGTAATACTAAATGATCAAAATTAAAGGACAGAATATAGGTAACATAGTGGTTGGGGGACTGGATGAGACAGAAACCGTGGAAAGGCATTTTATAGCTTCAAGGGTTGGAAAGCAAAAAGGCGAAAACAGTTAGTGAGTAGGTGACTAGCAATCTATAGTCACTATGAGCCACTGGTAACCCTGGTAGCATCTATCATTAACCTATATTATTTGTTCTGTCTATACTATTTATTACTAAGAAGTAAGCAAGGCCAACAAAAAATATTTGTAACATCGTATTACTGCATATCCATTTATATTCGGTAACCTAAATTGCTTTGCATGGTGAACTATTGGGTAGGCCATTCGTTATCAAATCAGACCTGTTCGCAATTTAGAGCATAAAAAAATTTGCCACTTTTGAAAAATCTCAAAATGGCGGACCTCAAAATGCTGAAATAACGATGTACAACAAATAGAAAACAAAGAAAAGTAAAAAGGTCCTCTAGAATCGACGAAAATAGGGTATATTATTGTCATAAACTAGTTAGCTATTGTATTTAGGTTTGTAGCAGAATTTCAACAGAGACGTTAATGAAAAAAAATATTAATTAAAAAAGTTTGGATACAAACTCATGCAGGCTTCGTTTTCACAAGCCTATTGTCGGGGTTTCACTTTTTTTTTATTGCCATTACATTTTTTAGCCTATAATTATTTATCTTGTTTTGATATGTTTTTTTTTGGAACGTTAGCAGCAAAGTGCGCGAGTTTTTTATATTACAATTAGGTAAGAGACATTAATCACGGAATTGTAGTCAAGTCAGTTGACTAATCGTGGACAGGTGCACAAGTTTTAAAAATGTGTCGAGGTCTCCAGAATCGTATTAAAAATGTCTCAATACTTTTATATCGCTCTGAAAACTTTCTTATTAAGGAAATGGGAAGTTACTTTCTCATGAAAAGACATTATGTCTTTATTAGCAGCGATTAAAATTATGATTAAAGTAATAAGTAGATAATCGCAAGACATTTTATTTACGTTGATTTTTTACAGCAAGATGTTTCTTAAATTGCATCACAAAAACTCTTACTTCCAGGTCCACGTTGTGGGGTAACCTAACCTAATCTAACCTAACCCAATCTAACCTAATCTAACCTTTTTTAGCGTATACTATAACTATAACTGGAAAACGCTTTGAGATATTGCTCTCTACAGCATTAATACATAAAATGGTGTTTACACCATTGTAAATAGAGTACAAAAAAAGTTTTTCGCGTCTTGGAATATATATGATGTTTTTCCTGCTCCGGTATTTTTGTTTTGAAAATCAAAGCTTTGGTAAAGGTAAAAAAAAATGTTGTTGTACTTTGCTGTCTATATACTACTTTTTTTACAGGATTGTACGTAGCAAATGTCCCTCAGTAGAAAAAAAGGGGGTTGTCATTTAAAAAAATTGGTCAATTACGTCATAGCTAGAAACAAAAGACGATCTAGAAATGGTATTTATTTTTAAATAAATGTCTTTAAAAAAACAGGTCGACTATTTTCAGCTTGTTCTTTCTTAAAAATAAATATCAAATTCGCCCCTTTCCTTCCGAAAGCACTATATTTATGGTATTTTGGAATTATTGGTAATTTTGAAACAAAATTATATGTAGTTTAATTTCGTATTCATAAAATACGGATTCAATTTTTTTAGTAAGATGCATTCCCCTTATGACTAATGTACCAGGATTTAGTCGTCAATTCAAGGACGTAACATTTCATAAATGATTTGATGAACAATTCTTATAAATTTAGGATGTTAGCGGTTTGTATCTTTAGACAATACCTTAGATATTAGTCACATTAGCTTGTGGATATTAATTAGATATGCTGTCATGGTTCAAACATCTGGTTGCATAGCAGAAACACAATCCCGCTAGAGGTCTTAGCCTGATATGTTCAGAAATTGCAGTCGCACACTTGATTTGAGACATATTGTAACGGCATTTTTTTTGGGGGGGGGGGGGGGGGGGGCCCCCCCCCCCAACGGGAATAAAGGAGGGTATTAGGTTTAAGCAAGGAAGCAAGGGAGGTAATGAGGTTAAAGACGACAACAAATACAAGGAAGATAAGGAGGATAAGGAGGACAAGGACAAAGAGAGGTTAAAGAGGACAAAACGAGGTCCAGTTATTTTGTCCTGTGTGTCCAGTGTGTCCATCCACATCTTGTCCAGTGTGGACAAGGAAAGTAAAATTACAAAGGGGAGCAGAAAGAGGACAAATGGAGGATGAAAGTAAGAGAATACCGATTGGCCGACTCCAATTAAAAAAATCCCAAGTGGTGCGTATTTGCTTTTTGAAAAACACTACATACGGAATAAAAATTAAGTTGAGTAAGCTTAGTATAAATAAATACTAAGCATTGAGTTCAATGCTTAGTATTTTCTAGTTTAATTTACTTTATTTGTGTCATATATTTCAAAGCTCGTTTAAACCGCTGGAACGCCACATTGACGAATTGTAAAATAAAACAAAAGGTTTCAATAAATGAAATTTATTCTTAAATATCGCATTTAACTTCTGTTCCGAAGTATAAATTTGATGGAAAAAGTCCCTTTAGATAGAAAAAAAAACAGAATTTAGAGAGTAATAACTCATTTGTCACATTGTCGTGATACATAGAGAAATATAAACATATCACGTTTCCGTCCGTTCGAAAGTGGGCGATAAAAACTCGGATTATCATACCTAACTATCCGTGTAATTCTTTACCAATAAAAAAAAAACGTGCCGCATATAACTTTAATAATGCATTTGAATTTCAAAACAGGCTCATTCACAGGCCCGAACAATACTTGCCGGTACCTACGCCTAAAGGATTTTTCTATTGTCTTATGAAGCGTGAATCTAGTTGTCATTCAGAATGGGTATTTCACAACTGTTTCGGTGAAAGGCGTACGCAGTTCCGTAGATGATTTGTTATCGGGAAAAATTGTAGGGTGAAGCGAGGCAATTTAGGGAAGTGGTAAACACAAAATTTCAGAATGCTTAAAATAACAATTGCATTCATATTTTTTTAACCGAGTTTTTGTTTCTGGATATATTTCAAAAAAAATGGTGTAAAATGTGGGTATTTACATATACTGGGTGGATCAGGAGGTCGGGCCAAGTCTATATCTTGAAAACCAATTAACGAATTTTTTTTTGAAATTTGGGGCATTTATTCTACAATTAATTTACAGACAAGTGACGAAAAATCCAAGATAGCCGACTTCTGGTTTCGCCGAAAATGGCACTAAACCCAGTTTTTTAAATGGGACTTCCTGTGTATTACATATTTTGATTATACTCGTCAGAGTACATGCAACTCATGTATAACATTCGTGTTGGTGGTGGAAAAATCTACATATATATTTTTTTTATTCCTTTAGTTTTTCTACATTTAATTCGAAGGTAATAACGACAGTATGAATATCGTTTAAATCCTTATTAAACCAACAATTTAAAACAAGAATGGCCCACTAGATTTGAACTAGAAGAGTTTTCCTCAAAAAACAGGTGAAAAGATGATATGGCCATCCGCGGTGACGGGTGTTACATTTGTACGCATTCTAACGTTATAATTCCTAAATTAGAACAAAATTGTCTGTGTTTTGAGTATAATTCACTTCATTTCAATGATATTTTATTTAAAACAAAAACTATTAGAATTAGAATTAGGAATTGTGACGGGGTTACTTGTACTTTTGCAAAATATGCTACCTTGTTGGCTAAACTCAGAGTTCAGCTAAATTAGAAGTTTGCAACAAACAATAGCAAGAGGAATAAATATCTTCATTTCTGATAATTGTAAGAGATTTGTGGATATATTGTTTTTTATTTTTTTTTGCAAGCATAACTTGTGACGGGTTACAAGATTTGTGAGGGGGTTACGACAAAAAAACAAAGCTAGACACTTTGAGGCTTTATTTATTAATATAGACTATTAAAACTAGTATTATAAGATTTTAGATATTTTCTGTTCTTGATTTTTATTGTTTTTCCCTGAAATATAATTTTGTCAATAAAATGAGTTTTTATTGACACTTGAGTACTTACCTGATTAATTCAAATTTTTTCACGACAAATAATAACAATTGACGAGCCAGAGTAAACAAAATGGAGGTCTGTCAATGTGATTTACGTCAAAAACAGTGTTGTCACTTTAATTTTTTTCTCTATACTACACTACCAATTGAAACCATCCGAGTTGAAGAAAATATTACGAAAATCGGCGAAAATATTGATGAATTTCTTTGAATTATGGAAATTGAGAATATAATACCTTTAATTTTCTATTTTAACTATATATTCGAAAATTATTTTTTTGCTCCTTGGTATCGATTACCGCGGAATGGGCCATATGACTAATTTGATTTTCAATGAAATGAAAATAGAGTATATTTTTGAAAAGATTATGTTTTATAGATAATAGCAGATACTTTCTTAATATTAACAGTTTCGCAGTCCTCTATGATGAATACAAGAATTTTGTAACAAACATTTCCACTAGCAAAAGGACGATTGACACTTGGGTTGTATGTTTTCGCGTAGAATCCATATATGCAAATATATACAGCGAGTTCCATTTAAAAAAATCAGTGTGTCATTTAGTCATTTTCAGAGAAAGCGGAAGTCAACCATATTGGATTTTTCCGTAACTTGGTTGTAAATTAATTCTAGTATAAAATCTCCAAATTTCAAAAAAATACTTTAAATTGTTTTGAAAATATAAGCTTGGCCCCACCTCCTGAATCACCCTGTATACCGGGTGCGTCATAGATATATCTTTGAGCCATACATATATCTCAGAGACCATATATCTCTGAAATGGTGCATTTTTTAAAAAAATGTTTCGAAAAAAATGGACATTTTCCATGAAACATCTATTTTTGTTTCTATCAGGGCAAATAGTGGAGTGTTGAGTATTGGACCATTGTCCTTATTCATACTACTGTTACAATTTATGATTTCTAAACTTTCAAAGGCATCCAACGGTCTACTGTTTGTTACTTTTCTAATTTTACATTATTTGTGTCTATTCTATGGCCAAGTGTTCTTTAAATCTAGTCAAAGTAGATCTTTTTGTTTGCCCAATATACTTTTGATCACAATCTTTACAACATATTTCGTATATTCTGGACATTTTGTTATTGGCGATTTTATGTTTAGGGTTGCCCAAGAGCGTCTGTAGTTTATTTTTAGAATTATAAACCAAATTGATAATAATATTTTTAAAAACTTTATCTAGTCCGCGGGTGAATTTAGGTTCATATGGTAACGAAACAAATTTCGAATTGTCAGTATCTCTACGAAAAGTCGTGGAATTGTACAGGGCCCTCTTAAATTTATGCTTCCTTATTAACCTATCTATTAAATTGACTGAGTAACCGTTATTCTTAGCTATACCTTAATTAAATGTTTCTCATGTTCAAACCTCTCTTTACTGAAGGGAGAAACTTAATAAACGGTGAATTAGAAAATTAAAACTTGGAATTTTATGTTGAAAAGGGTGGTATTTTCAACATAAACAAAGACAGATGTTACGGTTCAGTGAACTGTGACGGAAAATTAAGTATAAATAAAGTAAATGTGGAGGTTAGAATTTAGTTTTAAGTCTTCTCCTAAAAATGCCAACCTAGTTGGCGAAACGCGCGTCGAGAAAAGTATAGTAATTTGGTGTTTCGTGGTAATGTCCAGTTTTTTGTTTCTACGCCGAAGGTTCCAGTACCCACTCCAGGAAAATGTTTCGAATAAAGGTTATTTGATCATAGGGGAACAAAAAATGGTCATACGACTTTTTGACCTTGACAACGTCTTCAAGCTCATTTGAAAGTCAACTCTAGGTATAGTTAGTTCTAGTCAACAAGGTACTTTATTTTTTAAATAGAAACCAACATTTCTCTATTGAGAATCTGAATCTACACAAAAATGAGAGTATTTCTTTTCTGAAACGGTATGTTTTTATGCGATGTGAATTTCACTGGATATTAACCGAATTTTCAGTGGCAAATATCCATCCCAAGTGACAAAATTTCACTCTATCATAAATTCTGATATTTGTGATGGCTTAGAATTCTGAAATTATAAAAATATTTCGGTTACAATTTTTATTTTTGTGTAATTAACCGACCTGTGGGAATCAGGGCTTTGGCGCTACCGACCTTGAGTAAAATATTTCATAATTAATTGACGCCATTTTAGACTTTGTTAGACAACTACGTAGATTAACGAGGTTAACTATGTTTATATCTATAATATGCATCTATAAATATAATCTAATAAATGTCATATTAATTAATTGGAACATAAGTATTTCATTAATGTAAAAAAATAAAATCATTATTAGCTGGTATTAGCTTTAAGTATCACATTATCTTAGTATTAATTAAATATAGTTGATTCATAAAACAGATATTTAATTCGAATTTTTACAAGCATCAAATTGGATAAACTTATTAAAATTTAAATTATTATCTAAATAGAACGTATCTAAGTAATGCAATATTTTGCGCAGGATAATAACATTTTACATTCGCTACGATAATGTATTAATAATGATAACTCTGACATATACAGGGTGTTCCAAAAAGCGAAGTCAAACCGAAAGACCAAATCCTACACTGCTACAGACCAAATCCTCACTGAATATGTGCCAAAAAAAATAGATGATCAAAACATGCCTTATATCATAGTATGTGACTGATAAATTTAAAAAGAAAATATTAGTTTACTTCAGAGATTTTCGAAAAAAAAAAACTAAAAAAAAGATAAAACCTTAACGGACTGTGTTTTAAAGACTAAGCCATTAATGAAAAACTTTATATGACCTTTTCATCATGAAATCATTTGGGAAAGTATCTTCTTCAGTTTTTCAGACTACTTAGGAAACACTGTATTTTTTGTAAAACTAGTGAAAAATTGCTCTCCTAAGTCAATATTTTCGTGAACATGAAGGCTTGCGTCAATATGAAGGCTTGTTGTATTTTTTGGTTACACTGAGCTGAATAACACGTCATTTGAATAAATTAAAAATTTTATTATACTTCACGGTACCTCAGTAAATAAAAATAAATATAATTTAATTTTTTAAGGCTTTGGTTATTACTATATATATCCTTTATAAAAAATGCACCACATGGAATCTTCAACTGTTCTCAAAAGTTGGCGCATCTAATACAGATTCAGAAAATCAACAATCGGCCTTCATCTGATGCCGTGATACAGAAATATTGACTTAGGGAAGCGATTTTTCACAAATTTTATAAAAGTGACTATACTCCTATATCGAGAACCAGATGACCAGTCAGGACCTGGCATGTAACTCTTTTCGCTTTAACGTTGCTTTTTGAGACATTGTATAATCATTAAAAAAGTATGCTGTCACGCTGAGCCGGCACTATACAACTCTATGATAATTAAAGCATAAACCGAATTTTTCAAGCGTATATTTCTTGCCCTTCAATACCCACGCCACTGTCTGTGCGTAGAATGTTAACCCGAACGAAGGCTTCGCGGGAACCCAGGATTTTTGACATTCTATGTCTTTATTATGGGCTTGCCCCTGGAAAATATTCCGAATCGTCATTCGTTACGTCACGCATTTTCTGTGGATTTTCGCAATAATGGCACAGTCGTTACCATTTGTGAATAGTCTTAAAAAGATGATTGAAAATCACAAGGATTTTACAATAAACGGATCACATATTTTATGAATTCCTTGCAATCGTCGATATATATGTATTTCGTAATAGCCGAGAGTGTAAATGACATTTAGATTCGAATATCCATCAAAAAAAACATACCTGGTACGGTTAGAAAAGAGGAATTTTGGTTCCATTTGTGCATAATGTTTTGCGAATGTAACCTTGCGTGGAACGCGGTCGACAATATTTACTTTAGACGTTTTTTTGCCAAATATGTATCCGATTTTCCATTGCCTAGTAGCCATACATTGCGTAAAACATATTTACAGAACACATATTAACGTGTCATGGGAAATATCAAAGAAGGCATACGTAATAAATTTCTGTGGTTGACAGTGGACGAAACAACAGATTTTGCGGTAATAAGGTCGTTAATGCCCCCGATATTGATAGCTAGTAAACGGGTTTTGCAAACAGCGGCTAAAAGTATCTATATATATAGTAATAACACGTGTACCCTCAATAACAACGTACCCTCAAGTAATGAGGACAGTCGATGTTTCTGAATGACACAAGCGATAGGTATGTATAGTCCTTCTATTTTTAATTGAAAATGATATATACGCCTGGGGAACAAAAAAAAGCGGTGCAACTTTATGATTCCATGGACGTGCATACATATATCTCTTATAAATTCGAAAATTGTGAAATAATTTTTTTCATTCAAATCAATATAGGAGATTAAAATTAGCCTGCATACAAAACTCTTAATATTTGTAATATAATTTGCTGTAAATAATGCTCATTTAGCCAGACAATCTCAAAAAATTGTCTGTGTTAATAAACCTAGCTGAAATACACGTCTCACTGGCCGTCGTTAAACAAATAGAATTACCAAAGTCGTAAATCATTTTAACGACGTCGTAAAAATTTTATGGCACAGTGGACCGAATAAGTATTTAAGGAATGTATTAGATAATACAAAGCACAATAGTATACTGGATAGGCATTCCACTTGCCGGCACGGCACGGCGTTGCCGGCTCTTCAAAATGTTCTTAAGTATAGTAATACATATACATAAAGTTGTGTAAAATTATAAATATTTTTTCCAACAATTTTAATTTTGACAGCTTTTTTTTGCTTTTTCCAGCAGCTTTATTTTAATGCTAACTAATAAATTTATATATATGTATTTTTTTTTTAAATATTTCCAAACTAGCCTTCTAAGAACGTCACGAACTAACAGTTTACTGAAGTATGAAGTATACTAACTTGTATAGTGAGCTTAGCAATTTTAGAAAATATATCTGACAACCTTGCTTTTTTCTACATATTTTCAATTTAGAATGGAAATACAGTACATTGTTGCACATTTTTACTCATGTCTCTTTGACTTCTTCCGTCAATAACATGACGGATTACGAGTCCGGCCCTGCATACAGCACACGTTCGGAACCCTAATAATCATGTAATTGTCCTAATATCGTTAACAAAACAATCCCCCCAATTGTAACGCCCCTGAAAATCGACATAACTGCACGTCTTTAAACACATAATTTCCTGAAGTTAATTCCATCTACTCAGGTAGGTACATTCTGAAATTGCTCAACTCAGGCCAATCTGTAGCACCATAGTAAAAGTGAAGGTTTTCATAATTTACAAACATAAAATTCTGTAGGTATCATTTAATAAATCACACCGTGAACGTTTAATAGTATCGCCAGAAGAAAATGTCGAAACTAGGTTGAGCAACACACCGTTTTGATAGCAAAAAGGGAGTACTATCCGAAGTACTCGTGAATAATTTCTATTCGGCTCGAAGAGTGACCTTGGAGGTATCTCTTAACCGCCGACAGTTTTAATTTATATTAACCTAGATTGATTCTCTTTGCGGGCGAATTTTTATAACAGGAAGTGGCCAAATCTAGCGCGAGTCAATAACCAGCTTGGCCGTTTAAATGCCAAATTCCAGGCGTATAAAATATTTTCTTATATAATTTACGGCAATCTCGTATATATTCAGCTGAAATAGGAAAGTAGCCGTAAGCCCACTCGTACCGGCATTATAAAATTAGCATAATTTCCTACCGCTGATCATTTCTCTTAGGCGACAAGTTGCTTTGAAGTTAGTTATTATGCATTAGCGGCGGTATATTATTTAAGTGGTGCAATTGATCATTAAAAATCATTAAAACCATTATCTGTTATCAACGTAATTATTGAGTAAATATAATGAATATTTTATATGAAATAACGTGCGTTAAAAAAAGTCAGGTAGTATATGGAAATTTGAAGGCGTGTCGCTTCTTGTTGCGGGTGATTTTTGTACAATTGTGTCAAAAAAGTGTCAACTGTCAATCATCCGCCTTTCTGTCATTAGATCATTTTCATTACTCTACAAGTAGAATGTACGAGGTGTGTAAATTAAGTAATGAGACTGGCAACGTAGCACCCGAGCTAGAGACACTGCGAAGACGGGACTTGGGACGGTGGTAGGTTAACATGTAATGCACCTTTAGTACAAGTTTGAACTGGTTATAGTCATTTGTTTGTTCTTTGTAACTGTTTTCGTAAACCGTTTTTTTTCTAGTGCGTTTTAAAAATTAGTGACATTAATTTTGAGCAACGGTGTGCTACCAGGTGTTGCTTCAGACTTGGACACAGCCCAACGGATACTTCTGCAAAGTTCAACATGTACGGAGACAGTGTTTTCAAGCCCAGTTTTGGGTGGTTTAAGGCATCTCAGGAGTAATAAAGTCGATTGAAGATGAACCACGCAGGGAAGGTCAACAACCGTTTCATCTTCAAGAACCATAAATCATACGGATTTAATGTTAAGTATGATCGGGGAAGAGTTTGAATCACCCCTTTCTCATACACTGGGGAGCGGTCCCAAACCTTCCACTAAATCTATTCCCCATTTATGAACTTATTTATAAGATATTTGGGTTACATCCAAAACCAAGGACAGCACACTCAATTTTCCAAGAACCAAAAAAGAGGAATGAGCTCAGCAGGAAGCGAAGATCAAATGTTTGTAAGCCAGGATGTCACAAAGTGTGCCTCCAGCCAAACAAATCAACACTTTTACAGAGAGGTTCTTGAAAAAATTTGGTTCGTGAATAGAAAAAGAGTCTCTTTAGACCAAACATCAAGAACAACTATGTTGCATCACGACAATGGCCTTGGTTGACAAAAATTAACTTTAAACGTGTTTTTTCGAACATTTATTTATGTAACTATATCAAATTTTTAGTGTATAGTAAAGAAAAAAGGCTGCTCTTTTATATATTGAGAGAAAACCTACAGTTGTCATTTAAAAAAATAAAGTTGGTCTACATAACAACCAAACGCGAAAAGACAAAATTATTTCATGATGAAAAACTTTTATTCAAAATATTTTTTTCATATACACGGTTATTAAAAAGTTACAAGAATGATGCGCGACTTTTTTACCACGCTTAGAATATTCTAAAATATTTAAAATAAGTAAGTTGACATACACTTCCGGATATAAGTTCCCAGATCTCTTAAAATATTTAGGTAAACAAGACATTTCGACTTTACTTTGTGGCCAAATTTTCAGAATTTTATTATCCAAAGTTTTTGCAATAATGAGATAGATCCACCGTGCTGGGACATCCAGTATACATAATAAGTACTTGCTTATTCGATAAGAATGAAAAGCATATTTTATTTCAAAACAAAACAAAATAATAATAATAATAATAACAGATATTATTGTAAATTGTCAACAAATTTACAAAAGGCTTTTTGTCGCTATGTGCTACGGGATAAAATTGTAAATGGAAAATCGTACTACGTTAGCATTTAGCATTTCGCCGCATATATTTAAAATATTCACAATACATATATCGTTGTTGAATTATTAACAGCACTAATGTTAATAGTACCTATCTATTGATAATTCAAAAAAAGTGTTCATTGGTACTGTTTGTGTAAGAATACTTCTGAGGAAGTTTTAGATATAAAACGAAATGTCGGGATAATGTGATTTTTTATTTTCAAATTTCTCTTTTTAACCCCAACAATGCCTATTTACTCATCGATGATATGGAGACTGCAGCAGTACGTTAGAATAGTAACCCCGTGGTCCAATTGTGAGTGGGTACTTGAACCAACTTTGTGAAGTTCTACAGATCATCTATTCTACACTTTCGTCAGTTTTTATAAATAGTTGAAAATTATAGAAGTGTCAAATAAACATATATGGTTGGCTACAATTTCGTCAAAATATAATAATAATTGTATGAGACCTAAAAGGGTAAAATATGGAAAGAGGTTTAATATTAATAAAATTCAACAAAAAGTGCTCATTGGGACTCTTTGTGTAATAATATGCCATGTTAGTCCTGAGGAAGTTTTAGATATCGAATGAAACGTCGATATAATGTGATTATTTTATTTTCAATTTTCTCTTTTAACGTCAAAAATGCTTATTTACTCATTGATTATGTGGAGACTGCAATAGTACGTTAGAAAAGTAACCCCATGGTCCAATTTTAAGTGGGTGCTTGAACAAACCTTTTTGAAGCTGGACAAATAATCAGTTATATGTCTTCGTTAATCTTTTTAAATAGTTGAAAATTATACAGGGGGTATCAAACAAATGATATAGTTGGGAAGAATTTCTCAAAATATAATAGTTTTATGAGACCTAAAATGCTTATCTACATGGTGCGGCAGGGAGTTATGGAATTTTTGAAAAGTGTATCACGTGAGGTGGGGTGAATCTAATGTTTTCCGAATAGATAGTATCTACTCGTTGGCAAATGCCATTTCAGCTACTTGCTGTATGTAAGGAGTATGGACAATTTCTCGCGCCGTCTACAGGAGTGTCTAGACAAAAACGGGCTCCACCTACCTGACGTAATTTTTCGGACCTGATTATTTTTTCTTATATTCCACTATGCATTGTTCAATGGCAACATTTCAGCTATGTATTAAAATAATAAAATTTGAATTTCGTTGAAAAATAAGCGTGTGACAGTTTTTTAAAAAAATTGCACACCTCCTTCCGGACCCTGTACTAATCAATGATTTGGAGACTGCAATAGTACGTCAGAACAGTAACCCCATGGTCCAATTTTGAGTGGGTATTTGAACAAACTTTTTTGAAGCTGTATGCAGTAGGTCTCGATGGAAGTAGAGAATTATTATTTTCAGTGTTGTACAAGACATCGGACAATGAAAGTCATTCAGATTTGGATAGTGGGACCACGCTGTGTTTTATTTTAGTTTAAAATAATATATGGGTCATTCCACGTGAGATTTACAATCAATTTTTTTTGCTTAAAATATTTTTTTCTTGTTCTAAAAGCTAAAAAAATAGATACGTCTTTCGGGGTTTTGCTATTCTTTGCTAATTTTGGATTTATGGTTTTTCAAAATTTGAGCCTCTGAAAAATCCATCGATTGTCAAACACTTGCAATTCGGTAAGTACTTGGTGAATAAAAATGTGGTCGAAAGGTAAAGTTGTCATTTTTTCCGTACTTTTCGGTCATGTATTTGAAATAATTTTTCGAGTATTGTTTATGCACGAATTTTGCTAATTTAATGAACAATTTTTTTTTCCAAATTTGGGTACCTTAAAAATTTGTTTTTTTTCATGTTCTTTAATCTGCCTAGAAAAAGCAGTCAAAATTTCAGAGTGGGACACAACATAGTTATATAGTTATGATTTTTTTTTAACTGCGCGTTCTGAACTGACTGAGCGCAGCTGCTCGTGCTGAAGCGCGCGGACGTCACTACGTCCGTCTGAACTTGATGCGGTATTTAAATATGGCTAAATGTATGGCAGTTTATTTATTTATTTAGCAGCATTTATTATGGCAAATGTTTTTCGAATTTATCATTACACCATTACTAAATTTTTTATTTACATAAGACAATTTTTATTGCTAAGTGGAAATTAAATTAATAGAACATATGTCATAGTGTCATAAAAGGCCATTAAAGCTGGTGGATTTTAATGTATAAAATGAAGTCGGTAAAAGAAATAGCACTACTTTTCACACTATCGAATTACAACTTTCGTTTTGCTGCGCGTTTGGTACCCTGCTATTTTTATGAAATGTTTACTATTTAGAATTTTTCCGAAGCAGAATAGAACTTCACTTTTAATTTGCAATCTTCAGCTGGTTCAACGCAGTGCAATTTTTGTGTGCCTGGTACAGCTTTACACTTTTCAAATCAACTTTCGAGAATTTTGTTTGCAGTTTCGTAATCATTTGTATTTCTCGAAAGTCGTTTTGAAAAGTGTAAAGCTGTACCAGGCACACAAAAAATTGCACTGCGTTGAACCAGCTGAAGATTGCAAATTGAAAGTGAAGTTTTATTCTGCTTCGGAAAAATTCGAAATAGTAAACATTTCAAAAAATAGGCATGGTACCAAACGCGCAGCAAAAACGAAAGTTGTAATTCGATAGTGTGATAAGTAGTGCTATTTCTTTTACCGACTTCATTTTATACATTAAAATTCACAAGCTTTAATGGCCTCTTATGACACTATGACATATATATTCTGTTAATTTAATTTTCATTTAGCAATAAACAATTGTCTCATGTAAATAAAAAAATTTAGTAACGGTGTAATGATAAATTCGAAAAACATTCGAACAACACTGAAATTTTTATTGTTTCTTCTAGGCAGATTAAAAAATATGAAAAAAATAAATAAAAAACAACATTTTAAGGTACCCAAATTTGTGAAAAAGAATAAATTGTTCATTAAATTCGCAAAATTCGTGCAAAAACAATACTCGAAAAATTATTTCAAATACATGATCGAAAAGTACAAAAAATGCCAACTTTACTTTCGACCACATTTTTTTTCACCAAGTACTTACCGCAAGTGTTTGAAAATCGATGAATATTTCAGAGGCTCAAATTTTGAAAAAATCATAAATCCAAAATTAGCAAAGAAATAGCAAAAACCCTGAAACACGTATCTATTTTTTAGCTTTTAGAACAAGAAAAAAAAATATTTCGAGCAAAAAAAAATTTGATTGTAAATCTGACGTGGAATGACCCCGTATATTTTAACACTAATGGTAATCTCATCAACAGAGAAGACAACTGAATTAAAAATATCGAAACAAAATCAAACTTTATTGAATTAAATGCCCAATATCTGAAAAAAGACTCAACATTGCACTTTCAATAACACTCAACTGTATGGGACTACCATAACTTTGGTCTCCCACCTTATTTGTGCTGCTATCGACATCTACAGTAAAACACATATATTAATAAACATTTAATGCAATTTAAAAAAAGTAAAAAAACTGTGTGTTTACTTTACATTTTTTATTCGACTAAACGCTCTTCAAATAACCTACTTACCAAACTGATAGCCCGGCTTTGAGCAGATAAATCCTAATTAAAATTCATTGTATCGTAAGCAGGCGATTAGTGTCACAATTTCTACATTACATCACAAAGTTTAAGAGTATAACACGTGTTTTCCGTTAACTAGGTCACAGTCATTACACGGGATTAAATTTCCCATTTAAAGTGAAACAGCTGCTCTTACTAACAACTACGTTTGTTTACGAAAAGGTAAGAGAGATTGCCTAGATTATTTTATATTATCACTAACTAAGTAACTATCGAAAGAAATATTAGTTTTGGTTGAATGAGCTATTTTTTTAAATTATTCGTTCATTCATGCCAGTTCGTTGATAGGAGAGTAAATGAAGTCGAAAATAAATTAACAGGTACTATAGTGTACGGCTTTTCTGTAAATTTAATTGATACGTGCTTCTAAACGTTTCACATAAATGTACGAATTGTGTGTACGAACGCAAACATACATACATACAGTGACCGCCAAAACATTTGCACCAAATTCGAAAAAGTCTCTTTCAAAATGTTTTGGAAAATATTTATGCAAGTCGTTTGTGCTTGTGCTTATGTGTACATTTTTTCTACCATGGCTTGGCTGTATTAAAAGTACGAATTATTAGATTTCAATTAAATTATGTCGTTTAGTTCGAAAAAGACCCAGAATGTTTTAAAAATTTTGAAAACAGCTATTATCATTTTTTATATTACTTCATCTGTTTATAACTGAAATTATTCATTTAATGGTAAATTTTCGACTTATTAACGGCAAATTGGACTATATGAAATGGTGACACGTTCATACGAGGTGTGTAAATTAAGTAATAAGACTGGAAACGTAGCGCCCGATCTAGCAACACTGCGGAGACGAGACTTGTGGACAGGAAGGGCGGTAGGTTAACATGTAATGCACCTTGTTGACTGTACAAGTCTTAACTTGTTACATTCATTCGTTTGTTCTTTGTGACTGTTTTCGTAAACCCTTTTTTCCCGTGCGTTTTAAAAATGAGTGACATTAATTTTAAGCAACGGTGTGCTATCAGGTTTTGCTTCAGACTAGGACACAATGCAACGGATACTTTTTCAAAATTCAACACGTCTATGGAGACAGTGTTTTTGCAAGAGTTTTTTCAGGGTTTTTCGCTGTTTTAAGGCAGTGTCAGAAGGAAGAGAGTCGATTGAAGATGAACCACGCAGTTGAAGGCCTTCATCTTCAACAACAGATGTAAATGTTGATAGAATACAGGATCTTGTGCGTTCAGATCGTCGATTGACGACAAGAATGATCGGGGAAGAGTTAAATTTGAATCACACCACTGTTCATCAGATTTTGACTAACGAATTGGGGATGAGAAAAACCTGCGCCATTTCAGTAGACGTTTTTTTAGTCAGAAACTTATTTTTAGCCATTGAAAACATTCCTGTGGCTCCTCAGCCTCCTTATTTCTTGATTCCTTGTGACTTTTTTCTCTTCCCGAGATTAAAAAATCACCTCAAGGGACGTCATTTTGAGGCCATAGAAAACATTCAAATGGCTGTAACCGACCAGCTGAAGGCTATTTCAGTATATGAGTTCCAGCACTGCTATGAGGAATAGAATAACCGTCTCCAGCGCTATGCGGATTCCCAAGGAAGTTATTTTGAAGGAGACAATACTGAATTGTAATTCTATTCGAATAAAAAAATTAAAAAATCAGTCTCATTACTTAATTCTCTCGTAATATTTAAGGTTAAGAAAGCACCAAAAATGAGTTAATTCGTGATAAATATTTCCTTAATAGTCAATTCCTAAAAACACATTTGCATTCTATTTGGGCTGATACTTCAGTTTTTAAATTTCGGTAACCTATAGAGTTGGATATAATATCCAGAAGTTGCTATGCTGTGGCGTGCTATGTTAAGGGCCTCGTCGTCCACACCCCAAAAAATCAATCCCATGTCGAAATTTGATTTCACAAGATATTGACTGGTGGGCAAAAACCCTACCCTGGCACACATTAAAACCTCCCCATTCTGACACAAGACAAATCCTGAGCGTTTGGTCGCTGTATCATTTTTTCGACTGTCTTCCAGACGCCGTGGGCCACCCCTCTGCTGTTACGCTATGTTTTGCGTGCTCTAACGTTTTTTGGACGATTCCATTAATCCTAATGCTGCCAAAAAAATTGGTCTGGGATGCCATAACTCACTTTCACCCTTTCACCCTTTAACAACTCAAGCACCCCTCCAGGCCACTTTAAACTCATCACCCCTATAATTCATGTCATAGCATCACTTTCGAAGTTGATTAGTTCACAGACCCCTATTTCACAGATTTTCACCCACGAAAAATTTTTTTGAAGGGGGTCACCAAATGTAGCATAGCCCCATTACAATTCTTCAGTCACCTCACAAATTTTAAGGTGGTAAGGTCAGTGGTGGAATTTCAATTTTTTGGCGGGGACTGTACTTGGGGCTTGTTTATCATAGATATGTATCTTATTTTGAATATTCTGTAGACGCATATATTTATATGGTTTTTCATTCATACACACTGTATATTCTTTAGAAATAGTGTAGTGATAATGAAATCTTTAGAAATCCTTAATAAGGAACGATTTCTATCGCTATATCATTTAATCCATAACTAGCACTGTTGCGTCATAATTTACGCTTGTACACTGTCGTATTTCACATTTTATAACTTCCACTTTCAAATTCAAGTTTCTAGTCAGTACCTAGTTTCTAGTTTCTCGTCTTTAATAATAAGACGATCCCCAAATTCCAAATAACAAGTAAAATCGGACCAACTCTTACATACTATCCATCGCTCTTTATAGTGTTAAATAATTTTTGTTTATTTTCGTTCACATGTACTATGTAATCATAAACTGTAGACCGGTTGCGTCTTTATTGAAGCTCGTCAGTTCAATGTACCAGAGACAGATGCGATAACCAACAAATCTGAATTTGATCCTTTTTATAAACTTTTATTGGACAGTGTATTTCACCAGGTATTTCACTCAGCCAATTTTGGAATAAAACTATTCTTCATTATACAGTGAGAACGAAAATGATGATGAAATGAGATGATATTGAATAAATGCAATATTTCCCAAATTATTTTGGGAAAATCTTCGGGCAGGTAAATGTTATTTTCAGTTGTGCATCGTACACTGTAATTAGAAAGAGTAATGTCGTCACTACTTTCTAGTACATGACGTCATCAACTTTTATTTGTAAATGGAACACCCAATTTTTTTTTTTCACTTTTGGATTTTCCAGTAACAGCCAATTCCAAAAATGTATAATGCCTATGGAATTCGTTTGTGAGTTAGAGACAATTGAAAACTGTGATATATTAAATTTTAAAACTTTTAAGATAACCCTAAAAGAAATAATCATGGGGGTCAAATCAGGAGATCTTGCCTTCCATCCCACCTGTTGGGAAAAATATATGTTGGGGAAATGACGACCAAAGAATAAACTTTTGTGGAGTATAACCACAAAAATAAATCGATACATTTATTAAACTTAATAAACTGATACATTTTGGATATGTACTTATCTCTGTTGATCCAGGATGGGTGACGCTAGATCTACTTGATGGGGGTATGTGATTGAAGAGCTACGGGTTCGAGGAATTAAGGGATTATGATGCCTCCTAACCCGCAAGCATACGCGGTGTGGCTATGAAATAACCGAACTTCTGTCATAGCATTTTTTATTCGTTACCAATGACAGTAGCTACCTTTTCGTCTTCAGTGCACTCCCCTTGACGATCCTACACCGCTCTATACGACTTTTCCATTGCTGAAAGCAGTGCTGGAAGTCAGCTTTTGTCAACTGGTTCAGAACCTCCGTCGCTTTTACTTTAACCGCTTCCACACTTTCGAATTTTGTCCCCTTCAGTGTCACCATCTAACAAGCCTGGATCAGTGTCAATATTGTTTAGAATGTCAGCGCAAATGTTCATTCTTGATTTTTTTTGAGTGAGGAGTTTTGGCACCATTTTTTGCGCAAACTTTGCGCATGTTGAACGATTCATGCAAAATCTGACGAACACATCTTTTGTCGATTCCTGTTATTTCAGCAAGCCGTCGGACGACGATCCTCGCGGATTATTTTACAAATTTTTTTCAATGAGAGCCGTCCGGGGCGCGGATCGTCTTCGGTCGTTTCACGTCCCTCTTTAAACCGTTTAAGCCATTCAAAAACTTGTGTGCGGGATAAACATTCATTCCAGTACACTTCTGTTAACATTGGCATAAGCTTCTGTAAAAGTTTTCCCAGTTTAACTTGAGATTAACCCGTTGCTCCATCTGACCACAACATTTTTTCGACGCGTCACTGGGGCGTGGACTAATTCAAACGACTGCTACAGTCAAACTGAGTGACCCACTGGCTTGTCCAGCGATATCGGGATAGGGAAAGTATTACCAGACACAGTTCTGTTCAAACTTGTCGCGACACGCTCGCAGCGCGTGGTACCAGCATTAGTTCGGTTATTTAATAGCCACACCTCGTATAGTTTTTGGTCATCGGATAAATAAAATCCCCATATACATGTTTTCAAAACCTCTATAATTGTGTTTTTTGAGTATAGCAAAACAAAATGATGTGATGGTGAATGGTGATGGAGCAAATCTAAAATTGAATTCGTTTTTAGGACACCTAAATGAAACCTTCGGCACATGAAAAAAACATTTTTGTGGACCTATGGTACTTTTGGAGTATTTCAGAGGAGTATTTCAGATGAGAATATTCTGCTCACAAGACTACATTTTTTTCTTCGGAGGAAGAATCCCAGTTGACCTGCATAGTTGTATACCTGCATCAAGTTTCTAGAGTGCATTGACTATAGTTCCCGTTGTACACTTTACATGGAATATTTCCCATAGCCTTGCAACATATTATTTTATTTTACGCCTTTGTTACTTCGCAATTTCCGATTTCCCATGTTGATAAACGGATCAAACCTCAAGATTCTCGATACACTTAAAGAATCTCGTCCTGTTTCGAAAGTACTTTTTTTTTATGATTAACGATTTAGAACAAGAACACGCGAACGATCTGAAATTTCACTAGCCGTAACTAGTACGTACTACTACTATTACTACGGTTAAATAAAATCATGATTAGCATAATATACCTGTTAATTATATCACCGTATACTTTCAAGGTTAAAGGCATAAAAATGATAATTCTATTACAGTAAAAATCAATACGAAAAACGTGTTTAATTAGCACATTCCTTTCGTCGTATCGTGGAAAAAATTATGTTTGATCAAGGCGAAATGTATTTTTTTTCTTGTATCGAATAAAACTGTAAATAAACAGTGAGGCGCAAAACTTTATCATAACTAGCGTCCGGAAGGTGTACTACAACACAGGGTCGGCACTATACAACTCTATGATAAATAAAGTATAAACCGTATGTTTTAAGAGCCTTGTAAATTATGGACGGTATTTCTTGCCCATGCATACGTACGCCACTGACAGTGCCTGGTAACACGCACTGGAACTCTTCCGTGGCGGAAGCTTGCATATAGGGACGCCTATATGCATAGCGAGCGTTGTTCGATTAGTATTAGCCCGACGGGCGACGGATGAACGGTACAACGCCGAGTTTAAAATAGTTTTATGTGCCGTGAGTGTACATAAGTATACGAGTGTATAAACGTGTGTACATACATATTTTGCACAGTGTACGTATTTCGTTTAGAGTTGGTGTACTGTATTTACATATTATCTGATTTCGTGTGGATTTTGTAAAAATGGCACAGTCGTTACCATTTTTGAATAGACTGAAAAATATTATTGAAAATTACGAAGATTGTATTTATGTGTTCCTTGCAATCGTCGATATATATGTATTTCGGAGACGCCGAGAGTGGGAGGGACATTTAGATTCGAATATCCATCAACAAAAATTACGTAATTTTCCATTTTCGGTCAATAGTGTACGGTTAGTGGCGTACGTATGCACGGGCATGAAATACACGCGTATGTAATTTACAAGGCTCTTAAAACATACGGTTTATACTTGAATTATCATAGAGTTGTATAGTGTCGACCCTGCGTTATGGCCCATATTTCCGGACATCACTCATCACTAGGGTCCGAAAAGTGTGCCACAAATTATTATGCGTATATTTCTGACTGACCGTGCATAGTAACGCGCACTGGGACTCTAGTACCTCACTCTCGTGGGGGTAGTTAGGATAGTTTAATGCATTTTAGCCACGCCGAGTGCGCCGCTTCCGTAGTCTTTTACGTTAGCTCGATGCGAGCGAATGGACGGTAGAACGCCAAGATCAAAATAATTGTATGTGTCGTGAGTGACTACATATTATCTGATTTATACTCTGATCACATATTATTTTTGTATTCCTTGCAATCGTCGATATATATTTCGTAGACGCCGAGTGAGTGAAAGACATTTAGATTCGAATTTCATCAACAAAATATTACTGGTACTGTTAGAAAAAAGGAATTTCGGTTTGATGTGTGCGTAATGTTTTACGCATCTAGCCTTTCGTGGAATGTGGTCGACAATATTCACAATAGACGTTTTTTTTTTGCCAAATTTGTATACGATTTTCCATTGCCTAGTAGCCATACCTATTTACAGAAAACATATCAAAGTGTCATGGGAAATACCAATGAAGACATGTGTACTAATAAATAAATTTCTGTAGTTGACAGTGGACGAAACAACAAATTTTTGCGGTAATAAGGTCATTGATGTTCTGATAGGAATTTTAGGTGTCTCAGATATTTCGCCCCCGATATTGATAGCTAGTAAATGAGTTTTGCAAAAAACGGCTAATAGTATGGAAATAGTAGTAACACGTGCATTGTCATCTGTAGATGTAAAAAATAATAATATACTGATGTTAGTGGCAACAAACAACTGTTAGTGATACAAACCACTGTGCGAAATTCGTGAAAATAATGTGCGTGGTGTGTCGCCTTGTGTCCATGTAAACTATTTTGAATTTGTATCTTTAACTTCAGTATATGCGGAACGATCATTTTCCTTCTATATGTATAGGTATAGGTATATCTATATGTATAGGCCAAATCGCTCACGTTTAATGAAAAGAAATAGGTACAGAAAGACACGTTGATAAGAAAGAAAGAAACGTTGTTGTAGTTGTTGGTTGTGACAACGTACGCTGAAGTAATGAAGACAGTCGGTGTTTCTGAATGACACAAACGATAGGTATGTACATTATTATCACATTTTTAGTCTTGTTACTGTCTTTTTGGTCTTTCATGTGTCCTTCCGTCAATGACATGACGGATTACAAGACCGACTCTGCATTGTAGCACACTCCGGGACGTAATCATAACCCTGTTATTGCATCATACTCATGAAGAAGTTGAAGAAGAATCTAATTTTGTTGTGTTAGATTATCTCATAAAATAATCGTTTATTTATAAAAAGAATATACCGGATGCGGTATGATGATTTATAACCTGCAAGATTGAACGCTTCCCTTCTTGTTTGGTTAAACAGGCGGTATTAGTGTTTTTAACATGTTATGGAAAGAAATCTTTCTACGTTAGTACTTCCTTTTGCTTTATTGACCACAGCAATAGTATGATTTCCAGTGGTGGCTGATAGTAACATTTCTTGGGGGATAATAAAATTTCGTCATTTCAAATTTGTAGATGTATTTAGGGACATGTTTCATAGACTATGAAGCATTTTACTTGCAAATATCAGCGAGCTTTACGCTTTACGCTTTATGATTCGCTAAATCCAATTTCGGGGTCTCAAAATCTGAAAGGATAATGATGATAAAGGATCATGAGATGAGGCCAATATTTGACTATTTTTGACCATAATTTTTAGGTAAAAAGGGTTTTATCTCAGAGTAAGTATTTTTATGTTCATCGACATGGCAAATTGGATTTTTTGGTTCTTGGAATTAAAAAGGCTAAGAGTAACTAGGTATGGCCAATATTTGACAATTTTTTGGCATATTTGGCATTTTTTTGACTATAATTTTCTGTTTGAAAGGATTTTTTTGTTTCAGAGAAACTATTTGATATTTTTCGACATAGTGATTTCGATTTTTTTGTTTCTTTCATAATATAGTCTAAAGCGTCTAGTCCAAACCTAACAAAATTTAAACCTACATAGTTCAAGGCTTCTAGTCCTTTGACACATTGACACTCATAGGAATTCATAGCCTTAGGCTATGTTCCGTTTAATTTTGTTAGGTTTGGAACTAAGTTAGAAGTTTTATGAAAGTAAATTAATTGCATGAAAGAAACAAAAAGATTAAATCACCACGTCGATAAACATATAATTAGTTATTCTGAAAAAAAAGATTAAAACTCCAGTTTTAATTTTCTCCTGAAGATGCCAACTTGGTTGGCGAAACGCGCGTCGAGAAAAGTGTAGTAGTTCGGTGCCGAAGGTTCCAGTACCCACTCCAGGATAGTTACTCTGAGATAAAAAAATCCTTTTAGACTGAAAATTATGACCAAACAATGCCGATAATACCAAAAAATGGTCAAATTTATCGTCACCCTTTGATTTTTTAAATTCAATAACCATAACCAAAAAAAATCGAATTTAAAAATAGTTACTCTGAGGAAAAAACCTTTTTAACTGAAAATTATTATCAAAAATGATCAAATACTGGCCCTATCTCATGACTTTATGATTTTTTAAATTCTGGATTCCAACAATAGAATTCAGCGGACCGAAAAACATTAGATTGGTTAATTTAGTCAAAAAAACCGTTTTCCTAGAGTAATATATTGAAAAAAAAATAGATAAAAAAACGCCCGTTACTCATTTTCGACTACTTTCAGGCTTTGAGACCACGGAATTTGGGTTCAGTGACTATTCAACCACTATCCCGGTTGACATGGAATGTCTCATTTATAAGCGTTAAAATAAATTTGAAGTTCGGTCTGGTTTAAAAACGGCATGCCTTAGCCAAATGTTTTCAAATACGACTAACATGTGACGTGTACCAATTTCTGAGCTTGTCTTAGAGGTCCATTCGCTCAGGGAATTTCATGCGTGGATTGCAGACGAAATGGATGGAACTCCAAATCATCTTTCAAAATTCGTTAACCCGTTGTACGGGGTAAATTCACTTGTTGGTTCAGATGGCTAATTGATGTTCTTGGAACAACTTCTTTGAAATATTCATATGCAGCTGTCATCGAATATATCCAGTTTCCATTGATTCTACTGCCATTTATAAAATAAATTTCAAGCGAAACGCCAAAAAAGTTTCTCTTCGACATAACTCTCGTTAATGGCTAGATTTAATGATTTTATTAATGGCTATTGAGAGTGTCCATTCATTATGGGGTGTAGTTTTCTTAGGAAGGAATAAAAAAAATTAAAAATGTTTTGGTCAATATGATGGTTTTAGTCATCATTTCACTTGCTGTGTACGAGAATCTCACCTCGTATACTAAGAAGAAAGTGGGAGTAGACGACGCGGAACATTCCTTTGTTTTAACCTATTCAAAACCACTGACCACGAGCAAAATTAAGCTTATAGCGAAATTACGGGTTCCCTAATTTTTCACATATCGCAGGCCTTGAAACGCCCAGCTGAAACCGAAATTGCGTGTATACAAAGTATGTGGGCACGGATAGTTGAGGATTATTTCAAGTTTCTACGTTATAATGATTCACTACAGGAATTCAAGGTCGGTTAGACAGCACGTTGGCATACCAGGACCGAGCTTAGCTGGTAAAAGTGGGCGGATAAGCCGGCCATAGCCAACTATTCAAACCTACCGCTTCTACGTATACCCGTCTGTTAAGGATAAGATATCTAATTTAATGGCATGCCAAAATTTAAACGGTTATTATTTGTTTGGTGGTCAACGTCAACTAAATGACAGGCGGTCAATCGGAGTTTAAAACGTATATAGTTCCTTACTTTATTGCTGGTTACTTTGTTTTTTTTTTGAGATTTATTAATTTATTTTTTACACTCCTTGAAACTATGGTAAGTCGATTGTTATAATTTTATTTGTAAAGAGGTGAATGGCTTTTACCTAAAACATGTTGTTTCCTATTAACAAAGAGAGGTAAGTGGAATTAAAAACAAAAACACTGAATAACCATTAAATATTAATAATTTATATGAATATTTATACCAAGTAGACAGGGATGTATGGGGGGGGGGGGAAGGGGGGGAGGAGAGCCTGGCTTCTCAGCTTTTTCGGGTTTATATATGTATGAAGTAATAAGATTTTTTAAAAGTTCATCAGGTTTGCTTATTATTTTGCGTTTCTGTATGGCCGACTTAATAATTATAGTTAATATACGAGGTTTATTTTGAAGTTGGACTAAACCGTAGTTCTATTTTAAACACCCTGTACATAATTGAGACGAAATAAAGGCGTTGCAGTGTAGCTTTAGAGTTCTACTAACGACGGTGCTAATACCGATACTTAATTTTCTAAAATCACCACTACAGATAGTTTCAAAGGTTATGGCGCTAATGAACAAAATTTCAAAAAACCGGAATTAAATCAAAATCGGTAAATGATAGGTATAGGGAAGTCTAATGAAAATATACCTAAAATAACGTGTATCTACAAGGTGTGCAATTTAAATAATGGGACTGGCAACGTAGCGCCCGATCTAGCAATACTGCGGAGACGGGACTTAGAGGGGCTGTCGGTTAACATGTAATGCATCTTCAGTACAAGTTCGAACTTGTTAGAGCCATTTGATTATTTTTTGTGACTGTTTTCTTAAACCGTTTTTTTTTCTAGTGCGTTTTAAAGATGAGCGACCTTAATTTTGAGCAGTGGTGTGCTACCAGGTTTTGCTTCAGATTTGGACACAGCGCAACGGATACTTTTGCAAAACTTCAACACGCCTACGGAGACAGTGATTTTCCAAGAGCAAAGGTTTTTCGGTGGTTTAAGGCATTCTCAAAAGGAAGAGAATCGATTGAAGATGAACCACGCAGCCGAAAGACTTCATCTTAAAGAACCGATGAAAATGTCGATAGAATACGGGATCTTGTGCGTTCAGATCGTCGGTTGACGATAAGAATGATCTGGGAAAAGTTAAATTTGATGATCAAAATCACACCACTGTTCATCAGATTTTGACTAACGAATTGGGGATAAAAAAAATCTGCGCAAAAATTGTTCCAAAAAACCTTTCGCAGGAACAAAAGGACATCAGGAGAGAAAGGTGTCTTGACTTTTTGGAATCGATTGAAAATGGACCCCAATTTTATGGAACGTGTCATTACTGGTGATGAGACCAAAAAAGCAAGAATGAGCAAGTTTAAGATCAAATGATTTGCTTTTTTGATAGCCAGGGAATTGTTCACAAAGAATTTGTACCTCCAGGTCAAACAGATAAATCAACACTTTTACATAGAGGTTCTTGAAAAACTTCAAAAAAGGATCATGCGTGTGAGATCAAACATCAAGAACAACTGGCTGTTGCATCACGACAATGCGCCTTATCACAGAGCCATTTCTGTAAACGAGTTTTTAGCCAGTAAAAACATTCCTGTGGCTCCTCAGCCTCCCTATTCGCCTGACTTGAGTCCTTGTGACGTTTTTCTCTTCCGGAGAGTGAAAAATCACCTCAAGGGACGTCATTTTGGCACCATAGAAAACATACAAACCAGACTATTCCAGTATATGAGTTCCAGCACTGCTATGAGAAATATTGAAGAATCGTCTCTAGCGCTGTGTGGCTTCCCAAGAAAGTTATTTTGAAGGAGACAATACTGAATTGTAATTCTATTCGAATATATTTTTTTAAATCAGTCTCATTACTTAAATTACACATCTCGTACTTACACGAATCGTAATCTGGAATAAAAAAGGTTCAATTTCCTTTAAAATACGTAAGTTGATGCCGACTTCCGGTAACTGGAATTGCGGCCACCTTGAAAATGTTCAAAAATCACCCTATATAAACATATTACTACATATTTGAGTTTTATTTTTTCTGAGACAATACCCCCCCCCCCTCCCCAATTTGTATAAATCCTAGCTCCGCCACTGCTAGAAAATTTAGATAAACATTTATTTTCTTAACTTCTACTCTAGTGTAGCGATCAATGCTGCATGCGTCTATAATCAATATCATTACTGCATATTTTTAACTGTTGTTTATTTTGTATTGAAAACTTAATAATTTATTTGTTATACCGAAGTACATATATATGTGAAAATTTGGTTAACTAATACTGGGTGTTGCACTTTTTATCCAAATTAGCATATGTATGTCCATTTACCTCATAAAACTATTTGATTTACTACCTAAATAATACACTAAGTATGTGCATATGGTTAACTCATCAATGTCTGTTGAACTGAAGGTTATCTATGTGGTTAAATACGAATAAAAAAGATAATATATTCAAATTATTTTTCATTTAAATTTTTTATTTTATTTCAAACGCGTTTGTTTTTTCTTTCGCGTTGCTCTTCATTCAATAATTTTAGTTGAATTCTTTGTCTGTGATTAGTTACCAGCATCCTTTTCGAATACATAATTCTCTGCGGTTTTTCCTTGGCGGTTTTTTACGCTATAATTTAAATTGCCTTAATTTGTGGCGAGAATATTTTCAAATTATCCACGGCCTGAAGAAAGAACCATCAAATTATAATTCATTTACCTCATACTGGTTTATCTAATGTCGAACCGATAATGTCTCTGTGTAAAACGAGTTTCATTAATAAAAGATTGTGACCGCATTGATTTGGAAATAGCAATATTTAGTTTATAACCAAATAACTGGTTATGAGCAGGGTACATAAATGTGTGCGGCAACGCGGTTCTCGGAACTATAAAACTCAATGATAATGAAAGTATAAACCGTGTTTTTTTAAGCGCATTGTACATTATATACGCCTGCATTTCTTGTCCGTGCTACATACGGCATTGACCCTTCCGAAAACGCTCCAGAGCCCGCGTATACGTAGTAGTACGCCATCCCGCCGCGGGAACGCTGGATACTCTTACACAGTTTTACAAGCGGGCAGACAAATATTCCAAAGCCTAGTATGAGTTACCAAAATGGTACAAACCCATTTGAATACAGTGGGGCCAACCAAAAAACATTTTTTGCATTGAAATAAAATAAGTAAGAAGTGTCTTCTTACGACCTCAACCTCATCTTCATATGACCTCAAACTGAGATAAGTATTACCTGTCCTAGGATTTTCTGATGAGGTAGACATTTTTTTAGTGTTTTTTTTTTGGTTTTTAACTCTTATAATCCCATAGTTAAATGTAATAATTACTCTCTAAAATATGATGAATGAATACTGGAGTGGGTACTGGAACCTTCGGCATAGAAACAAAAAACTGGACGTTTTCCACGAAACACCGAACTACTACACTTTTCTCGACGCGCGTTTCGCCAACCAAGTTGGCATCTTCAGGAGAAGATTAAAGCTGTTTCTTCAGGAGAAGATGAAAACAAGTTTTAATCTCCTGAAGATGCCAACTTGGTTGGCGAAACGCGCGTCGAGAAAAGTGTAGTAGTTCGCTGTTTCGTGGAAAACGTCCAGTTTTTTTTTAATGAATTAATGAATAATGAATTCCAGTGGCAAACCAGTGGTATGTTGTTCCAAATATTTGCCGTATAGCGACAAAAATTTATTATGTGAGATATTTCTCAAAAGTAATACGATATGCTGAAGTTTTAAGTAATGTTTATGATTCTAAACATTATGATATTAATAATATGTTATTAAAGTGTTTAATATATTATACGATTTAAGCAATCGTTATATTTAAACCTACTGTATAGTTATGTATAAGGAATATTTAACATGGCAATATATACTTTAGTTTCATTCAGTTTTAGATTGTTTTCACTTTTATTTCCCCTGTATGTTCTTAGAATATTGCCGCATACTTATCGGTCACCATGTATACCTGTACACACGATATCATAACAATGAAGACATTGCATTAGAAAAACAAAGTTTCTTAAGACTATTTACAAGTATGATTTAGTTATGGGTTATGGCACAGATATCCAGTGTTCTGCGTGAATTTTCATCGAATTTAATAATATGATTAAGTCATTTTACAGGTTAAATTTTAAACTGTTAGGAAATGCAGGTTTTGATTTATTGAGTACATAGGTACTAAAAAAAAACTGACAATAACCTTGATAAAAATGTTCTAGTATCAAATTCTGTAGTGGTAATTTTTTGTATAATAGATTATAAACTGTTATACAATTATACACAAATATTAGGCGTTTAAATTAACTATTCATAACACCGCCACAAAAAAAATTAAAAGTTTTCAGTACTTTTGCGAAGACTGAAGATAGATGGTGCAATTCTGATACCGGATTCGTGTTTATTGGACAAAAATTTCGGAAACTACAGGGTTTCTCCGGAAAGTAATGTCAGTGAGCATTGAAAAATGGTGTTTATTGGTTCTATGTGTACAAATCTTTAGAAACTTTCAAAATACATTCCTCCTGCGTCCACACATCGGTTCCAGCGGGTCTTCCACGCATCAAAAGCCGCACGGTAGTCGTTTTCCGGAATCACCTTTAAAGCGTCGGTGCAAGCCTCCCGAATGTTTTTCACCGACCCAAAAATGATGTCCTTTCATTGGGGTTTTGAGGCGCGGAAACAGAAAAAAGTCTGGGGGGGGGGCACATCGGGGCTGTAGGGAGACTGGGGAACAACGGTGATGCCTGCCTTGATGAGGTAATCGGCCACGAGGAAGCAGGTGTGCGAAGACGCATTGTCGTGGTGAGGCTTCCAGGATTTTGAGATGTCTGGGCGGACGCGATTCACCCTGCGTTTCAGCCGTTTCAGCACCTCGACGTAAAAGTTTCCGGTTACGGTTGTCCCCTGCGGAACGAACTCATGATGGACCAATCCCCGGCAATCAAAAAAGACAATCAGCATTGTCTTGATCTTTGACCTGGACATCCTGGCCTTCTTGGGGCAAGGGGAGTTCGACGTGTGCCATTCAGCACTTTGCCTCTTCGTCTCCGGATCGTATTCAAAGACCCAACTTTCGTCCCCGGTAATGACGTCATCAAGGAAAGCGGGGTTGTCTTCGCAGGTGTCCAAAAGTTCTTGGCAGGTTTCGACGCGCCTCGCTTTTTGATCGTCCGTTAGCACTTTTGGCACGAGCTTTGCGCACACCTTCCTCATTCCTAAATACTCCGACACAATTTCGTGAACAATGGTTTTCGTAATGTCTAATGTTTCGGAAATTAAACGGGCACTTAGACGACGGTCAGTGTTCAACAAGTCACGCACACGTTTCACATTGTCGTCGGAACTGGAGGTTGATGGCCGTCCAGCGCGGTTCTCGTCGTTGACATCTTCCCGACCTTCTGCGAAGGCCTTGTGCCACCGGAAAATTTGCCTGTCCGAAAGACAATCGACGCCGAAAGCCTTCTTCAACATTGGAATGGTTTCCGCAGCACTCTTCTCCAGTTTCACACAAAACTTGATCGCCATCCGTTGCTCAAGCGAACGTTGCATTTTTTCTTGCACCGGGTCACTGTAACGACTCTCAAAGAACGAGTGATGCGACCGCTACAACGACCGGTAGCCAACTGACGCTTGTTGGATCTCGTTGCCAGATCCCCCCACCACAATCCCAGCACGTAAAGCGCGGGCTGGCGCGCACAGTCTCGGGAAAAAAATTCATTGACATTACTTTCCGGACAAACCCTGTATATAACACACGTAGAGTACAGCTCATTAGGGAAAATTCTTCATTCTTCTCAAGATTATTCAGCATTTTGCTGAAAATTGAAGGGTGATGGAGCAATTCTCACACCGGATTCGTATTCAGCGGGAAAAAATATTTTGGAACTATATATCACATGTACATTTCAGACAACTATTTTTTTTTGTTGGCAGTGTAATTTACATCATTAAATATGTGTGTTTATGAAAAAGATTTTTTTATGAAAAGGCAATAGCTCGAAATCATTCGTTAAAAATGGTAGGGCTTGTAGAATTAAATTAATTTTAAAATGATGGGCTTAAATCGATGTCAATGGCCAACTGGATAGAAATATTTTCAAGATGGCTGTATTTACGGTTATTCCGGAAGTTAACATCAACTTCCTTATTTTGAATGGAATGGTGTCCTTTTTTATTGCACATTTAGATCCTACACATTATTTTAGGTAGACTTTCAACAGATTTCCGTATACCTATTATTTACCGTTGTTGAGTTATTTCGAGTTTTTTATGTTCTTCGTTAGCATCATACCAATTGAAACTACACGTAGCGGTCATTTAATATACAGTAAGCGGCGCCCTAATGCGTACATAGCCGGATGAAGGGCAATTGATAATTTAACTTCTTTGTTCAGTGGATGTAAACATGAGGTGAGAACCAATCATGGTATTACAATTATACCGTGAGAACCAATCGCACTCCAATCGCTAGAGCAGGCGTATGAAAGGCATCCGGTTTGTCCGTAGGGCTGTTTAAGTTAAAATTTGAAATACCATTTTATATTTTATTCTGGTCTAGTGCCTGATTAGAAAAGTGCGTATCATCAATCAATATTGTCACTTGCCAATGATTTTACGTATGTGTGTAAGCTAAAACACATACGCCAGCACATCTCCTTCGAACAACTATTCGCATATTAATTTAAAATATAAATTAACCAAACGACAAGTACGACAACAAACGACTAGCGTCTAGCCGGTACCAGGTCACGGGTAATCCTGGCCAATGAGAAATACCTGTGTAACGCGTGAAGGCGGCAAACTTGAAGTCAGTAAGTCACAAAACTTTGATATGAAAGGTTTAAAGCAATCACCTTAATAACTTAGCTTGATTCTTTTTTGATATTAAAATTTAGTTTTTAAGGAAATACAGACAAAAATTGTCTTATTATTTAATGAAAATTGATTACAGGATTTACAGTTTTATTTTATTTCTCGGCAGTAAAATTGTCTAGAAGCATGCGCGTTTTTTCTTTTTCGGTTTGATTGGTCGGATCGCCAGTGACCTGGTGCTGGCTAGACGCTAGTAGTAAATTCGCCTAACTATGAGATAAAATGTATCATTTAATATCCACCTATGTACGCATTAGGCTGCCGCTTACTGTATACCAATAATAAACCAATATAAAGTATTGGTATTTTCACTGTGGTCAGTAGAATACTAAAGCTTTGCTACGATGCTTTTGTTATTGTTCAACTCTGTACAGGGTGTTTAAAATATACATAGGTACTATTTACCCCAACTTCGACCCATCCAAACTTGAATTTCTTAAATAAAATGCCCAGTTAAATTTGACATCAAAATGTTCACATAAAAAAAACACGTAGTATGTATAATTTTTAGATGCATTATACTGTCTTTTAGTTATTACCAAACGTTCTGTTAGTTATGCTATTTCTTGTTGTAATTGAATATACTACATAATGTACATACATACATGTTTTCAAAAGAAATGTCAAGAAAATATGAAAATAAAGGACTAGAAGTAATATAATGTATATGCATTAATTGATGGAACAATAATGTATAAAAAGATATCGAGCTATCCAAAAAAAAAAACGTCATCAAAGGTGGCCGAGTAAAAAAGTTGTATTTCTATTCTATTTTAAATTTATAACCTTAATTAATTGTCAAAGCTGTCACCTTATATGACAGCCATTAATCATTTTACAATTGTAACAGTCACTTGACAAAAGTTTGACATTTTCCATCTCTCTCGTTCATAGCCAGATTTGATGACTTTTTTATGTCACTTTACTTACTGTTCTATATGTCTATATGTTATACTCTTATATTGTGGTTTTATTATCGAAGTTAGTTTTATTACATTTGTATTGTATTGTTTTATTAGATTATTTATAAGAAGAATGTGTAGTCTTGTAGTGTATGAGGATTTTGAAAATACCAATATTTAAGACAAATTCAAAGTAACATTTATATTTTAATTTCTATGTATTTTACAGCACACCAACAAGTTTTATCCAAAACTTTGTGTATTTTTTGTGTTTATTTGTACTATTTTTTTCTTTCTATTCATGTATGTAATTTACCCATGTATTCTGATAATCATATAAACGTTATTATTATAATATTATACATGTGTAAAGAGTTTAGTCAGTTTTTATTCCCCTGTCATAGGATATGTGTTTTAATAATAACCACTGAATATAAAGAACCAAATGATTATCCATATTAGCAGTAATTGGCATAATTAATTCCACTGCATGCAATTAAAATATCAAAACGATTTGTTAGAAGTTATTAGCAAATTAAAAAAAACACTAAACAACTAAAAACCATTAAATATAATAGGGAATGCTAATACAAATCGATACAGAATTTTCTTCTACATCAAAATGTGAGGTATTGCATTTAAAAAATCGAGTGTTTTTAGGTGCTTTTAAGTTGTGCTAAAAGGTAGTTCTACTTTAAATACCCTGTAGAATATTTAGTTAAATTCAATAATAAAATGATCCTTGCAAAGTTTTATGATTTTAGTAATCACGGTGCCAATACCTATTTTATAATAATATAAAATGATATTTTATTACTACAGATTATTTCAAATGTTATCGTGGAAATAAACAAAATAAAAAAAACAAAGTAATTTAAAACGATAAAAGATAGGTATAGGGAAAATAACGTGTAGAATTTAAATGGGCAATAAAAATGGCACCACTTCCTTTAAAATGGAGAAGTTGATGCAGGCTTCTTTTATAACCAAAGCTGTAGCCATCTTGAAAATATGTTCATCGAGATGGCCATAGGCCTATTAGCTTACTAATAAATTGTCATTACTCATTGTTGTTAACTTAAACGACGAAAATCCGTTAAATATTCAAAACCTTGAATACGGTAGCATTGTACCGTTCTTTAAACGAAAAGGAATGTAACCAAGCATTGTCAAATTACAATTTTGCTTTAAAGGCACTTATTAAAATTACATTTTCTTAACGACACACAGAATAGTCACGTCATATTTATTTAAAAAACCTCTTCATGTACACATGTATCCTTTTACGGTACCCAGTAGCCGTAGTGAGTCATTTCATTGCAAGTTACAAAATGATAAATATTGTGACAAAGAGAGTCACATACGTATCGTGTCCGCTCTATTTCTATTCTTGCTAAAATAATGATTAAAATGGCCGTAGAGTTTCTCATTATTTATTAGAGGTCGGATAAAAAAATTCTGAACACGCAAAACACAGAGCCGGCTTTAGATGTCGCGAACAATTTTACAGTATTCATGCACTTCAACTGTTACTGTCTACTTTAAATGTGGAACTATATTTGAGGGTATTTTTTGAATCCATGAATGTACAGTGTGGTCAGATGGACCCGGTTGGGACATTTTGATAACTGTTGTAAAATTTTGTAGTTCTTTTTATTGTACTCTCCCCTTTAAATAAATTCTTACATGGTAGGCTGGAATTGTATGAATTTGGCAACATCCATTTTCCTATGACAAATCAGCGATGACACTTGACAGGACAGTAAAGTTGTTTAATGTGACATAAAAAATGTGTACAGGAAATAGAAAATTAACAAAACCTATGGTGGGTTCAAGAAACAAAACGAAATCAAAGACGGCCACGATAATGAGAAAGTAGAGCGTAACTCAATTGTTCCTTTATTGCATATTGTTAACTATGAAATAATTGTTAGATTATAATGAGCCATTACAAATCTCATCAAATCTGGCTATGAACGAGAGAGATGGAAATAGCGGTTATGTCGAAGCGAAATTTTGTTGTCAAATTTAATGAAGAACAGATGCGTGTTTCATCTGACAGATGGAAGGAACTGACAGACCCAGAGTAAGGACAGAAGGAAACATTGAAATGGTTAGGCAAGTGATAACGGACAATCCAAGAACATTAATTAGTCATCTGAACTAACAAGTGAATCTGTTCTATACAACGAATTTTGAAAGATGATTTGGAGCTCCATCCATATCGTCTGCAATCTACACATGAAACCCTCAGAGCGAAGGAACCACTAAGACTACAGTTCTGCCAATGGTTTAGGTATTAACCAGTTTAACAATAACGCTGCTGTCTTCAAAAAATATTTTTTTACTGATGAGATGAGGCTTGGTTCCATTATTCGGGCTGTGTTAACTCTGAAAATATGGGACTTTGAAGTACACACGATCCTCACTCTTATATTGAAACTGCACTATATTCACAAGAACTTGAAATGTAGACAGCTGTGAGCACAAGGATTGTTGACTTATTATTTTTTTTAAATAGAACACTGAATGCAGTGAAGTAGATATCTCAACACCTTATGTACAAATGTTGCATAACGACAAATTGCAAGAATGTTATATATGGAGTTCATGTGCATACCACAAGGGAATCAATTAATTATTTATATGGGCGAATTTTTCGAAGATCGCAGTGGCGGTTGGTGATATTTCAGTTAGCCATATCTTGAAAACGACGCATGTGACCCACTTCACTTTTTAGGTGATGAATATACACCTCTTACAGAAAGGGATTTATAGTGAAAAAACCGTCAACAAAGTTTGCGAAAAAAATTTCAAAAAACCTGGAGCACTCCCTGGGATCTCAGTAACGCTCTGTGGAATATTTTCAGTAATTTTTTTTCATAATCTAGAAACAAATATAAGGAGAGGTTTTTCGATTTGTTACAAAATATTTTTTTTTTCAAAATGTTATGGCCATTTTAATTTTAATTTTATAGGAACATTTTTTTCCCCAAAATTAAAATGACCATAACTTTTTGAAAAAAAATATTTTGTAACAAATCGAAAAAACGTCTCCTTATATTTGTTTCTAGATTATGAAAAAAAATTACTGCAAATATTCCACAGAGCGTTACTGAGATCCCGAAATCCATTTTTTTTGAAAATTTTTTCGCAAACTTTGTTGACGGCTCTTTCACTATAAATCCTTTCTGTAAGAGGTATATAGTCATCACCTAAAAAGTGAAGTGGGTCCCATGCGTCGTTTTGAAGATATGGCTAACTGAAATATCACCAACCGCCACTGGAAGATCGTATAATTAGTTTGAACACGAAGACCATATTCCCTCCTAGATCTTGCGATTTGGCACCCTGTAATTTTTCTCTTTGGCTCTCCATTTTCTTTAATAATGTCTTATTTTTTTGAAAGTATAGTTTGTTTTTAATAAAGGTTTGTATTTCTGTTTTTTTAAATAAATAAATAAACCCAATAAATAAACTTTTATATGTCCAGATTTTTCCAAAGATTTCCGATATTTTAAATGTAAAACAATTTCAAAGCTTAATGCTAATACCCGACTTTCCCCTGTATTATGCCAACTCTTATTTGAGTAGTCGTTTTTTCAGATTGATTTAGTACAATTTTTATATCCTGTAAAGAAAGGTTTAAAATATCACTGTAGTATATAGAAATTCCTTAGAGTTGTATTACTGTTAAATTATGCAGAATAATAAATATATTTAGCTTTTAGATGCAAGGCGTGGTAAAAGGATCTACAATTTCACATAACATTATGGTTAATATACACAGAAAGTAGAAATACAACTGTGATTTCTAGACGAGAAGTCCTTCCCACTTTATTAGTTATATCTGGAAATTAAATTTTATTACTTCTGTCAGTTTAATAAATTCTAGGTATTCCAATTTTCATTTCTCTGTTAATTATTCGAACAAAAATTAGTTAGTCAATTATTTTGAACTGACTGCTATTCTAAAACTAAAGCATAGTTTGGCTAAACTGGCTTACTAAATTTAGTTTCTTAACTTATAGAATCTGTCTGTGATGCTCTCAAAATCAAGATCTAAACTATCAACAAAAATATTACTATTTCTGCTTAAACATACAGTGTGTAACTTTTTAATAATCTTGTATATGAAAAAATGTCTTGATAACAGTTTTTCATCAATTTATTTGCCATGTTTCTGTCAACATGAAATAATTTTGTCTTTTCGCGTTTGATTGTTATGGAGACCAACTGTATTTTTTTGACAACTCTTTTTGACAACATTTTTCGACAAGGTTTTCTCTTAATATCTGAGAGAAGTTGCTATAAAGAAGCGAACTTTCGTAAACAAATCACCAATTTTCGCATTTTCGCAAAAGGCTATTTGATTGAAAAAACATGGAATTTGATTGCCTGTGAAATCTGAATCTGATCATAATGAAAATTTGTATTATAATGAACCTTATTCTGAAACATGCAGAAGACATATCATTTGAAATTTCCTGCAATTTGTACTGCCTGTAATCCTGTAACTTATTTCTGGTAATGGCATTTATTTCTGCTAAAAAGTTTGAGCAAATTTTACCTTACTCTTGGGAATTGAAACAACGATGATCTCTACTTATATTTCTTTTATTTTTTGTTCTGTTTTAACGAAACCCTCAGGCATATCGGTGATCAGTGAGGAATTATATTCTTCCATGAAATGAGTGAAAACTACATTGTCATAGAGTCTAATGAAGTCGAAGTCGACGAAACTATTCGAATGGTTTCGTTATGTAACAAATACCTTCAAAGAGTTTAGATAATTAAATTTCTTATTATGAATGGCCTAGATTCTTAGATTGTCGAGATAGAGTTGGTAGTAAAAGCAAAACGAATGGAGAACCTAGTTTAACGTGAACGTTAGTGAATTTGTAAAATCCCGGAGTATAAAAGAACCACAATTATCACTTAGCAAATAAATCGCTACTATTATATACAAGAGTAGTTACATCACATATGATGATATAGTATAACCTCCTAATAGCGGTCACTCAAGGGGAATCCTAAAATGTTTGTATTGGATCGCTAACTTCGTCAATACAAACAATAATAGAAACATTTGGATTTTCAGTTATTAAATCAGTATCACTTAATGAATAGGTTCTTAAATCTACATCAGTAAGACTAAAATTTTGAAAATAAAAACGCTAATGGTATATTGTCTTCTATATAACACTCACTTATATCACCATCAGGCATCGCATATATCAAATCCACACTTTACGAAACAGTTTTTTACCATTACAAGCGATACTTTCTTCCTAGCCACTGAAATTCATATTAATGCACTGACTACTGAAATGTTTTTTCTCAATGTTTTTCTCCATCATTTCCAGTGACTCTTCTGTGGCCATTAATGCCAAAATCCTTTTAACAAGCATGTTTCTATAAACGACTTTAAAGTTTTGAACGTCCTGGTCCATAGGTTGACAACAGGACATATTTGGAGGAAGAAAAAATCAGTTTCACGTTGTCTAATGAAATATTTGGATGGGAAGTGGCAATATTGAGAAATAACACTACATTTCTCTTTTCTATTTCATTTTACTTTATTTTTTTCATTAAAATTTTTTAACCATGCAAATATAAATATCCAAGGCCATCCAGGCTTTCTTGTTGGAGACCTCTCACTGTCACTATATTGGCAATTTATTCGTTTTAAAACATCGTGGATTCTTACTCTTACCAATAACTAACGGCTTTTGTTTATCTCCTTCAATGTTTGAACAAAACAGTATAGTCAGTATTTCCTTTGCAAAGCCATATGTACCCTTATAATTTCTTAATGCAATTATTTTTGTAGGAAGGAGAAAAGTATCCCTTCAATAATGACTGCCACATTCTCCTCAATCATCAACTGTTTGCAAGTTTACGTAGGAGATTCACCACAAACCGTTAAAGGAAATTTTATGCCTCTGACAGAATTTCTTCAACCAACTAGTGCCTTTTCTTTTACTAAAGGTGCAGATTTCGGAACAACACTAAACTTTTCCACGAGTTTTCGAACCCTCAAATTGTGTTGTTCGCTAGTCTCAATCACATCAATTTTGTCTTGAAGAGATACATGTTTTCTTTCCGGAATCCATACTATCAAAATCGGATGAAAACTTGGTTAAAAACACCCTCGATACCATTTAATAGCTTTTATTAAGTAAATGTTGTATTATATGGTGATTTATTGCCACAAGTTATTTTTATCTACACTAACAATTATTGATTCTCCGACCAGTAAGATAAAACCGGGGTAAGTTTAAATAGGGGTCCTGCCTGGATGTTGCTACGGCACTACTTCTTTCCACAGGTTTTTGAAGTATTATGCATCTAAAACACAGGTTCCCAAAGTGATCTATATGAACTTGTAGGGGTGATTGATTTCGACTTGCAGGGATCTATGTCAGCGAGAAAAAAAATGGGGGTGCAATGTAAATGGGATCCACGTCACAGAACCCCATTTAAGCAGGTCGTCATCAACATTTAAACGTTAATTAAATTAAACGTCAATTAAAACCCTATCAAAGTGGCCAGCACTGTGTCAGCTATCAAAACACATTTAAAGTTAATACGTTTAGGAAAATTCAGTATTAGGTATGCAGTCTACAAAAAACGTTTAGTGGGACAAAAAAGTTTGGGAATCTCTGATCTAAAACCATCAGAACCTGCGTATGAGAGTTTGTTTCTTAATTCTGAATAATTATCAAGTATTTCATATTTTCTATAGAAAGGATTAACTAACTTTAACATAAATGTTTGTAAAAACATAAAAATTCAAAGTTGGCTGATAGTTTTGATGTTTACCATATAATTATAATGTTTAATGCTTAATACCGAACAATGCTGAACAACTTTCCTTAATACAATTTTTTTATTTTTTGATATTTTGTTTAGCAAAAGGCGCTTTACCTACACGGAAAATAATGAAATTGCTCCTGCCAAGACTTACTTGATTTATCGAAAATGAACATTCCTGTATGATAAATATTACTTTTCAATTAAGCAGGACTTGAACCCAAAAAGTCCAGCTTCAACTCGAAAATTATTTGTCTTTTACACCTCTTTTTTTCATTTTTCCTGGGACACACAGTATATAATCCATAAATACATAAACTATTAGAAATATTAATGTTCTTTTAGCAGTTGTCGAGGACGATTGGTGATTGTTTCAAATCCATCCAAGATGATGACAAATATTTTTCCTTGGACATTTTTGAAAATTATTTAAATACTTTTAGTAAGGCTCTGATTTTAATTTTGGGTCATTGGAAAATCACGAAACGGATTCCAAAATTATCGTTAAACTCGTTTATATATTTTAAATTTTATTTATCAGCGATATTTTATTAGTTACGAAGTCTAACTTAGCCGATTGCCATATGTTTTTTTGCATTCCCTACATTCCACACTTGTTTAGCCGGTTTTATATTTGAACACGTAATATCTCGTATCTCTATCTGAATATCTACAGCACTACGAATAGTACATGCAAGCATACACAGGGTGCTTCACGATGAGAGGCCTATTAAATGTTTTGGGAGATCTATAAATAATTTGTAGTTGAAATGTGGTAACAAGGGGTTTTCAGGCATGCTCTCTCTATTCATATATGAGATGTGTAAATTAAGTAATGAGACTGGCAACGTAGCGCCCGAACTAGCAACACTGCGGAGACGGGACTTGGAAGGGCGATAGGTTAACATGTAATGCACCTTCAGTATAAGTTTGAACTTGTTAGAGTTATTTGTTTGTCCTTTGTGACTGTTTTCGTAAACCGTTTTTTTCTAGTGCGTTTTAAAAATGAATGACATTAATTTTGAGCAATGATGTGCTATCAGGTTTTGCTTCAAACATGGACACAGCGCAACGGATACTTTTGCAAAACTTCAACACGCTTACGGAGACAGTGTTATTTCAAGAGCCCAGGTTTTTCGGTGGTTTAAGACATTCTCAGAAGGAAGGGAGTCGATTGAAGAAGAACCACGCAGAGGAAGACGCGGAAGAGAATATACGTCAGAAGAATGATCGGGGAAGAGTTAAATTTGAATCACACCACTGTTCATCAGATTTTGACTAACAAATTGGGTATGAGAAAAACTTGCGTAAAAATGATTCCAAAAAACCTTTCGCAGGAACAAAAGGACTTTAGGAGAGAAAAGTATCTTGACTTTTTTGGAATCCCCATTGGATTGAAAATGATCCCCATTTTATGAAACGTGTCATTCTAGTGATGAGACTTGGGTATTTGAGTACGACCCGGAAATCAACCGCCAAAGCATGGAATGGCACACTTCAATCTCTCCAAGATCTAAAAAAGCAAGAATGAGGAAGTTGAAGATCAAATGCATGCTGATTTGCTTTTTTGATAACCAGAGAATTGTCCACAAAGAGTTTGTGCCTCCAGGCCAAACAGTAAATTAGCATTTTTACAGAGCGGTTCTTCGAAAAAGGGTCATGCGTGTGAGACCAAACATCAAGAACAACTGGGTGTTGCATCACGACAATGCGCCTTAGCCTTAGTCTAAAGCCTACTAAAATTTCATTACGTGTTTTTTTAAAGTTTACTAGATTTTGTGATTTAATTGTACTCGTAAATATATCTTTTAAATTAGGTTTCCCAATATATGCCAGAAACGACAGATGAGAAGCAACCGCAATCGAAGATAAATAGGGAATATATCCGGCCTTCTCACCTAGTCGTTAGAACGAGAAGTGTAGAATTTGTTATTTTTTACAACCGACCGATGTGTCTGACGTACACAGACTAACGAGCTAAAATCTTCATCAAAGTTGGCCAAGCAAAAAAAGACGCGTTTCTATTCTCAATCTAAAATGTATAACCTCATCTAATTGTCAAGGCTGTTGGATTATATGACGGCCATTATTTATTTTACAATGACAGCCATTGTCAAATGTTTGACAATAACAAAGTTTCACTTTGAGCTTCGACATAACCGCTATTTCCATCTCTTTCGTTCATAGCCAGGTTTGATGACTTTTTTTGAATATCTATATACAATTAACAACACCCATGAATACCTTCTAGACTAATAGGTTCTGAAACTGTTGCAGTCCCGGTCACAGCACTTTGAACGATTAAAAGTTTATCTGATTTTTTTAGGATTCTTCAGATTCACATATAAATGTATGTATATTGGAGCTAAAACCGTAACGTATTTCATAAATTCCAAAATGTGTCAACCTCGGGGTCATTTGTATCCTTGGGAATGACTGAAAGTTTATATACCTGCATACATATTTATTTATAAAATTTGTTTTCCTTAAACCGGGTTCTCATCGGTTCTCATTAGTCGATTTTATTGATCAATAAGATCGAATCTGTGCAATTGACAATAAATTGAACAATGGGATCATCATTTCAATGACATAAATCGATTTAAAATGATTTTTTTGTTCAATAGAAGTGAACGCTAGGTATACTTTGTGTGGTCAACGGAATTGATTCGTTGACATTGAACAGAGTTTTGAATGTAAGAACATAAGTTTCAGTTTCGTTGAAAAAAATGCATAATCGTCAGCTGATTGTTGGCTGTTGTTTCTTCTATGCAGCTATTTTGAAATCTGATCTGTTGTGGACTGAATGTTCAATAGTGTGAACAAATTGCGCATTTAATTTTATTTACAGTGGCTCGTATTCTGTATTGTGTGTATAAAGTTTTGTATAAAGTAACTGGAAAGATTAAGAAACTGGAAAAAATCAAAATTATTTTCAATATACGAGTGGCTATACTTTTTATTAGACAAAACTAAATAGTAGAGTCATAATGGATTAATTCTTCACACTGAGTGAGTTAATATCAGTGGGTTTGATTTTCTTGCTCTGTTTTATGATGAATGACGTGGTATCTGCATTGTTATGCTCAGACGCTAATTTAACATGGAATAATTGAAATTTGTAATACAGTTAGGTGTAACTGTTATGTATTATTCGTTTATATTATTTTGATTTCTGTGATATAATTTTATAGTAACGGAAATTACTTTGAACACTTTTGATATCGGTTCTGAGTTTGGTGTAACTCCATTACCTATTGTATAGAAGACACTGGGAATGTTTTATTGTAACTTTACATGATAACAAAACCTCAAAGAAACGTGTGTTTACCATCAGTACAATGGGTATGAATCATGCCATAAATATTCACGACTAAGATCCAAAGCAATAAAACAACAGATGTTTACCACCACCTTCATTACAGCATGATACAACTTTTGCATCAACACTTGAAAATATTAAAAATACTTGAAACTTCCAGGTGCTTCAGGTTACACTGGCCATTGTTTGAGGACACCTTCTACCACATTTCTTCTAAACTGATCAAAAACTACGAAAAATGCAAGCTGGCGCCATCGCGCCAGACTTGCTTTCCTCGATCGAAAAACGCTAATGCGTTTTTGGAAGGGACATCGCATTAAACCTAGCCATTAACACATTAAACCATTAACACTAGCCATTGTTTGAGAACAGCTTCTACCACATTTCTTCCAAACTTATGAAAAACTATTAACGGACATGGGGCGTGACAATCAACTGTGAGGGTGAGCGATATGTCGAGGAAAGCATTAATATGATTTTAAGAAGGATATTTCAACAAAGGTATTGTTACAGTATTATGATACCAGCATGCGATACGTGGCGGGAAAAGGACAAGAGGTCTAACCAGTGACGACAGCTTGAGTATTTGTTAACAGATGGGTCTGTATATACAGACTGTACAGACTGTCAGGAATTACTATTGACTTTGCAGTCATGAAGGCTCTAGCGTTCGCTCTGGAACCATCTTGTTAAAAAAACCTTGTTTGTAATTCTATATCATCAAGCTCGTTAAGAAAAAGTGTTAAAATTTCTCTCCTATGCCTTTGTTTAATGAGAGTACCATTAAAAAACTGGAACAAAAATTCTTGTTCTGTTAATAGCACTCCAAAGACCGATTTTCTGTGAATAAAAAGGAGCCTCGCCAAAAAAAAAATCCGGCTCAGCGAGCTCCACATTAACCAGTCCACAACGTAAACATTCAGGTGAAACCAGGATTCATCAGAATTTATCAGAGTGCTCTTCATTAATATTGTTTAAACACCTCTCCTAAAATGACACCATACGTAACTTATTAAGTTGCAGTACAGGTCTATTTTTGTAAACAATATTGCAGTTACCAACAGAATTTTGGTTAATTGCGAAATAACACAAGCAGCATTTCTAGGAACATTTTCCACAATTTGTCAAGTGTTTTCCATTAAATCAGGAGTTTTCTTGGTCGGCCACTTCCTTCATTTCTTCCTACACTTCCTGTTTCTTCCTGTCCTGTCCTCACACAACGTCCACTTAGTAACACAAAGTCCACAAATATTGTAATAGAACACTATAATATCAAATTCATTGCGAAACTGTTGTAAACAATATTCCATTGAATATTTCCATTCGCCTTCTAATTTTCGCTCATTTCCTAAAAGCGATTATATGTGTTTTTGAGAAAACATATTATTCATGTAGGAATTATTATAAGCATTGTGTATAAATTAAATTTAATGATCTAATGCAAGAAAGACGGATGACTGAGAGTTGACAGTTACTGTGACAGTCAGAGTCGTAACTAATGAGGCAAGATTTGCATTTTGCGTCTCGCAAAACTTACGAGGTGTGTAAATTAAGTAATGGGACTGTTTTTTTTTTTAATTTTTTTTTATTCGAATAGAATTACAATTCAGTATTGTCTCCTTCAAAAATAACTTCCTTGGGAAGCCACACAGCGCTAGAGACGATTCTTCAATATTTCTCATAGCAGTGTTGGAACTCATATACTGGAATAGTCTGGTTTGTATGTTTTCTATGGTGCCAAAATGACGTCCCTTGAGGTGATTTTTCACTCTCCGGAAGAGAAAAACGTCACAAGGACTCAAGTCAGGCGAATAGGGATGCTGAGGAGCCACAGAAATGTTTTTACTGGCTAAAAACTCGTTTATTGAAATGGCTGTGTGACAAGGCGCATCAAGAACATCTAGTTCTTCTTGATATTTGGTCTCACACGCGTGACCCTTTTTTTTTCAGTTTTTCAAGAACCTCTCTGTAAAAGTGTTGATTTACTGTTTGGCCTGGAGGCATAAACTCTTTGTGGACAATATCTTGCTCTCTGGCTATCAAAAAATCAAATTAACATGCATTTGATCTTCGATTTGCTCATTCTTGCTTTTTTAGGTCTTGGAGAGCTTGAAGGGTGCCATTCCATGCTTTGGCGCTTGGTTTCCGGGTCGTACTGAAACACCCATGTCTCATCACCAGTAATGACACATTTCATAAAATGGGGATAATTTTCAATCGATTCACACAGTCATTTTGTTCCTGCGAATGGTTTTTTGGAACCATTTTTGCGCAGATGTTTCTCATACCCAATTTGTTAGTCAGAATCTGATGAACAGTGGTGTGATTCAAATTTAACTCTTCCCCGATCATTCTTGTCGTCAACCGACGATCTAAACGCACAAGTTCCCGTATTCTATCGACATTCAGTCCTTGAGGCTGAAGGCCTTTCGCTGTGTGGTTCATCTTCAATCGACTCTCCTTCTTCTGAGAATGCCTTAAACAACCTAAATACCTGGGCTCTTGAAAAAGCACTGTCTCCGTAGGCGTGTTGAAGTTTTGCAAAAGTATCTGTTGCGCTGTGTCCAAGTCTGAAGCAAAACCTGGTAGCACACCGCTGCTCAAAATTTATGTCACTCATTTTTAAAACGCATTAGAAAAAACAAACGGTTCACGAAAACAGTCACAAATAACAAACAAATGACTCTAACAACTTCAAACTTGTACTGAAGGTGTTGTACTACCGCCCTTCCAAATTCCTTCTCCGCAGTGTTGCTAGATCGAGCGCTACGTTGCCAGTCTCATTACTTAATTTACACACCACGTATTCTTCGAGGGTGCCCGCTTGAGGTTTTCGCCCCTGGTAACCGACCTCAAGGCCAGCCCGACGCTGGTGACAGTTGTACAAAAAGCACCCGCAACAAGAAACACATATTTTTAAATGTCCAAAAAGCATTTTATAGAAGTCTTTTTTTGAACGCACGATACATTGTTAATAAAAAACGATCACATACTTCTTTGGAAGCAAATATTTTACAAACGATAATTTTCAACAAAAATAACGTAAGCAGTTATTCCTAGGTTTTCAAAACTGTATTTTTGGACATGTGTTGTTCTTCAAATCAATGCTTCGTTTGTAAAAGGCTAAGATATTCAGACGCCTGGGGTAACTCTGACCCCTTCATTTACCTCTGGGCATGCCGCACGGCGGTTTCGTCCTCGAGCTATCCAAAAAGTCCAGGTCGTACTTCCTGGCCGGGGGGTAGACGAGGGCCACGTGCCCCTCGCACGGGCACATCCAGAAACACAACACTTGCAGCACACAGGCGAGCAGCGCCAAGGTCGCCGCGGGGGGGCCCTGTTCGGCCCCATGTCGCGCGCACGCACACGCACTTTACTGACCACGGACGCGGAAATCGTAGGGTGCTCGCATAACACGCGGATACCACGTACACCTTCGCGCTATCGGAACACTTGAGAACTGAGATCGAGGCACGGCGCGGGCCGGTCGTTCTCTTCGTCCTAGCCACTTCTCCGGGCTCGGCGTCGGTTGGATCGAAGGCGGCCGGCGCGGCGGTACTCGCGCGTTGATACCTTGTGGTACCGGAGGCCGAGCGCCGTGCGGATTTTTCGCGACTTTCTACTGCGCGCAGCGGCGGCCCGCGATGATTTTATTTGGGAGGCACCGGAGGCTTCTTTCGTGTTGATTGGGATCCGACATTTAGTCCAGTAGGCAGGGAGCTAAAATCGTCAAAAACTGTTAATTTTTCGTCTGCTAATTTTTCAAATTAACAATTTTTTGTTCAATTTTTTAATTAACAATTTAAAAAATTGAACAAAAAAAAATATCTTTTTTCACATTTCCGCTTATATCTCCGTTCCTTGGCATATTTTAGATAGCATATGCATATAAGAAGTTGTAGCCAATTGAATTTCCTAAATTTTAAGCCCAACCTGAAGTCTCCAAGTGCTATTGACCGGGGTGGGCTAGAAAAATCATAAATCCTGTCAAGTTTGCGAGATAAAAGTGAGATTTTCAAAAATATTAATTTGAGCCAGTTTTATAACGTTTTCTACGCGACTACCTTTTTTGACGCGACGTATACATATTTAGTGTTGCCGATGCCGCTTCAAAATTGTCGGAATTGTGTCTATAATATCTTGACTCCCATTTTTTGTTTAAATACGCGTCTTGAAGCCATTCTGGAGGCTTGCATTTTGAACATTGGCTGCATTGATAATGATTTGTGTTTTATTTTAATGTAACGAATTTCCTACGCCGGAGAAACTTATCTCTTTGTCTTGTTAATTTCTGCAATAAAATTTAAAACCATAGCAGTTTTGAGTAGACAATGAAAAGACCTTTCAAATGAAGTATCACAAGCCCCTACTTCCAATTTGAAAATTTAGGGGTTGTAGCTGTCACCTGAAGGAGGCTGAATTTAGGGATGACATTTTTACGTCACAAGATGATGAACTACTGAATTTATTCTATTTGGCTGTTCCACACTGTATATACGTCGCGTCAAAAAAGGTAGTCTCGTAGAAAACGTTATAAAACTGGCCCAATTTAATATTTTTCAAAATCTCAAAAAGTCTCGCAAACTTGAAGAGATTTATGATTTAAGAATGATAAAGAAAAATCACTTTTTCAACTTCAGCAGTCAGTTGCAAGTTAACAATTGCACTTGGAGATTTCGGAATGGGCTTAAAATTTAGGAAATTCAATAGGCTACAACTTCTTGTTTACATATGCTATATAAAATATGCCAAGGAACGGAGATATAAGCGGAAATGTGAAAAAAAGACTTTTTTTTCACAAATTGTTAATTTATAATGTTAAATTAACAATTTGTGAAAAAAAAAGTAAAAAAAATACACAGGGAACCGTCAAAGCTAACCCTATATCTTTCAAGAATACAAACAAATATCTGCCTACTGGACTGATTGGCTGATACGACATCTCGAGGTTAAAGTAATAACCATTAAAATACTCTTCAGCTTTTAAAATATGCAGTTTGCTTTTACATCGATATCAAATCCTCTTTATAACATAAAAGACACGCTATGGATGTTGAAATAAACTGCTTGTCAAAATTAGCATTTTTTAGATTAGCGCCATTTGCGTTCTATTCGGTTTAGAGACTTGCAGTATTTAAATTTCGATAGCCTATAGGGTTGGCTTTACTCCACCGAAGTCGCTACGCTGTGGCTGAAACGGTTAGCCGTACACACCCCAGAAACCAACCCCATGTATAAATTTTAATTCACAAGATTTTGACGGCAATTTCAGAGACAGCATGGACTCAGAAGGACGCTGTCTTTTAAAAACCACATTCTGACACACATTAAGTCCTTCCCATAAAGTCCTGAGCATTTAGTCACTGTCTCATCCCTTCAACTCTTTTCTACATCCCATGAGCCACCCCTCTGCATGTAAACTGTGTTTTGCATGGTTTGACCTCTGTTGGGCGAATCCACTGATCCTAATGCTGCCAAATAAATTGGTGTGGGGTACCACAACTCACTTTCACCCTTTGACAACTCAAGTATCCTTCAAGGCCGTCCGTACCTCAACTCCCCAGACATCTCCTCTGGTTTCACCCCTGTTAGAGGCTGCGTGGGATATCGTTTTGTCTCGAATTTATGTCATGGTATTACTTAAAGGTCTGGGCGTTGACGGAACCCACTGAGGACGTGCTAATTGATCGTCAAAAGTGAAATTCCTAGTAATTGTCGGGCTAAGGAGTTGTAAACAGATCTTGATGCGTAGAGTGATTCCAAAAAAAGTCTTTGTGAGGATGCTCGAAACCTTTTCGGTCCACCCCCAGTCGCCGGTCTCCTTCTAATCCTCTTTTACAACCCACAGCCCTCTTCTTTTATCCCCTCAAAAAATTTTTTTGAGAAGGTGAAAATTCCTGAAAGAGGATTCGTTGTGTAAGCATAACCTTCCTTTCTACTTGTGTGCATCGACAATCGCAAAAATAATTTTTAAATTTTCATTCATTCAATTTCATTAAAATCTTTCAACTCCATCTACTATTGTTTCTACCCAAATGGGCTTCCTTTTAGGCTCTAATATCTTTGTTTATCACCAGTTCTCTTCTTGACATTCTCGTACTACGTCTTAGGTGGTCCATTTCTATTGCCAACAGCCTTCGTTTCACCGCTTCAACCATTGACCTAGTCTCTTTTTGAAAATTCTTGAAATATCCTGCAATATGGAATTTAAACATCCTATTACTTTCTTTGCGTTTTGGATTCAAAGCTTAATTCTTGTTCCCCGAAACCAGACCGTTCCCATGTATTGTTCCTCCCATGTATTTAAAGGTCTTTACTTATTTTTGGTAAATTACACAGCTCCACAAAAAAAAATTTCGTTTGCAGGGGTCTGACTATGTACGATATATGAGTCGCTGAAACCGAATCCGAAATCCAAATTTCTCCATCAGATCCGGTTCTTTTCCTAACCTCAAAAAACAGGCCTAAAACCATGAAATTTAAGCTAAAAATTATATAGTAATTTGATAAAAACCCAAACTATATATGAAATCCCATAATCATATATTTCATCAATTCCATAACCATATAATTTCAAAACTCCATGACCTTAGACCCCATAACCTCGAAAACCCAATAACCAATGATTCTAAAACCCCATAATTCAGTAAGAATGAGACTTATACGCGCTTAAGCAGTGTAAATCGATATATTTGAAACGGATTTGCCCTTCAATCCCAGTACCACTTAACTTCAAAACCGCGTGATCCTAAAACCTCATTCCTCAAAAAATCCCATGACTTTGTGATTGAAAAACCAGTAAAAAAGAGACTTATACGCATTCAAGCAGTGTAAATCAATATGTTTGAAACGGGTGTGCTCTTAAAGCTCACTACCACTCAACATCAAAATCACGTGATCCTAAAACTTCATAATCTTGAAAACTTCAAGAGGTTGAAGAGCACACCCGTTTCAAACAAATTGATTTACACTGCTTGAATGCGTATAAGTCTCTTTTTACTGGTTTATAAGGTTTTTCAATCACAAGATTATGGGATTTTTGAGGTTATGAGGTTTTAGGATCACGCGGTTTTGAGGTTAAGTGGTACTGGGATTGAAGGGCAAATCCGTTTCAAACATATAGATTTACACTGCTTAAGCGCGTATAAGTCTCTTTTTTACTGAGTTATGGGGTTCGGATTTGGTTTCAGCTACCCACAAAACATATAGTATACATAGTCAGCTCCACAAACAAACATTTTTTTTTGTGGAGCTGTGTTGTCATTTATTAAATAATCTTAAAATTAGCTCGAAGACTGTTACTTGGAATTTTAAGAACAGTTCCTTGATGTGGTTGTTAATATCCGCTACAACACGTTTAAGAGCCATAACTTTGCCACCTATTTCAACTGTTTAGATCCATAAACAAAGAGTATAGAACAAAAGAAAGGTCCTACGTCCTACATTATGAATGGAGAAGCTGAATGAAGATGTACGTCATGTTACTGAAGATCTCTAAAAACGTCTGGGCGTGTTCTGTCTCAGCTAACCAGTGTATCTGTTTGCATCTGTTATACTTTTAAAAATTAGACTTACCCTTGTTTTCCTATTGTTTATCTTGTTATCACGAACTTCGAGTCGATTACCCTCGTAGAGCAGTGTTTTGTCAGTGGTTTTAAAACCTTGGTGACAATAACCTGGATATACTATTCTCCTACGAAACACGGTTTCATATCAGTGGTTATGTGGTTGTCAGTTAGGAACTTTGTGAACATCTTGTTTTTGCAATGAATACACCATATTGTACACCAAACTGTCGCATGGGGTAATTATATAGGAGGGCTAATAAAACAGGAGGAATAAATACAAATGTAGCAGTTAACAGTACTCAAAAGCGAAAAACATTTGAAAACAAAATTGGTTAATTAAGTCCATTGCGACTTATGCTCTTAATATATTTTGGGGGCTATAGTCCTTGAGCCCCCGTGGATCACCCACTACTGACCACAGGTATGCCGTACTAATTAGTATCTTAATACGGCAATGAGTTCGGTTCTGTATATGTTCTTCACGTGTGTGACGTAGTAACTGCCTAAGGATATGTTTGGTATACAAAGTGCTACGAGGAGAGTTTTTTATGCGATCTTGCCAAGGCTGTGAAAAAGCAACGAAATTTTTTTTGTCACATATAACCCTTCGACATCTATACACTTATAACATTTCTGCAATAACGAGATCCCTTATTGTTTTAGTAACTCTTTAGTGGCTAATAAAGAACCGAACTGCTGTCACAACACTTTTTATTCGTTACCAATTCTAGTAGCAACTTCTTCGCCTTCAATGTACTCCCTTTGGAGATCTCTACACCGCTCCATAGGACTGTTCCATTGTTGAAAGCAGTGCTGGAAGTCCGTTTCTGTCAACTGGTTCAGAACCTCCGTCGCTTTTGCTTTAACCGCTTCCATACTTTCGAATCTTGCCCCCTTCAGTGTCACCGTGTCTAACAAGCCTGGATCAGTGTCAATGTTGTTTAGAATGTCAGCGCAAATGTTGATTCTTGATTCCTTTTGCTCGGGAGTGAGGAGTTTTGGCACCACTTTTTGTATTTGTTGAACGATTCATATAAAATCTTGCGAATACATTCTTTGTCGATTCCTGTTATTTCAGCAAGCCCTCGGAGGCATAGACGACGATCTGCGCGAATTAATTTACCGATTTTTTCAATGTTTCCGTCCGTTTTTGACGTTGAGGGCTGTCCGGGGCGCGGATCGTCTTCGGTCGTTTCACGTCCCTCTTTAAATCGTTTAAGTCATTCAAAAACTTGGGCGCGGGATAAACATGCATTCCCATACACTTCTTTTAACATTGCATAAGCTTCTGTAAAAGTTTTCCCAAGTTTAATAAGAAACTTGAGATTAACCCGTTGCTCCATCTGAACCCTTAACATTTTTTCGACGCGTCACTGGTGCATAGACTAATTTAAACGACTGCTACAGTCAAACTGAGCGACCCACTGGTTTATCCAGCGATCTCAGGGTGGGGAATGTATCACCAGACACAGTTCTGTTCAAACTTGTCACGACACGTTTGCAGCGCGCTGGTAGCAGCATCAGTTCAGTTATTCAATAGGCGTCAGAATTTAAGATTGCCAGCGCCAGTGCGGAAATATTGCGAACTAATCATTGGGCCATTAGCTCTTTGTTTTTACATTGATTTTAATGTGTTTTATATTCAAGTTGCCGTTTTAATTTATTATTTATATGTAGTATTTGATTATTTACTGCCTAAAAACACCTTTTGTGATCAAGGTTTACTGTTTACAAGTTGCTGGCATAATTGTAGTGGTTTTCTTTTGATTTTTAGACTGATAGAAGATGCCTGTGGAATATACATTTTTAGGTTGGATCGGTTTATTTTGAAAAGTTTTAAAAAACATTTCAAGGTATACATTTTTTACAAAATTGTTGAATATTTTTATTGAAAACATTTTTAAGTAGAATGGCAGACATTAGATTGTGCAGCTTGAAAGAATGGAATATTTAAATGGCACTTTCTTCACTTTCTTTATACACACTTCAAAGTGTGTATATGAGGGTGAACATGTTCTGAATGCAGGTCATTCATGAATTCATGAATTTGAAGGTAATGCAGTTTTTTTCACTAGCTTCCACTTTTTTGAATCCTTAGCTGAAAAAGACAATAATAATTATAAATATCTTCACATTAACCTTAGAAATACTAAAACTTACATCGATAAAAGTAATCCTCCTCAGTAAAATGAAGAGAACAGAGTTTCATAAATTTAATAACGGGCTTTCCTATACTCAGTTTTAATATCCAAGCCTTGCGTCTGTCTATACGTTCATTTTGACCAAATTATTTACTTATTGATGCTCTCCTTGTTCAGCAAATACATGAAAAGTTAATTGGGGATCCCTCTTAATCCAGGACGAACATCGAGGTACACAACAGTAGTGATTCATTCTAATTATAATATTCACAAAATAACGCTAACATAATTTTTAATGAATACAACACAAATATAAACGGAAAATTATCAAACACAATGGCACTCAAACGGACGTTTGAATAAACGATGGCCCACTCGTTAGTTTGTTGAGCTACCACCAGGGAGCGTAACGCTTATGTTGTTTTACCTATAGCCACACCTCGTATGTATTTTTAATAGCTCGCTATTTATCCATACACTGCATCTTTTCCGACTATCTTCGCGAACAAAACAATACCTCTCCGCCTAGAAGAAGAGAAGATCTTCTCGACCGCACACACATAATTCTTGGTATTGCATCCGATCTCGATCTAGGACACTCGTCTGAAAGGCGTATGCAGTGAAAGTATTCATTTCATAATAGCTCTAGACTATGGAAGAATTCCGAAGAGATCTCATTCTACTCGTCCGGCTTACAGGTGCGTGCGACGTTTCGTCATTCCAGCGTCATCTTATCTACTATGACTTTTTATTGTCATTTAAATGTCTCTTCGGTATTGTGCAAATTTCGTTGGTTATTGTCCTTTGTTCGCCGTCTTCTTTGTATAATTAAACGTTCCATTTTCTCAGCGATTATTCGTTTGCTGCCGTTGCAATTCGCGAGTATTGTGTTCGTAACAGTAGAGATCACCCTAGATGATTAGATGCCTTTTCAGCTTTTGCGTTTTATTTCGAAATCGCGTGTGTGAAGGAAGCTTTCCTGCAGCAATTCGCGTTTGTTAAGAATTACAACACATTCTTGATTTTCAAAATATGTATATAAATGAACGTGCAAATAGTTATTTAATATAGATTATTATTATTATTACTGCCGATGATATTCTCTATACTTTCGATTTTAGTAATATTTCGATGCAATAATTTAATATTGCATAGAAGATGCTTAAAAACTGGTATACTTATACAGTGTGGAACAGCCAAATGGAATGAATTCAGTAGCTCCATTATTATGCATTTTTTAGAACACTCTGAGACACGTCAATTTCTAATTTTAGAATGAGATCTTGCTACGTAAAAATGTCATCCCTAAATTCAACCCCCTTCAGGTGACAGCTACAATCCCTAAATTTTCAAATTGGAAGTAGAGGCTTGTAATACTTCGTTTGACAGATCTTTTCATTCTCTATTCAAAACTGCGGTTTTAAATTTTATTGCAGAAATTAACAAGAAAAAAAAGTTTCTCCAGCGTAGGAAATTCGTTACATTAAAATAAAAAACAAATCATTATTAATGCAGCAGATGTTGCATCTCCTTGGCAGCATCCAGCATCTTGGCAGCATCCTAGATGTAAATAGAAATGTCTTCTAACGTTAATTAACATCTGCGGGGTAATCGACCTAATTGCAAGTGTTATTCTTTTTCTTAAGTCAGCTAAATCGTCGGGTTTGGTTTTGTAGACCATACTTTTTACATATCCCCATAGGAAGAAGTCTAACGGCGTGAGATCAGGTGATCGTGCAGGCCATTCTACAGAACCACGTCTCCCTATCCAGCGATTTGGAAAGATTGTGTGGAGATAATGCCGGACATTGACTTCGTAATGTGCTGGTGCACCATCCTGTTGGAACCATATTGCATTACCTGGAAGTTGTGGATTTACTTCAACACTATTTTGGAGCAGCGCTAAATAAATGTATCTATTCAAGTTGCTGTCAATGAAGAAGGCACCAATGATATTTTCTCCAATTATTCCTGCCCAAACATTAACTTTCTCAGGGTTTTGCGCGTGGTGTTCCCTCAATTAACATTTCAAAACCTAAACTTGACAAATAGCATTACTTATAAAAGTTTTATTTCAATGTAACGAATTTCCTACGCTGGAGAAACTTATCTTTTTTTACTTGTTAATTTCTGCAATAAAATTTAAAACCATAGTATTTTTGAATAGAGAATGAAAAGACCTTTCAAATGAAGTATCACTAGCCCCTACTTCCAAATTGAAAATTTAGGGGTTGTACCTGTCACTGTCATAATTTAGGGATGACATTTTTACGTCGCAAGATGTCATTTTAGAATTAGACGTGTCTCAGGATTTTCTAAAAAATGTATAATAATGGAGCTACTGAATTTATTCCATTTGGCCGTTCCACACTGTTGAAATTTTGAAAATTTTGTGCCTCTGGACGATGAATAGTTGATTCCGAAGTAATTTTTCCAGCTGAAAATGCTGGACAATGAATAGTTGTTTCCGAAGTTATTTTTCCAGCTGAAAACTCTTACAGTACAAGTCTTCCTCTTTCAAATGTCGTTGAGTTTGCTCAAATATCTTTTTTTTTCGCCGAGATATCGCATTTTGCAATTTTCATATTTGTGATTTTCACTGAACCTGAAAACTCATTAGGGACAAGTGTATGTATATGTAAGTCAATGTTTTCTTATGCCAAAAGATCTGCTCATTCAGAAAGAAAGAAGGTCAGATTTTCAAAAAAGAATTAAAAAAAGGGACCACAAAGTTTTCGTATACCGAGAAATTCATGAACATGCAAATTCAAAAATGCGACATCTCGGCGAAAAAAAAAAAGATATTTGCACAAACTCAACAGCATTTGGAAGGGAAATAACAGTACTTTAAGATACATTGTCTCGTTTTTTTGATAAAAAAAGGATGATGCTACATAACCTCAAAAATGTAAAAAAAAACAGTGTTTTTGCATTTTTAGGTTAAAATATCTCAAAACCCCTACTTGTTTTCCAGATTTTCTTGGTCACCATATTTAATTTTTCACTTAAAGAAATGAAAATATAACATCAAATTTGACTTCAACTACTTCGGAAACGTAGAAAATGAATGATCAATCAAATACTCATTGAATTTATCGAAATTTCGCGTTTTTATTTTATTTTACTAAAAATAAACTACAGATGCTTTTGGGCAACCTCAAACATAAAATCGACAATAACAAAAAGTCTGGAATATACGAAATAAGTTGTAAAGACCAAAAATATATTAGGCAAACGAAAAGATCTATTTGGACTATATTTAAAGAACACATGGCTCATTTAAAATATGGTAGAACGGAAAAATCTTGTGATGCCCAACATGCTTTTGACAACAATCATAGGACAGACAAAAATAATTTAAAATTAATTAGAAGTGTAACAAACAGTAGAGAGTTGTATGCTTCTGAATGTTTAGAAATCATAAAATGTAACAGTGCTATGAATAAGGACACTGGTCCAATACAAAAGAGTTATCTGTTCGCTCTTATAAACAAAGACAGATGTTACGGTTCAGTGAACCGTGACAGCAAATTAGGTATAAATAGAGCAAGTGTGTAGGTTAGAATTTAGTTTTAACCTTGTCCTGAAGATGCCAACTTAATTGGCGAAACGCTCATCGAGAAAAGTGTAGTAGTTCGGTGTTTCGTGGAAAACGTCCTGTTTTTTGTTTCTACGCCGAAGGTTCCAGTACCCACTCCAAGTACATTTAGGTCATTATTATGTTATAAAGGTCATATGGATCGTAATGGTCATACGACCTATAAAAGCCAAAAAAGTCATATCGGTTATACAGGCTATATTGGCCATTAAGGTCATAAGGATCGTACAGGTCATAAACGCCATAAATAAACCCAATAAAAATCCAAATACATAATAATATGACATTTTTAAGAATATGAACTGATGTTTTTAGCGGTTTAATCTAATCAAATGTGGAAAATTGGATGTGGAGATAGAGCTTCCATTGGCATCTAAGTAATGTATTAGAAATTTGTAAGTTTAGTAATGAGAAACAAGTCAATTTGAAATATGTCTTTTGGATTTCTTTAGAATAAATTTATTTTATGAATGACTCGAAAATTTATGTTTTTGTCGTAGGTACGGCTCACTTTTGATTTTCTAAAATTATCTAGGCAATCATGTTTCAATTTTATTCAATAATATATCCTTTAATATGGCCGCACCTACTCGAAGAGACATTTTATAGAGAAAGTTCTGTTGATATACCGCGATGTTGGGTCGTGTGTGAAGAGAATAAATAATAGATTGAGTAAACGCTCACGAATTTTTAATAAACATATACGTATATTTATATAATCTTACGGTGTAAAAAATCTGCCCTAGGCGCTAGATACAAAATATAGGCCGTTTACAAAAAGTCTTTATTAACATAGAACCTTTGTGATATACAATGCTTTCGAAAAGTAACGAATAAATTCATTATTTCTGAAACTCTGACACGTCGATTTTGTTTTAAACGAAGACACTTTTTGACATACGACCCATATTTGTGACGTCATCGATGTTCGAGATATGACGTCATCGACATTTTTTTAATGGCAACCCCCAATTTCTACCACGCCATTTGAAAGAGCGTGTCATTCTATTTACACATCGTTAAAAATTATAGTTGCTTGACAGTAGCCTAAGCGACCCAGAATGTTTTTTAATTGCTCTCAGATAAAAACTTGAAATCGTACTTCGGTAGGTAAATAGTTTTTTTGGTTTTTTTTGAGTTATTTATTTAGTTCTTATCTTTTGTTTGGCAAAAGCAGTGTGTTTGAAGTGTTTATTGAGTAGTGACTTTTATCATTCTATAAAAAAAATGGTTAAATTAACTGAACGAGAACGAATTGAAATTCTTTGCATGATCGGATTTGGAGACAGGATGCGCACCCAAAAAGAAGTAGTTGAATTGTTCAATGAAACTCATCCTGATCGGCATCCCATTAGCCAAAGCATGGGTAAGCAATATTGAGTCTAAATACCGTAACTTTGGGCATGTTCGTGATCTTCCTAAATCTGGTCGACCTTCAAAATCGAAGAAGATCAACTTAATGTTTTGTTGGCAATACAGGAAAATAATCACTCAACACAACCAATTGGCTTCTGATTTCAATATGGCAGCGTCCACAGTTCACAAAATTATGAAAAAAGTATCATCATATGCATGCCTTGTTCATGAGCTGTCTGAAGACGACTTTGATCGGCGAAATCAATTCTGCGAGCAAATGCAAGAGCTATGCACTAATGATAATAATTTCGTAAAAAACGTAATTTTTTCTTACGAGGCAACGTTTATTTTGAACGGCCACGTCAATAGGGCAAAACTGCCGTTATTGTGCTACCAAGAATCCCCGATGGATGATCGAGTATCACACTCAACGTCCTAAGAATGTGAATTGTGGTCGGCATAGTCGACGAAGAATTCTGGGTCCCTATTTCGTTGAAAGTGAACCTTACTGGTGCAAGCTATTTGGATTTTCTTCGAGACGACCTTATTCCTGAACTAATAACTTTATATCCAGATATAGAGGAACGTGATAGTCCGAGAAATGACATTTTCTTTCAACAAGATGGTGCATCTCCCCATTATGCAGCACCTGTCCGTGCTTATTTAGATGAGGTGTTCCCGAATCGTTGGATAGGAAGAAAGGGGCCGATTGAGTGGCCAGCCAGGTGGCCAGATTTGACACCCCTAGATTACTTCTTGTGGGGATACTTAAAAAGCAAAGTATACGTTACTAGACCGGAGCATTTAGAAGATTTAAAAGCAAGTATTCATAATATAATCAATCATACAGATCAGTCAATCAACCCTAGTTTGGTAATGCCCTAGATTGGTAATGTTTGGTTTTATGGGTTTCCTCAGAACTGTAAAGCAAATGCGTTACCGAAATAATCTTAAGTCGCTCCCCCATGGCAAATAATAATAATAGCCACTCCTTCCCGCACAGGTCCCTGAGAGGACCTAAGGGGTTACTCTTCGGAGTAATTATAGGGTAGTATTATTATTATTATTATTATAATCAATCACAACGATGACGTCACAAATATCGTATGGTCGTATGTCAAAAAGTGTCTTTGTTTAAAACAAAATCGATGTGTCAGAGGATTTTTTCGAAAAACTCTCAATTTCAGAAGTAATGAATTTATTAGTTACTTTTCGAAAGCACTATGTAAATAGTATTAAAGAATCATAAAACAAAAGGCGATAAGTGCGAAAACAAACGCAGAAATAAAAGATATGGAATACAAAACAGTATTTTGCTTTATAACCACTTCGAACAAAGAGGATTCAATACGTATGAGTAATGCTCATGTTACTCATGATGAGACATATATACAGGGTGATTGAATTACCAAAGTAAGTTAGTTTTTTTACAGAAGTGGCCGAAAGAAAATAATTTTTTTCTACGACCGCTATGGAAAACAGCATTTTTCTCACATTTTACACAATTACAAAGTTATGTATTGTTAATACCCGTGAGAAATCATTTCTCACAGTTCATTTCCCACATCTGTACATTTTAAATGGGGAATCGTCGACTTTAAAATGAACGTAGTTGGCTGCTAGCACTTCTGTTTTAAAGTAATTATTGAAAATAATTGTTTGATCTGTCAAATCGCAAATATAGAATGATTTATAACTAAAACAAAGTGCTTTAAATCAAATATATTTAAAAGCAAATTTAAAAAAATAAATAATGTATTCAATGTATTTCAAATAAATAATGTATCATTGTTTTTTAAACTATAATAGTTATATAAAAATAAATGCTTGTAGTAAATTTCTTTCTACATTTTTATAAAAAATGTGCAGTCGTAGAAAAAGTATAGTGTGCAACATGTGCTCATTTCTCTTTCCGGCTCTTCTTTTTTCAACTCGAGAAATTAGCCATTTTCTGCACTAGTTGCACAATATACTATTGTGAAAGGCATATTGTGACAATTCCACTTTGATTTGTGTGTAACGTTTTATGCTTGCCAGTTAGCATTTCAGTTAGGGGAAAAAGTACATTTTCCACAATTTATGGAAAAATATGCACGACCAAAACCAAGCTCCATTTTCTTTTCGACAAAACTTTATATCGCAGGTGTTCAACAGATACAAGGATAATATAAAAGTAAGTGTTCAAAATAAATATGTCTACGTGACTGTAGATGAAACGACAGATCTGCTGTTGAATAAACTGGTACATACACATACTTGTACGTAGTTAGAAGGAGTTAGATCACGTGTCCCCTGTTTTTTGAATAATAAAATGTTCTAATCGCATAGTACACACTACACCACAAAGCATAGTAGGCGTCATAGAAAGTACCCTACAAAACGTAAACATTGCGGCCTACTATACCATACAATTTCTACCAATATTCGAACGTTACCGGAGAGATTCAGTATTTTGGCCACTTCAATAACACAAGTAGAAACTGAAAATCTTTCCTTAACACACGATGTGGATGACCTTACCCTAACCGATGTGGATGATATTCAACAGACAGACGTAGTGTAGCTATTCGGAAAAATAATCCAGGATATTCAACAGTGTTACGAATTTGGGATGAATTTAAGAATTCCAGTGGTGGCAATGATTTTAAACAATTTTATTCGCAATGGATCTCTTACTTCTGTAGATGTAGAAAAGTTATTTTCGATTTATAAAAGTGTCTCAGTGCTAAATCGTATGAAATTAACTGAAAAATCTATTGAACAGATATTAGTCATCTAGTACTACTGTAATTCTTTGGCACAACCCTTTCGTGCAACAATAAGGCAATAATCATTGAGGGTAAGGTAAAATTTGTTAGGGTAAAAGTGGTAAACTTTGTTAGGGAAGTTCTTTTTTTGATCTTTTTTTATTCTGACTTCATGGAACCTAAGTGCGGCCCTGGTATGTAACCAAAGGTTCTGCCCCTACAACATATATAAAAGTTCGTTGTTATACTAACGAATGGAAATAATTAAGTAGATTACAAGAGCGAGAAGAGATCGTAGGTTTCGTTTTACGGTAACAGCATTGTTGTCAGGAATCATGTTTTAAAATATAATTGTGCCGCGTGTAATTGTACTCCTTTATTAAATAGTTACTGTAAATTGTTTGTGTACCACTAAATAATTACAACGGTATACACAGAAAACGTGTCAATTAGAGTAAACTACACCGTAATTCCCATATGTTTTTTGGGTTGCTGAATCCAAATCAGCAGTTAGTTTAAACCCATCACGTCAAGCTCAGAAAATGGTCTAAAATCGTTGATTTTCGGCATTTGGGGGTCAACAGAAACGCAGGATGAACTTCAAAACCCTGTAACTCCATCTCTTATACCCCGTAGCTTAAAGATTTATATATCAACCAGAAATCACGCCATGATTGTCTAACAGAATCCACAGACTTAGTCGTCCCGTAATTCCATATCCTTGAACCCAAACAACCAAATAGTCCTGTAGCTGCGTAATCAGATCTTTCATTGGCATTGGCATACGACATCTAGCGGTCAAAGTAGTAAGTATTAATATACTCTTTCCATCTGCAGCTTTGTGGACAAATCTCTGGCTATAAAAAAAGCAAATCAGCATGCTTTTTATCTTCGACTTTCTCATTCTTGCTTTTTTTGGGACTTGGAGAGCTTGAAGTGTGCCATCCCATGCTTTGGCGCTTGGTTTTCGGGTCGTACTCAAACACCCAAGTCTCATCACCAGTAATGACACGTTCCATAAAATGGGGATCATTTTCAATCGATTCCAAAAAGTTACACCTTTATCTCCTGATGTCCTTTTCCTGCGAAAGTTTTGTTGGAATCATGTTTGCGCAGATTTTTCTCATCCCCAATTCATTAGTCAAAATCTGATGAACAGTGGTGTGATTCAAATTAAACTCTTCCCCGATCATTCTTGCCGTCAACCGACGATCTAAACGCACACGTTGCCATATTCTATCGACATTTTCATCGATTCTTGAAGATGAAGGCCTTCCACTGCGTGGTTCATCTTCAACCAACCCTTCATTCTGAGCTCTTCAAATTGGGCTCTTGAAAAGACATTGTCTCCGTAGGCGTGTTGAAGTTTTGCAAAAGTATCCGTTGATCTGTCCGAAAACAGTCGCAAAGAACAAACAAGTGACTCTAACAAGTTCAAACATGTATTGAAGGTGCATTACATATTGCCAGTCTCATTACTTAATTTACACACCTCGTATATACATGAATTGACGATGAACTTTATTAATGTGGCACATATAACAGCATTCAATATTAACCTACAGACCCTATTGATTGCCCTAAAGTTGTGTTGCAATATTAATATTTGCATTATCTTATAAAACTTGTATACAAGATTTGAGTCAATTTGAGAACAACTGTTTTACGTAAAAGTATTGACAAATATTAATAACGAGAATACTTTCTTACCGATCAATTGATTTTGAAAATGCAAAATGTGAAAATATACGAGTATGAACTTTTAACGGAAGCAATTTGCCATTGTAATTAACGTTAATTACTAATAGCCTGCAATACAAATGCTATTATCAAGTGTGGAGAGTTTATAGAAAAATGATACGCAATCTGACCACAGGCGTTTTTTTACATATTTTAGCATTTCTTTTCACGAGATATACGTGAAAGGACGTTAGTATATTTGTATACATACAGACCTGACCGTTATCCTTAATGAATTCATAATTAAGAATTCCATAATTTGCGGTAAGTATGGGAAAGTGCTCACAGTATTTGCATTATTTACTTATATATACGTTGACTTTGTTTTTCAGTGTGTAAATATATGAAAGTTATATGTTAAATATTTAATCGATTATGAGAATGTATAAACCGTTTCACATGGTGTTTAGATATTGAATAAACCAGTTTATAAAACTACCTAACAAGTGTTGACATTTATGTAAACGTACTTGTATATATTTTTCTCACTTTTAAACACAACTCATGCCAAACAATACCCAATGAATATGTTTTACAAACAATTCCATTCAATCCTATCGAAATATCTATTTTTCTTTTCGTTTTTAGCCATTCTTGATGCCGGTTGCATTGCAACCTATTGGCTTATTGTTCCCAACTATTATATTACTTCACTCATCAATATTGTCTTTCAAAAGACGATACAGGTCCACAGGATAGCTGTTGTATGTATCCAGGGGTACTTTTACGAGGTGTGTAAATTAAGTAATGAGACTGATTTTTTAATTTTTTTTATTCGAATAGAATTACAATAATTCAGTTTTATCGCCTTGAAAATAACTTCCTTGGAAAGCCACACAGTGATGAAGAAGGTTATTCCATTCCTTATAACAGTGCTGGAACTCATTTATTGGAATACCCTTCAGCTGATCTGTTACAGCCGTTTGAATGTTTTCTATGGTCAAAAAATGACGTCCCTTGAGGTGATATTTCAATCTCGAAAAGAGAAAAAAGTCACAAGGGCTCAAGTCAGGCGAATACGGAGGCTGAGGAGCGACAGGAATGTTTTTACTTGCTAAATACTCGTTTACTGAAATTTCTGTGTGACAAAGCGCAGTGTGATGCAAAATCCAGTTGTTCTTGATGTTTGGTCTCATATGCATGCATAGTTTCTCTCACTTTTCTCATAGTTGATCTCTTATGCACTTTTTTGAAGTTTTTCAAGAACCTCTCTGTAATAGTGTTAATTTACTATTTAGCTTGGAAGCATAAACTCTTTGTGGACAATATTTTGCTCCCTGGCTATCAAAAAATCAAATCAGCATGCATTTAATCTTCGACTTGCTCATTCTTGCTTTTTTGGGTCTTGGAGAGCTTGTAGTGTGCCATTCCATGCGATGGTGGTCCGGGTCGTACTCAAACACCCAAGCCTCATCACCAGTAGTGACAGGTTCCATAAAATTGGGATCATTTTTAATCGATTCCAAAAAGTCAAGACATCTTTCTCTCCTGACGTCCTTTTTTTCCTGCGAAAGGTTTTTTGGAACCATTTTTGTGCAAATTTAACTCTTCCCCGATTATTTTGGTCGTCAACTGACGATCTGATGAAGGCCTTCCGCTGCGTGGTTTATCTTCAATCGACTCTCTTCCTTCTGCGAATGCCTAAAATGCCTCATTTTAAAGCGCACTAGAAAAAACTGTTTACGAAAACAGTCACAAAGAACAAACAGATGACTCTAAACACTTCAAACTTGTATGTGCCTTGCAGGTGCATTGAAGGTGCTCTATATGTTAACCTACCGCCCTTCCAAGTCCAGTCTTCGCAGTGTTGCTAGATTGGGCGCTACGTTGCCAGTCTCAGTACTTAATTTACACACTTCGTATATTCCCAAAGAATTCTTGTATCTTGCGACCTCATGGCGCACAGTTTGATAGAATATGGAGAACGGCCTCGATCTCGTTATCACACAATCTACAGTTGAGATCTCCGTTGTATATTCCAATTTACTGCAATAAAACTACCTGCGGACAGAAGAGGCAAAAACCTCCCTTGATCCGACCTGAGGCTAAGCGGTCATTCACAATAGATGACCGGCGAACTAGTCGACGCCACTGGAATTGAAATAAGAATCTGATACTCTGTAGTTAAACTTTTTGAAGTATATTACGAGTATATACATACATATTTTTTAGTTGTTGCATTAACTAATGCTATTATTTTGTCCATTTTTTTCCTTATTTATAAATAACAAAATGTTTATAACAATAAACATAACAAAATGGTTCAATTGTTAAGTTCAGTAGACTCATACAAAAGTAATTTTAGTATAGAGAAAATTAGTTATTTAGTTAATTATATAGAAAATTAGTATAGAGTAATTATTATAGAGAAAATAGAATAGTATAGAGAAAATTAAAATAAATTCACCTTATCTTGAAGTAAACCATGTTTAGGTGAAAAATTGTTGCCACTGCTATTATTTGGACTACATCTGACTACTGTTCTCTGCTGCTACATGACCACTCAAGCAATATCTTGTGGCTTTCAGATCATCTTTAATTCTCATAACTTTTGCAACCCGTACGGTCCCTTGCTACATCTTATAAATTCATGTCAACGCGTGAGCTCCTAGAAATGTGTATAAATTATGAAAAAATATGAGATTAAAAGTGTCGATTTATAGGAGGAAGATATTATTGCAAAATTCGCAATACATTTTTTATATTAAATTAACTATGTGGTAATCCTCATAAAAATTCTTTACTGCCTTCTACAAGATTATAAATCGTATAATCACATAAGATGTCATAAGGTATGATGAGCGTTTTTTTTATAACATACCTACGTAGATGGGACATGAATATAACCTTGGCAAGTAGCATATATCGATGTGTCTAATAAATATGTGCCTTTTTTTCGGAATACGGACAATGATTAATTACGTTTGGAGGACGTACTTAACGGTGTGGCAAAGAGGTCTTGGGTGGGCTTAGAAAATAGAAATTCAACATTCTTGCTCTCCGTTATAGGATTACTTTAAATGTAAATATTGTGTTTCATTTTATAATATCGTAGTAGGTATTTGTCATGTGGTGTTAGATTTAATTTTATAATTCGCGCTGAGACACGAAAACCAATTATCTTTCTATCAAAAATGAAAGCGTTGATAATATCAAATAAACCGAAATATTTTTTTCCATTTGGTGATTCAATGTTTGGTCTCCTTCTCACTTGTTTTATATATTGTAATACACAGTAAACAAAAGGAACTATGAACGAACATGTTTTGATTTAATGCGTTACCATATTAGTACAGGTCGGTGGTTAATAATATAAAAAACTGCTTAAAGACTTGCGGTTTTTAATTTTCGGTAGCCTATAGAGTCGGTTTTAATGCTCCGAAGGCGCTACGTTGTGACTTAAACAGTTCGCCGTCCACACCCCAAATAGCAACCCCATGTCGAAATTTGAATTCGCAAGATTTTGAAGGCAATTTCAGAGACCTACAGGATCGACTAAGAAAGACGCTGTCGGGTAAAAACTCCATCCCTGCACGCATTAAGGTCTCCTCAATAAGTTTTATGTATTTGGTCGCTGTCCCATGTCTTCAACCCATTTCCAGATCCCCTAAGTCACCCCTTTCTATTTACGCAAGTTTTGCCTGATTTTACATTTGTTGGGCGAATCCATTGATCCTGATGATGCCTAATAAATTGGTGTGGGGTGCCATAACTTACTTTCACCCTTTGACAACTCAAACACACCTTCAGGCTACACTCACGCCGACCTCTTACTCATCCCCTCTGATTCCGCCCCTGTAGAAGGCTGCGTGGGATGTCGTTTTGTCTCGAATTTATGTCATGGCATTACTTAAAGGCTCTCGAAGTTGGCGGAAAACACTGACGCCCCTAAAAATTTGCCGCCCCTAAGGGGTTGCATGCAGGTCTTGATTTACGGTGTGACTCAGAAAGTTTTCCTGAGGATGCATGAACTCTTTTTGGTACACCTCGAGTTGTTTGTCTCCCTGAAAATCCTATTTTGTGTCTCATCACTACAGTAGGATAATCGGCGTGTTCTACTTCGTATACTCCATAATTCCAATGCAGCGACGACTCCCTCAAGTTAATGATGTTTAACAGGGTAATTGTTTTCAAGTTTTCGTTTAAGTATAACATTTACAACGAATAAAAAGTATCGCAAAGGACACATACGCCACTGCGCGCGGCACCGATTACCTGTCCTTTACTCATCTCCTCTTTTTTGACCACCTCCAGGAAAAATTTTGGGAGCATGTGGATGAAAATTCCTGAAAAAGGACTCGTTGGGTAGGCAAAATCTTCCTTTGCACTTGTGTGAATCGCCAATGCGAAATTCACGGCGAACAAGTGTATCACTATGACTTGAGCTCATAAAGGTCAGGCAAAGCATCGACTAGGTTAGCGCCTATCGCCGAGGTCAATTACTGCACTTTATAAACAAAGCCTACATAATTTTATTGCGACCCTATTGATGTAAACACGAAAGACAGAGAATAACGCTCATAAAAGTTTTAAAATGACATGTCAGTCTGGCAACTAAGGATATAATATTTCTCTGTCAGTTCCCTTTACTTGAAGAGTTTATTCTTTTCTATCTTTTAATGCTCGGCTTTGAAATCTTGGACTTTCCACTTCTGTAGGTTTAGCATGTAATTCCGAGACGATACTTTTTATGTCCTCATACAGTGGTGCTATGTATAATCGTCTAAGTTGTTTCTGCAGGCAGACTAACATCGCCGTACTTCCCACTTACGTTCTGGACAACTTGTCTGAACTGAAGGTGATATAATTTGTAAATATTACACGCTACCATCATTTTGGCTAAATTCAAGTTAAATTGTTTCTGTCTGTCTCATGCTCTCGCACCATCACCTTTATGTTTACCTGTAGCAACATGCTGCAAAACAGGTATTTTTATGTGCCACGTCACTACACTGTCACACACGGTACAACCAAGGTCCCTTCCCTTAAAGGGCCCGTTCGGGAAAATATTCCCCACAACCCCCCCCCCCAACACACCAGGGGGGGCCGGCCTTTTTTTTATTAACTGTTTTTTTTTCATGCGAAACGATGCATCGACCAGCGTAGTTTAACTGATACTAACAAGAAGTATAAATTATGTTTGCGTTCGCAACTCGAGATCTCTACCACGAAGCCGTAAAGTTGGAAGCACAACACGGCAGACGGGTTATATTCCTGAATATAATGGCGTTATTTGATTGAACTATGATTGTACTATATATTTATGTACAGAAGTTAATGATAGACTTTATTAATATGCCAGATATAACAGTAGGTATTCCAGTCGCGTTAAGACCGGCCCTGGAATATATTATTAACCTACGGGCTCTATTAATAACAGTACAAAAGGTTAAATTTGTTATGTCCAATAAGCTTGTAATAAAATGGCCTTAAGATGGCCTAGCAAGCCTCCACGTTTCCTACTGTTCTCTAACTTCTCTCCATAACCTCAACGGGAAGACAGTTTTTGGAAATACGGCCGTTCATGAAAAAGTAGATGTGTTTATCCGTATGTGTTGTTAAATCTATGTAAGAAGTGAGTTTGAGTCTTTCACACCTACCCGTAGGGAACAGAACGTTACAGTATCATGAAGTAAATCATGTCTAGGCGAAAAATTGTTGCCACTGCTATTATTTTGACAACTGTGCGAGTAGATTTTCGAGAAAATGAAGTTTTAATGTACATAACTTTAAAGCTGTGTATTTAAAGAAATATTACCAAGGTGATATTTTCCAGATATCAGGGAACTCTTTATATCATCAGGTCTTGTATAATTTTACGAGTATGTTAGGTAGCAAGGAAAACGGGATTTATAATAACATTAATAGTTATGTATCTTGATGAATGACAACGGCGAATGGATGCAATGCAGGTTATAGTTCTTATCAAGGTATGTGCCAAGTGTGTATTATGTAGCATACATGCGTGTATGTCTGTCGTGCTTCTAATATTACATGGTTACTGCATAAGAGAAAGGATTATTATTTAAAGATATATCAAGTATAAAATGTGCGTGTGGGAAATTTGGTCATTTGGTTTGTAGCTCAATTACTTAGCATTCTTAACATTAACATTCCAGCCATAGTTTATTGCATAATCTTGAACGCTATGATAAAAATTTACTTCGCATCTTACGCAAGTGTCTTAGGCGTATTGAGAATAATAGACACAACTGTGGTTAGTTTATTACAGTTAGTCCTGTCAAGCCTGCATCACACATAAGGGCGTACGGTGCATAATAGCGTCGAAATGCCTCACAAGAAGGAACAATATAGGCAGCAAATACAATATACCGGGTGCTGTAGGATTGTGATATACTCCCCCTCCCCCAATTTTTGCTTTAATGATGAAGGCAAAATTTTCAGTGTTATACAGATACGTAATACAATTAGAGTTGGCTAAAATGTGCCGGGAGACATAGGCGTACGCATCATAATTCTCTGTGTTGATAATACCAGGTGGGTAAATTCAAGCAATGAGACTGATTCTTTAAAAAAATTTTTATTCGAATAGAATTACAATTCAGTATTGTCTCCTTCAAAATAACTTTCTTAGGAAGCCACACAGCGCTGGAGACGGTTCTTCCATTCCTCATAGCAGTGCTGGAACTCATTTACTGGAATAGCCTTCAGCTGGTCGGTTACGGCCATTTGAATGTTTTCTATGGACCCAAAATGACGTCCCTTAAGGTGATTTTTTAATCTCGGGAAGAGAAAAAGTCACAAGGCCTCCAAGTCAGGCGAATAAGGAGGCTGAGGAGCCACAGAAATATTTTTACTGGCTAAAAACTCGTTTAATCAAATGGCGCATTGTCGTGATGCAACATCCAGTTGTTCTTGATGTTTGGTCTCACACGCATGACCCATTTTTGAAGTTTTTCAAGAACCTCTCTGTAAAAGTGTTGATTTACTGCTTGGCCTGGAGGCACAAACTCTTTGTGGACAATTCCTTGACTATCAAAATAGCAAATCAGCATGCATTTGATCTTTGACTTGCTCATTCTTGCTTTTCTGGGTTTTGGAGAGCTTGAAGTGTGTCATTTCATGCTTTGGCGCTTGGTATCCGGGTCGTACTCAAACATCCAAGTCACATCACCAGTAATGACACGTTCCATAAAATGGGGATCTTTTCCAATCGATTCCAAAAAAGTCAAGATACGTTTCTCTCCTGATGTACTCTGTGCTCTTGTGCTTGCGAAAAGTTTTTTGGAACCATTTTTGCGCAGATTTTTCTCATCCCCAATTCGTTAGTCAAAATCTGATGAACAGTGGTGTGATTCAAATTTAACGATTATTCTTGTCGTCAACCGACGATCTTAACGCACAAGATCCCGTATTCTATTGATATTTTCATCGGTTTTTGAAGATGAAGGCCTTCCTCTGCGTGGTTCATCTTCAATCGACTTTCTATCCTTCTGAGAATGCCTTTAAACCACCGAAAAACCTGGGCTCTTGAAAAATCATTGTGTCCATAGGCGTGTTGAAGTTTTGCAAAAGTATCCGTGTCCAAGTCTGAAGCAAAACATGATAGCATACCGTTGCTCAAAATTAATGTCACTCATTTTTAAAAAACAGTCACAAACAAATAACTCTAACAAGTTCAAACTTGTACTGAAGGTGCATTACGTTGACCTACCGCCCTTCCAAATCCCGTCTCCGCAGAGTTGCTAGATCGGGCGCTATGTTGCCAGTCTCATTACTTAATTTACACACCTCGTATATGCTTAAATTTTGAAGACAACCATTCGACATACATATACTGATGTAAAGCAGGCATAATTAAAACATTCTTTGCATTCACTTAACGGATCTGTAGATGCACCATCACAAATTTGTCTTAATTTGGTGAAATCAGTGTGTTTCTTCAATACACTGGAACTAATTTTTAACTGGCTCATTTATTGCATCATCTATAGCTTATTGCAGCGAATTTACCTCGTTCACTATTTGTAGTAACTCCGCTAACAATAACGCATTGTTCTGTAATTTTTGTATGACGTCATATGAACCTTTATAGTTACCATGAATACTTTTTTTAAGCTGTTTCAACGGACAGATCTTGAAATTTCAGCTTCGGCAACTTTGATTTGCTGGAAATGTATCGCCAATGCATAACCACAGCTGTGTATTTTTTAATGCACTTTTTATCCATTTTAGAGCTACGAAAAAAAATGAAGGGGCAACATATTTTTTCTAAGTTTTCAGAAAAAAATAGTTACCTCTATTAAAAAAAATTCGTAGCTCTAAAAATAATAGAGAAAAGGCGACTGGTAATTCTCACAAATCCACCATGTGCATTATACATGTATAAATTTATAATTATAAACTGACAAGTTAACACGGTATTTATTTTAATATTTTTTATTACTATTAATATTATTATTATTTATGTTTCAAACCATTATTTCATCGGCGCTGTTCATTGCTAAGAAAAACATTTCTAAATACTTTATTTCATGCTACAAGGTCTCGTGTGATATAACAACGGGATTTGATTGTGCTGATGTTTGGCTTCATTATCATTATACCGCTGGTATTTAATCTGAGTACATACTAGTTATAATCATCAATCTTTCAGCCGTTCAGTTTTACTGCTAGTACAAGGTCTTTGTGTAAGGTGTACCGATCCTGATTTAGTACGTTTAGAATAAAATTGTTTATTATCAACTTAAAATCCAGTAAATTAAGCGAATTACTTTGAGTTTTTATTTCTTACTAGTTACGTATATTAGTTGATAGAACAATTCAACTTCACGAGACCGTACTATACATTTACGGCTTGAGAAACTTCTAGAAAGCATGCGACAAAACCAACGTCTACAGTTTATCACGTACCTGCCAGCGTTGGATTATTGTACTAATTAAATACTCTATTAGGTTGTAAAACCTAACGTATTTCCTTATCCTTAGTATGTGTAGTTTCACCGATAGGTGAATAGTTATTGGAGACGTTGGGTTTTGCTCATCATCAGGAGTGCTACAACAAGGGATGGACCATGCTGACAAGAATAATTACTAAGGCTGTCAGAAATACATTGCAATACCTTCCTACCTAGCGTGATGAACTGCCTTAGTTACCACAGTTATTGTCGGCATCATCATCACGAACTGGAACGATCCATAAAAACTTGACAATAGAATATTTTGACGATCTGTCGTCTTGTCAATACATAACCAGAGCCATATATTTTGTAGTGTTCATTTATTCTTCTCTGTGATGTCATCGCTTACAGTTGGTATATATGATGTTGCACAACTTGGTAACTTGAACTGTATTTCTTCCAGAACTGTCTAATGTTTTTTTTGCAAATCTAGTATGTGAGGTACAATATATCAACATTAGCAATAAATCAAAACGAAATTGAGTTTTCAATGAAAATCTCGATCATTCCCGGCTACCTGGCAACCCTACTTACACATCCTGATGTAAGACATGTTTTGTCTATTCTATTTTCACCTGTTTTTTACCAGTGTTCGCGTAAAGGCTAAAAGGTGCTATAAAAGCATACCGTCTTTAAAATAAATACCCGCGGTTCGCGTTTTGTAAAACATACGCCGATATAAATTGTTGCATATAAATTAGTTATTAGTGTTAGTCAGTAGATTATTTCGCCATTGCGTTAAATAAATTGTGTTTTAACGGTGCGTGTTTAATTTTTCACACTAAAACGAACCTAAGTTAGACTAAACGTTACATTACAATACACACTCACACCGGCACTTACACGAGCCTTTATTTGTAGCAACATGCTGCAAAACAGCAATTTTTACAATGTCACACACGATACAACGAATTTCACTTCCTTTAAAGGTCAATTCCGAAAAATTGTTTATTCAACGCTCCACCGTAACACGCGACGGACACTGTTCCGATTTTTTTACAAATTTATTTGACGTTTCGTGCATAATGCATAGACCAGCATAGTTTAACTAATACTAACAAGAAATGTAAATTATGTTCGCGTTCGCGACTCAACCTCTACCACGTGCGAGAGTTTGGGAAGACTTGAACGCACAATACGGCAGACGGGTTATATTCCGGAATATGATGGCGTTGTTTGATTGAACTACAATTGTACTATGTACATAATAGGCCAGTCATTGGAGATCACAAGAAGGGCTTGCCTGGAAATAACTCGGGAAGTTTTGGAATTTGGCAGGTTTGTAGGTTTGGGTATGTAGAACTAAAATTCACAAAATGCACAATTCGAGACTTGCCGCCGGCGCCGCCATCTTGCCAAAATTGCGGCCAAAAACGGTTTTTTGCGATTCGCTCCACAGCTATGCGTTTTTAGAAAAAATATGTAAAAAGCAAAATTAAAGAGGACGAAATTTCATACAAAAATTGTGCTCATCATATTTTCGCTAAAGTTAACGGTTTAGGCTCAAAACTGCTTTTAACTATCTAATATGTGATTTTTCTTTTATGATAAAACGCTATTCAATTGAACTGTCGTTATATTTTCAGCTCCCTGACTAACCGGCACATTCCTAGCCTGTGTGCAATGGCCGTTGCGCCTACTCGAATATAAACAAACCCCTCCAGACAATGGTATGGCTGTTCAAAAGAAACTAAAGAATGGGATTGGAAGAAAACCCAAACTGGTATCACCCCAGTAACCACTTTGAAGGATCCTGCTCTCAAACCACTACTTGTATTTTTGTCATGTAAGTGCAAGACCAATTGTGGTAGAGCCTGCGGATGCAGAAAAGCAGGATTAAAATGCTCCATGATTTGCGGTGTCTGCAACGGAAAGACCTGCGAAAATATCACTCAACTGACGCTGGACGAATCTGATGAAGATGACTTGGACTTGCCGCTCGATATTTGTTTGTCAACTGAAGAAGGAGAATTCGACGAATTAAAAGAAACCGCGATATTTGATCCCGAAATAGAGACAAACATATTCACCGTTGAAAGCATTGAAAGCACCGTTGAAAGCATTAACGAACCAGGTCCGTCGGGCCTTTGCAGATAGAAAACGTAATATGATTTACTAAGTAGATTAGACCTACAGGAGAAACCACGTTAAAAAACGCGGGTGGTGCGGAAACAGGTTTACTTTCATTAATTTCATTCATTTCAAACATTTTTAATAGTTAAAATTAATTGATCATAGATTAATAACATGAGTTAATTAATGAATTAATTGATTAATTTATTAATTGGATAAAAGATACGCTACTGTTTCATGACAAAATTGTGTAAAGCCTTGAAAAAGTAATTTTGTGGAACCCTACTACACATTTGATTTCGGAAAATCGCCTCTATATAAAACTTACGCAAAATGTTAAACTTTACGACGACTTTTCTGCCTAAACGGTTAATTTTAGCGAAAATATGATAACGATATTTTTGTATGAAATTTTCTTCTCTTTAATTTTGTTCTCTACATATTTTTTCGAAAAACGCATAGTTTTGGAAATAATTGCGAAAAACCGTTTTTTGGCGGCCATCTTGGCTAGATGGCGGCTCCGGCGGTAAATCTCGAATTGTGCATTTTATGAATTTTAGGTATGGACCCCGAAACTTACGAACCTGCAAAGTGTCAAAACTTCCCGAGTTATTTCCAGGTAAAAATCCACAATGACTGGCCTATAATACAGGAATTGAAGATGTACTTTATTAATGTGGCACATATACCTAACAGTATTCCACTCGCGTTAAAACTGGTATAGGGTCCAGACCCTATTATAACCATACGGACTCTAATAATAATTTATTAAACAAACAATAACAAATAAACAAAATATGGTGACAAAGTGTGATATAAGTATTTGTGATTAAACAAATTATTTTTTTCATCAAAATATTAACAACCAACCATACCTTTTATAGTATGTACGTGACAGAAAATACTAGTATCTCCAGAGATTTTCGAAAAAACTAACAAAAAAAAAACAAAACTTTAACTCTCTGTATCTCAAAAACTAAGCCACCAAAGGAAAAAACTTTGTATAATATTTTCCTCATGAAATCACTTGAGGAAATATCTCCTTCAGTTTTTCAGACTACTTAGGAAACACCCTGTATAAAGTCGTAAAATAGCCTAGTGTCTATAAATTAAAAAAGAGTACCTAAACTAATCTAACTTAACCTAACCTAACCTTTTCTTCATGAAATTACTTGAGGAAGTATCTCCTTCATTTTTTCAGACTACTTCGGAAACACTATGTATAAAGTCGTAAAATAGCCTAGTGTCTATAAATAAAAAAGAGTACCTAACCTAATCTAACCTAACCTAACCTTTTCTTCATGAAATTACTTGAGAAGTATCTATTTCCAAAAATTGAAAATAGTAGAAAAAAAAGGTTGTAGATATATTTTCTAAAATTGTAAGTCACTATAAAGTATACTATACTTCAGAAATGTTAGTTCGTGAGTTTAAAATAATTTGGAATATTTAAAAAAATAGTATAAATTTATAGTATTAAAAAAGTTTAAAATTGTGGAAAAATATTATAATAAAATGATATATATATAAAAAAGGAAGGTAGTAAATAAAAACGGGATAAACGGTAAAGTATTAGACTACTTTGTTAATAATTGCTAATATTCTTCGGTCACTTTCTAAAATTTTTAGAGTGTTAAAATGATTTAGACTTTAGGGTAATTTTTAAGAGAGTGAGTGTATTTCAGTAGGTTTATTAAACAGCAATTTTTTGAGATTGTCTGGTAAAATGAGATTATTTACAGGAAATTATATTACAAATATTAAGAGTTTTGTTGAGGTAATTTTAATCTCCTATATTGTTGAATGAAAAAAATTATTTCAAATTTTCGAATTTATAAAAGATATATGAGCCCTAAATTGTTTTTGTTCCCAGGGATTTATATTTTCATTAAAATTAAGGACTATACCTCTTTTAGTTTTTCAGACTGCTTAGAAAACACATGTATGAAGTAAAATAGCCTAAAGTGTCATATGTACTATTTTTTTTATATTAGTATTTTTTCGTGTTTAAGAAAGCTTCACGAAGTAAAGTGAAATTGCTCGAGTTCAGCGTCAAACACTTTTTAACGTACAAGCAATTATATTCCACCGAATTAAAGCATATTTAAGTTTTTTCATCGGTCCATGTCAATAATACCAATTACCTCTCGATTTTAACATTCTGTTATTTTTCACGTATAAAAAACACAACGACTATTAATGCTAATTAAACGAATATCATGTCGCGCCAAAAAAAACGATGCATTTTTTGCGACCAAACTTGATTATTGCTCGTTCCAGTTTCATAAAAGAATTCACGTCCGCCGACTGCTATATTTATATAAAATTTCACTGGACCGTTTCGATTGTAACAGATTCTCATATTCGGACTAGAGAAATGTTGAATCACATTTTTTTTGCGCCACGGAATCGGAACACAAGGAATAACATTATATTCTACACCTAACAGTACAAGAAATTTACAGTACATGTACATTCTGTACAGGCATGTACAGTCTGTCCCAAATTGGTTGTGCATGTATATTGGTATCTCGGTTATTGTTGGAGATAGAAAGATGGTTAACCTTTATAGGACGGGAAATCCGGTATACTGGCTCAAAAAAAAATTCCTCGTCTTTGTTCAAACATCATTCTTTTGGGGTTTTAGGGTCGCAAATTACGAATCTGAAGTCAGAAAAATCAGATTTTAAATCAGATTTTAAAAATCCGGCAGATCCAATATGGGGAATAAAAATCTCAAATTTGCTGGAAATATAACTGAAAACTGTACACATGGGTTTTTGAGATCGCTAATTATGAAACCAACATTTTATTTAAAAAATTGAAAATGGTGGACCCGATATGGCGACGAAAAGTTTTTAGTTCAATCAATTGTGGAATAAAATCTCTATCCATAAATTTTTGGGATCATTGATTACGATTTGGGGATTGCTAATGACAAATATGATATCAAATTTTTGGATCAATATGATTGATTTGTTTTCAATCAACAATTTCTCGTTTTGGTGACATTTGCAGTATTGTTACATGATATGCAACTTCAAGTTGTGGATCACAACAAGTGATGGTTTCTGAAAATGAGTCAAAAATCTGATATTATATAAAATATGTACTCAAGATTTCGTATATCGTAATTTTTTGTTTTTCGATCGCCAGCTTGAATCTCATGTTGAATTATAAAAATTATAATTATATATATTTTTCCGTTATTTCTATCATTTCTCTATTATAAGTTGACATCTTGAATCCGCTATCATGAATCCACCATTTTATATCCACCATTTTTTTTCGTTTCAGCATCCGCCATTATAAATCCGCCATTTTGAATTTCAAAAATCTAATATCAGATTCGTGAAGAGCGGTGTCATGAATGCGTAATATATAATTTCATTGTGGCTCCTTACTAATGCAAACACCCTGTACAGACGACACATTTTTTAATGATTAAATAAAAATATCAAATAACTAATAACCAAAAGAATAATGTTTCATTATCAGATTGTCTGATTAATAATACCCATTGAAAAACAATAAATAATAATGTAGTAGTGTACAAAACGCCAAGCCTAAAGTTATTCCGGCAATGTAAACCCTAAATTTAAACACAATAGTTCCCATAACGTATATGCCCTAATATTTTCATCTCACGTTTGCTTCACACGAGAATTCTATGCCCGTTTCTTTTTCGTTGCGCAATTGTTGCCTCTTGTCGAGTGAAAATATTAGAAACTAATTAATTATACAACCTCTTCCTAGAATTCCAACGCGCATGGTATTAACAAATTAAGTAAATTATGTGACTAGTTATATACAGTGAGAGTAAAAAAGGAGAGGTGCTTGTATTTCTCGAAATATTCGTTATTTTAAAAATTGTTTTAATAAAAAGATTTCGAGCGTATTTTTTGACATAAGCTGGTGGCTTTCGATTTTTCTTAACGTAAGCAAGTTTGTTGAAAGAAAAATTTAAGAAAAAAATAACTTTCACAAAAACCGCCCCTGTCGATTTGACTTCGTTAATCTAGTTCTTATCAAGTCCGCCATGGAAATACATAAGTTGATGACATTTGTAGCAAATTGTAAATAGTTAGATAGAAAAACCCACAGATTTATAGTTTAATAATTACACAGGCACACAAAAATAAAAAAATTCGGTAAGTGTTTCGAATTGCCCAACACTCCGATCTTGATAAGATATATATCATTAAAAAAGGGTTTTCAAAATGCTGTCAAAAGGGTCTGTCAAAATGGTACTAGTCCCAAAGTGCGGAAACGCAAGGTTCAAAAGTTACAGCCGTTCAAAGTTGAAAATGCAATTAATTAACTAATAAATTAAAGGTAATTAATTAACCTAACCTAACCTAACCTAAATGGAAGAATCTAACTTCAAATGTATGCTAAATGATAATTTATGATGAGACTTTAATCTCCTGAAAATTTCAGATTGAGGTTGCATTCGGTTCTCGAGATATCGAGGGTCAAAGTTGTCAATTTTACATGAGCCCGAAATCCAATATTACTTAGCTTATATCGATCCATTTTTTCTTAAGATTTATTAAGCATTTGGGAATTAATATTTCTTGAGTTTTTAAATAAAGTAAATTCATTTTAAATATCATCTTTTAGTCTTCAGAAATTATAAAAAAAAAACATTAAAAGTATAATAATGCCAATTTCTTCAAAACAATAAACTATAATCTGGTACAATTAATAAAGCTTTTGATTTTTTTTAAGATAAAGAATTGCATTACATTCTCTACATTTGTATGAATTATTTAAATGATTGATTGTTTAAAAAATTGAATTCCAAATCAACATTCAACAAAAAATTGAACAAGGATAATCGACTCTAGGCGAAAGAATAAAACAAAAATGGGTAGTTCACTTTTTCCTTATTAAATACATACTTTTTAGCTTATAATATTATCAATTTCATGAATAGCGTTATAAATAACAATACCAGCATTTAGTAAAAAAATGTATTCTTCAATTCCGTCTTATTTGTTCGCGCAGAGATGGTTGCCACTATTAGAATTTATGTTGAACCTTATTTATATTGATTTATCAAACTATGAAATATTTGAATAATTGAGATAAGGAGGAAGGGAAGAATTTGTAATTGTTTAAATTTAAAAAAATATTAGAATCATTATCAAAAGAATCATTATCTCCTGAATGTAATGAATTGTGAACCCATGCAAAATTGACAACTTTGACTATCGATATCTCAAGAACCAAATGCTGCCTCAATTTAAAACTTTCAGGAGATGAAAGTCTCATCATAAACTATTATTTAGCATAGATTTGAAGTTAGATTTCAAGGGCTGCCAAACAGGCGAATCTTGCGATCACTCTTTTAACGACGGTCGGCTGTGGTAAGAGAAAAACACACTTATCAAGAAATGTGCAACCTGTTTCATGAACTGTATGAGAATCAGCCACAAATTAATGAAGGATACATTTCAAAATTATTAAACAAATTTCTTCTAACTGGTAGTGTCAAAGATAAAGCTCAAATGGACAGATCAAAAACAGCTGTAGCCGGGAACAACACTTTAGATACCTTGTTATCATTGCATGCAGATCCACATTTATCTACATGAGAAGTTGGTAGAAAGCACCTAGAAAGCGTAATCCTACCAAGAGGGTTACAAATACTGTAGCATTTAATACAAGTGCTATTCATAACATTTATAATACGTTACGAATATATAAATATGTTACGAATTTCTCTTCCAATAATTCATTTCTCCAATTAAAACACGTTTATTAACACTCTACAACTCTCTGATCTTCGCCGTGTAACATTCAAAACATAACTAACTAACTATCCTAGCAACCACATCATATTTATAGTTTTTACATTTCTAGAAAATTCATTTGACATCTAGAATATTTAATATGTCATTCCATACAATTCTTTACTAACAACTAGTGTATAAACTAAATAGACTAAATACGTAAACTATAAAACTTAATAAATGTCAGCTGTCACAAATGTCACTTTTACAAATGTCACAATAATTTACATTTATGTACAAAAAAACTGCACTGCACTATTTGTAACCGAATGGTATTCGTGAGAGTCTTTATTTTTTTTATAGGTTTTTTAAAAATTTCAAAAGTTCCGTGTTCCTTTTTTTTACTAATTTTTCCTCCCATTAAAAAACATCAGTAGATAAGCAAAGCCTTTTCTAGACCACTTACGTATGCATAACTGCCAAATTTTTGCCCAGGCTTATCATTTTGCCCTTGAGTCACATCCAAAATTTTTTGAACATAATTTTCCATCTGATGTATTATCTTTCATCATCCTAATCCACATCGTTGCCAATCCACATTCGCGAATAAATTTATGAGCTGGAGACGAGATTTTGGGATTCAAATGATCCAGTTCACATTTTACTTAATATTTTGGCAACGTGGATTAGGATGATGAAAGATGATACATCAGATGGGAAATGATGTCCTAAAAAAAATTGGATGTGACTTAAAGGAAAAATGATGAGCCTGGGCTAAGATTTGGCAGTTATGCATACGTAAGTGGTCTAGGAATCGGCTTTGCTTTACTAACTTTTTACTGCCAATTTTTCCTGCTCTTTTTGTACTTACATATTTATGTAACAACTAATGTCTTTGAAAATATATAATTGTTTAAAATTATTTATCTTCTTAATGTTGAATATAGTGTTGAATTTAATGTTTAAAAAATAAATAACCACAAAGAATCCATCCATATGTTAGTCAAACATGTTGCTAAATACTGATTAATTTTATAACAATCTGGCATCAGTGCTCTCTCTCTAAAATCTAAACGCGTATTTGATGAAGTTCATCGGTTTTTAATTTGTATGTATGTGTATTATGTATAGCAAATCTATAATAATATTGAATCCATAATCAGCAATATATAATTACTTCAAAACAGATTTCAAACCTTGTGCCACAAAATCAGTGTCCCGCAATGTTCTTTAATTGTAAAATTGTATTAATCTACAGAATGAAAACAAAAGGCTACCTGTAGACATATTTAAAATAAATTCCATCCACATATTAAAGATATTTCCATCCACATATTAAAGATATAAAGATTTCGGAATGCGCTGTGAGTTCTCACCTGTTCACCTTCAGAACTGCTGATTTACATCAAAACATCGACAATATCCATACTGGATATTATTGACTGCTAACATAATATCGAGTCGTTAATTGCTAGCGTATGTATCATTAAACATTTACGTGCCTCTAGTTAGTAGGTTAGTGCGAAAGTATCAACACAAGGCAAGACCTGAGGAACGCAAAGAGAAGGAATCTGATTTTATTTTTGTTAACCCGTGGCTATAAAGTGATTCGTGTAGTTAAAATTGGTTATTACGTTAGGACGAGAGCGTTGAAAAATCACACAATAAGCTTATTAAGTATTTCCAATGGTGTCGTGTCTTAGAGAATGTCTCATTTATGCTATTTCGTGGGAATATGACGTAAGAATTAATTGTCGAATCGTCATATTTTTGTAATGACTACGTAAACACGTCTGAAAGATGTTCTAGATTATTAACCAAAACTATGTTAAAATAAGTTCAACGTTTCTTTAATTTTTATTGCAAATGATATTGCAATATTAAATGAATGCGTTATTATCCTAACAAAGAACGTGAGAATCTCGAAATGAATTATGTAATCAACTAAATAGTAGACTAAAATTATTTTACATTATACAGGGTTGTTAAAAATGTCGAAAAGGTGCTGATTCGTAAAAACGGCTGAAAAAATGACAATAATTTGACAACAAATGGCTATAAATGACAATACATGATAATAAAAAGACAATACATTACAATAAATTACCATAAATAACAATAAATGAAAATAAACGCCAATAAACAACAATAAATTTTTTTGAATAACGTCTCAACAATAAAATGTTGATACGTTATTCAAAAATTGTTGATACGGTCACACGTTTGTATATCTTGAAATGAATTATGTAATCAACTAAATAGTAGACTAAAATTATTTTACATTATACAGGGTTGTTAAAAATGTAGAAAAGGTGCTGATTCGTAAAAACGGCTGAAAAAATGACAATAATTTGACAACAAATGGCTATAAATGACAATACATGATAATAAAAAGACAATAAATTACAATAAATTACCATAAATAACAATAAATGAAAATAAACGCCAATAAATGACAATAAACAACAATAAAATTTTTTGAATAACGTCTCAACAATAAAATGTTGATACGTTATTCAAAAATTGTTGATACGGTCACACGTTTGTATATCTTACTGCAATTGATAGTTAAATTTTTTCATACATTGTGTCATAAATTGAGTCATAACACTTTTATTCGTTACCAATTACAGTAGCAACTTTTTCGTCTTCAGTTTACTCCCCTTGGCGATCTCCACACCACTCCATACGACTTTTCCATTGTTGAAAGCAGTGCTGGAAGTCCGCTTCTGTCAGCTGGTTCAGAACCTGCGTTGTTTTGCTTTAACGTCGTAAGTAAAAAACCACGATTCATCACAAGTAATCACCGTCTCTAATAAGCCTGGATCAGTGTCAATGTTGTTTAGAATGTTAGCGCAAATGTTCATTCTTGATTCTTTTTGTTCGGGACCATGGGGTTTTGGCATAATTTTTACGCAAACTTTGCGCATGTTGAACGATTCATGCAAAATCTGGCGAACACATTCTTTGTCGATTCCTGTTATTTCAGCAAGCCCTCGGATGCCTAGACGACGATATTCGCGGATTAATTTACCAATTTTTTCGATGTTTTCGTCCGTTTTTGACGTTGATGGCCGTCCGGGGTGCGAATCGTTCTCGGTAGTTTCACGTCCCTCTTTAAACCGTTTAAACCATTCAAAAACTTGTGTGCGGGGTAAACATTAATTCCCGTACACTTCTTTTAACATTGCATAAACTTCTGTAAAAGTTTAACAAGAATCTCGTATGTACGAGTATTTGTAACCGCTGTCCTGATTTTTTTTTAAAGAAATATATTGTATGGCCCATTTGGAATTAAGACATCTGTGAAAAATGACCGTTTTTAGTCTGATTTTGATAGTTCTGATTATTGCTTAAGAAAAGCTGCATTAGGTATATGGCAAATTGGTAGTTTCTATCAAAAAAATTAAAGCCTACTTTGCAATTTCTTGGAGCGCAAATTCGATAATTTTATTGCATTGAAAAACTGTTATTTTCAGAATAATCAGAGTGTTATAGTTGTCAAACTTCCGTTTGCGAAATACCAAAACAGTTAAACAGCTGCTGTCAAGTTAGGAGCGTTTTTGATACGCTATTATGAAAAAAAAACGTGACAATAATGGTCCATGGCTACACTTAACAGCTGTTAAGGTTTATAAACGTAAAGGTAATTTAAATATAAAACTAAAATATAAATTAAAACTACAGTCCAACCGTTTTACCGTGTAGCAGCAGCCCTAAATTTGAGTGTTTCTACGGTTAATTCTATTTCACAAAAAAATAGAAAACAATGAACTATTAAAATCACCTAGAAAGTGTAATCCTACCAAGAGGGTTATAAATACTGTAGCATTGAATACAAGTGCTATTCATGACATTTATAATATTTTATATTTGTGAAAAAAAAAACACTGTACTTTTTGTAACCGAATGGTGTCTGTGAGAAAATCTTTTTTTTTTATACACATTCTTTTAAATATCAAAATTTCCGTGTGCTTTTTTCTACTCATATATCCTCTCATTAAAAAAAATAAACATTACTAACTTTTTACTACCAATTTTCCCTGTTCTTATTTGTACTTATTTGTACACCAACCAATGTCATTTAAATTACATACATTTTTAAAATTATTCATCTTTTTAATGTTGACAGAATTTATTTATTTACAGACAGAATTTATTTTACAGAAGTTATTTAATAATAAACAAACCCAAAGAATCCATCCATATTCTAGTCAAAATTATTTCTAAACACTGAATAATTTTATAACAATCTGGCATCAGTGCGCTCAAAATCTTAAAACACGTATTTGATGAAGTGCTATCGGTTTGCATTTTGTATGAACTATATTAATGTATTGCAGCTGCTAAGATAGACATTTGCAATCAGTGATATGCAATCTAAAATTTTGTGTATACATATTTAACTGCTTATCTAATTACCCTGCATATAATTAAGAAGCAAATTGCAATCAGGTTACATTTTTAATTACGGTCGTTCATCAAATTGCGCTGCTATTTGCCTTGTAATAAATTTCACTTTTTAGAAAATGTGAACCGAATACGCGCCTTGCATTTCCTTGTGGGTTCATATAAGCACAAGATATTTAATTTAATCAAGAGCCGTACCCGACTGAAACGGATTCTACGCGGTAAGTGGAGCACACTTAATGCATTTTATAATCGTTAATTAAATTATTACCAGGAGGTTTGAGAGTAATAATGGCTCTGTGTAAGTCAGTGATAGAATCCGTATAAGGATATTTGTTACAAAATGTAATTATGTCAAACTATACTCTGGTCATTATTTCGAAGCAGTAAAACACTATAACTTAATATATCCAGTAGGTATATCTTGAAAACGAACATTTTAAGCTGTAATTTTGTTAGTATAGTATGTCCAGTCTCAGTTTGAAATGTAATAAAAAACAAAAGAGCGGCTCTTCCTTTGTACACGCAGCTGCACCGACCTTGAACGCATGCAATCCATAGGCGCGCGTACATTCTTTTTAAGGCGGAACATGTCTTCGGATATTTTAAAAATAATTTATGTATTAGCAATTGTTGTGTTGTAACATGTAACGCTGTTTTGAATTATTAACAAATAAATTATGACTGAAATATATAATAGATATTCTAATTTTTTTACATATAAGACATCTCAAACTATACAATTTTTTTTTGTAATTTTTAAGCCACGGGTGGCCGTGATATGGCTGCCTGAAGTTAACCATCTAAAAACACGGTTGGCAAAAAATCTCAGCTCTAGAACGTCTGAGACAAAAATTAAAAATGGATATTAAAATATAAGCCAGCCACTATTGTCTGAACTACAAACAAGTATTTTGAGTGAAAAAAAAAACAAAATGGCGGACTTGAATTTTTTAACGCTTTTCTTTTAGTGAAATAAGAGTTAAAAAGTGGTTAAATATCAACGTATTTACAATATTAGTACATACCATAGCTACACATGTGTAGAATAAGCCCTCAAAATTTTATCCCGATCGGATCAATAGTTTTTTCAAAAAATTGCCAACCAGGTCAAAAAACATGGTTTTAAGTTTTTTTTTTTTTTTTTTTAAATATGTATGAAACTATGAAAAAAAGGACCTTATGCTTAATCAGCGATACCTGGTCTATACATTATACCTTCCTGCTTCTCATAAAGTCTCAGATTGTGTCGATCTAGTCTTTCTGAGCTCTGATCTCCGTTCTTTGAAGCCTCTATGCTGCGACGATTGCCTTGCCGTACCGGAACTTTTGACACGCACTGTATATTTATTGAACGTTTTGGCCTGTATAACATAGTGTACACTATTTTTAAAGGTATCTTCTATAAGAATTCGATGATTTTGGAAAATCGATTTTTTCAAAAATAAATGTGTACTGCCCCTTAAGTAATTAGACTGATTTTTTGATTTTTTTTATTCGAATAGAATTACAATTCAGTATTGTCTGCACACAACTTTGGGAAGCCACTGGAAGCGCTGGAGACGGTTCTTCCATTCCTCGTAGCAGTGCTGGAACTCATATACTGGAATAGCCTTCAGCTGGTCGGTACAGCCGTTGGAATGTTTTCTATGGTTCCAAAATGACGTCCCTTGAGGTGATTTTTAATTTCCGGAAGAGAAAAAGGTCACAAGGACTCAAGTCGGGCGAATAAGGGGGCTTGCAAAGTGATGCAACATCATGTTGTTCCTCATGTTTGGTCTCACACGCATGACAGCGTGTGTTGATTTACTCTCTGGCCTGGAGGCACAAACTCTTTGTGGACAGTTCCCTGGCTATCAAAAAAGCAGTCGAAAATCAAATGCATTTGATCTTCGACTTGCTCATTCTTGCTTTTTGGGTCTTGGAGAGCTTGAAGTGTGCCATTCCATGCTTTGGCGCTTGGTTTCCGGATCGTACTCAAACACCCAAGTCTCACCACCAGTAATGACATAAAATCCATAAATTGGGAATCATTTTCAATCGATTCCAGAAATTCGACACCTTTCTCTCCTGATGTTCTTTTGTTCCTGATGTCCTTTTGTTCCTGCGCAAGGTTTTTCATTTACATTTTAACGCAGATTTTTTCTTATCCCAAAATTCGTTAGTCAAAATCTGATTGGTTCATCTTCAATCGACTCTCTTCCTTCTGAGAACGCATTAAACCACCGCAAAAATACTGTCTCCGTAGGCCTATTGAAGTTTTGCAAAAGTGTCCTTTGCTTTGTGTCCAAGTCTGAAGCAAAATCTGATGGCATACCGTAGCTCAAAATTTGATGACGTCATTACTCACAAACAAATGACAGCTGAAAATAGACGTTCTCTCAAAAATGTGTGTTTTTATTAAACAAAATCGACCTGTTCGAGGATTTTTTCCAAAAATTTTTTGTTTCATATTTACTGAATTTATTCCATACTTTAGGCGCGCCCGTATATAACTACATATACATATATTACTCGACATAGAGAAAATATTACATCAACTATAAAGTGTCCTACAATTATGTGAACAAACGGTATATCCGTTATCTGAAACGACGAGGGTTTGAATAAAAAAAAACAGCAAATGGCACGAAACATTCCACCTGATTACAATGTATAAACCGTGTTGCATCCTTATAAAAATCAAAACGCCACTCTTAAATATAGCGTTTTCCAAATAGCACCTTCCTTTGCATTTGTAACTAACAATAAGAACCTTCACATCGAAACTTCACATTTAGCAAAATAATTTTCTAAATAAGTTTCCTGTTTTACAACAAGTAATAGAACATGTAATTCAAGCTCGGATAAAGAGAGGAACTATGCAGTTACTATTCTCGCAGCTGTTATTGCAGCCAGATTTTTTCTAAACTATGCACTCATGCATTATGTAAAATCCACATTTTAACAGCATTCTATACTGATGTAACGTGTGAATATGAAGAAAACAATTAGGTTTCTTGCAAATAAACACAAATCCACATTATACACATACACATTTTATTTACTTATGACAATAGGAATTTCGACATTATTATGTACATGTGTTACCCTGTACAAATATTGTACAAGGTGACCTTGTGCGCCATTGAATTCTACATAAAAACATGTATGGGATACCATCGCAATATCAAAATTATTCAAATTGTGGCCGCTACAAAGATGGATAGCAATGGCTGCTTTTCCAAAAATACGATGTAACTAAAAAACTAGAAATGGTATCCAAAATCTAGTTAGCTCTGTTAATTTTCTTCAAAAAAGTAGCCAAGAGATTGCAAAAACGGCTTCTTTATATTTCCTGTAATAACTGAGATATGTATTACATTACAAAAACGTCGAAAATGGGACACCCTGTATATTCATACAAGATCGGTTCAAATCACTTTTAATTCACCTAACTGATAATTGAACCCCAGGAAAGTGAACTAAGGAAAGGGAGTAAGAGAACAACTACAGACAATGTTTTGGGGTAAAAATTCAGCAGTCCACAAACAGGCTCTTAGATTTTGGAATAATAGCGTATTGCTAGTGGTTTTAAAAAAATTGAACAACTGTGGCATTCTCGATACGTGTTTCTTTTTTAAGGAGGTCTAGATCCATCTTTCAGGATAATTAAATAAACAAAACATGAGAATAAAATAAAGCAGAAAATCTCCATGAATTTGTGGAAACTCTGTTACATGCACTGAAAATTGATGTCTGGCTAATGGTTTTGAGAAGACGAATAATCGGACCAAAATTTTTTAGCCTGTATCTGTACATGATGACGAACGGGTAATGTTACATAATAAAGATAATGTTACGGAACATGCAGCTCCTAAAACAATTGTTCATTTGGAAGACCTATTATTTCTAAATCTTCCTGCAAGGTCTCCACATCTTACAACTATGGACTATTTTAGTTATCCACGCCTCAAAAAAAAAAACATTTTTTAGAAGCATACGTCACACTATCGAAGACCTTAGTGAGATATTTGTGCTAACATAGCCTCCAACAATTGGAAAACAAATCTGACAACATGAAACGCCTTTGTCATTGGTGCCTGCAAGCTGAGAGCTGTTTATAAGCCATTAGTCACAAAAAGTTTCAGAACTTTTTATTAAAGGAGCATTAGTCATCGACTTTCTTTCTTTAACAAATAATTCATGGTCACCCGGCCTGTGAAATAACCACTCAGAATCTACAAATCACCAAATTGACTGCTTCTCTTCCAACCACTATCCAATTGCTCTACAAATAAACATAGATATACAATATTCTTTAATATTGTGTTTCTTTTGCACATTTTTGTATCACGGATAGATTAAACGATTAAACAGCTGTATTGAGCTGTCGAGTGATAAATTTGATGTTGGATTGCACCAATTTCATAATAAAATTCCAGTCTACCCTAACAAAAGTCTACAAAAAAATTCTGCTCCAAGAACTAAATCTATCAAATTAGTATTTTTTTGTGTTGGAAATCGAATTTTTAACTCTTCTAACTCTTTCTAACTTTCTACCGCGTATATTCTCAGTAAATCCTAGTTTTTTGTTGTCAAAACATAGATACGTTTTTAGCCAAAATATTTTGATTTTGAAATGTTAATCAGATTTATCATTCCTTAACGAGACATGTTATTTCAGAAGTATTTTTAAGAGCTGAATACGAGTCCGTTGTCAAAATTTGTGCTAGACCCTTCCATTTCCTATCAAATGAGAATTTAAAGTGAAAAACAGCCCAAAAACGAAAGAATTTGTGTTTTTCAAGAAATATGACCAGACATGTCATTTCCGAAGCATTTTTAAGCGCTGAATACGATTCCATTGTCAAAATTTGTGCTGGACCATTCCATTTTCCATAAAATGAGAATTTAGGTGAAAACAGACTTGTTTTTGTGTTACGATGTTGTGAAAAATTGTGTTTTTTAAGAACGTATGACCAGACATGTCATTTCCGAAGTATATTTACGACCATTTCTTCTCTGTAAAATTCCCCATAAATTGATATTATGTCGGAAGTATTTACTGGATCGTAATAATTCCGACTTTTTTTATCTATGTTCTTCTTTCTAATCAAGGCCCAAAGTAGCTGGTTCTAGGAAACCTGCAATAGCGAGTAGATTGGCAAAGCAAGCTCACAGCAATAATAAATATATTTTCAGATGCAATCGAGCCTTTAAATCTTTATAATATTAACCAGGACAGAGTAGAACCATGTCAACCTTTCAACATTATTTTTGTCATGTTCATGAGATCTAGCACAAGTTTTGACAACGGGATCGTATTCAGCGCGTAAAAATACTTCGGAAATGACAGTCTGGTCATATGTTCTTGAAAAATACAAAGTTTTCCATTTTTGGGCTGTTTTTCACCCTAAATTCTAATTTTATAGGAAATAGAAGGGTCTACCACAAAATTTGAAATAGCACAAATACTTCAGAAATTATATGTCTGATTAAGAGAGCCTTTAAGTCTTTATAATATTAACCAAGATAGAGTAGAACCACTTCAACCTTTTAACTTATTTTTGTCATGATCATGAGATCTAGCACTAGTTTTGACAACGGGATCATATTCAGCGCGTAAAAATACTTCGGAAATGACAGTCTGGTCATACGTTCTTGAAAAACAAAAAGTCTTCCATTTTTGGGCTGTTTTTCACCCCAAATTCCCATTTTATAGGAAATGGAAGGGTGAAAAAAATTTGAAATAGCACAAATACTTCAGAAATTATATGTCTGATTAAGAAAATGATAAATCTGATTGATTTTAAAAAAATATTTCGCATAAAAACGCATTGTGAACAACATTTTGAACAACAAAAAAATGGGATTTACTGAGAATCTACGCGGTAGAAAGTTTTTTAATTAAAAATTCGGTTTCAGCACAAAAAAATACTTCGGACTTGATAGGTTTAGTTCCTGGAGTAGATTTTTTGTAGACCTGTGTAATTGACAATTTATTTGAGGGCACAATATAAGTTTACTTTTATAGCGTGGTCGTTTCTCATATAATTTTTAACAACATACTGTAACTAACATGCTGTAACAGAATAACAGTAATCTACTTATTATTATATAATTGCGAGTAAATATAGCGGAGGAGACACAGTTGGCAGCAGTTCGTGTGGAATTTCTAAGGTGTGATTTTACAATATTCAGTTCAGTCGTAACAGACGCACTCATTTCGATTCGCTATGATTACCATACACATAGTTTACTTTACAGTTATAATATGACTGTCAGTACCTAATTAGGAATGCGCAAGGAAATTCCTTGAGAGTTTGATAAGTTACGTAAAGAGTATAGAGTAATAAATACTTTGTAAGAAGTTTATGTACAGGGTAAGTATTATAAATTTTAACCCCCTTTTATTTTTGTTATTTCTGGCCGATTTGATTCGTCTAAAAAGTGGTTTCGAACGATTTTTACCGTAGCTTCCGAATCTGTTAACGGTTTTTGAAATTTTTGTAAAATATACGAGGTTTGACAAAAAGTATGATTTTTTTTAAATAGAACACCCTGTATATTCGTACATATTTCAATTTATGGTTCTGTTAGGAGTTTTGAGTTATGATGAAATATGTAAAACAACAAATCTACATGTTATCAATTATTATAAGTTGTCTACGAAAGCAAATTTTAATTTTGTATATCCGTCAAAGTGGTTAAAAATTATTTCCAATGTCTAAAATTGTTTATAATTAAAATATTTGTCAATTTGTTAATTATTTATTATGCATAACTAGCTGTTATCAAGATATATGTATATTATATATTTAACAAATGTCACAACAAAATATAAAACAAAAGCAGATACAGAAGTATACAAATAAAACAGAAATATCAAACTTACAAACATTAGAAAATAATTATTAAGGAAGGATGTGAAAAGGTTTATATTTATTCCATTTTAAAAGTTGCATAATGCTGCTCTGGCTTAAATTTAAATCTTTAGATATAGAATAAGTAGACCGACTTGGATCTTCTATGACCGATAATAAAATATTCATCTGTATTTCATCATTAACAACATTCCTCGTTTTTCCTCTAGACGCATTATTTAATGAATTTGAATTACAAAATTTATTGTAAATTTTCTTGAACGTCACTTTAGCAGGCACAGTCTGATCAGGATACCGCCTTCCAAATCCCCTTTGTTAAGCAGTCATATTTTTATTGCAATATAGGTAAGTATATTTCTAAAATTTTACGCCTATTTTCTAAACTATTGTAACGTTTTATTTATTTCGGGTTCGTGAGGTGTGAAAAATTAAACTCGCACTTTTAAACTAACACTATTTATTTAATTATTACAACTACGGACTAACCTATTTAACTACACTAATTTATTTTTATACGATTTATATTAGAGCGTTGTACGGAGAGCGCGCCGATATTCAAAAATAGGAACTGAACTGTCCCGCGTCGAAACCCCGCGTTATATCTCCTTGCGGAAATATCTAGTAGCCGGGCCGTTCGATTCCCGAACCATCGGGCAAAAGCCGCGATGTTTCGACGCGGGCGCTGCCCGCGTACGTCATCGACGTTCAGTGGGCTGGATCATCGAAGCAGGCAGGGGCGGACTGGCCCAGCGTTCGTAACACTGCCCCCTTCTTAAAGACATTTCGTCTCGAATTGTATCGTCCTCTGGTCCGTGTCGATACCTGCAGAATGACCCATTCTTGCATCGGGAGGTCTGGTAGAAGAAGCAGTCCACAGTCTTCTCGTTGAGCGATCTCCTGGGGTTGTAACAGCATACCAGAATCTCAATTCCAGTAAACCGGAAGAGGACTTCTAGCATACTCCTCCTCACTCTCCAATCCAGGCCATCTAGTCCGCTGGCTATCTTCGGTATCGCCAAACTGCTTATGCTCTGGGACAAGAGCACATCCCTCAGCTCGACTAGTGTGTCCCAGACAGTTTGATAAGTTGGTTTATGGTGCGATAGCTGCTTGGTCACCAAATAGAAAACGGACCTCTCTTTCTCCTGCTCGGCCGCCGTGATTCGAAGGACTCGTCCAACCTCTGGTCTTTGTCTGCGTAACTCCTCCAACTGTCCAAACGCCTTCTTGAAGGTAAGTGCAATCCCTCGGGACATTCGGAGGTCTGCTGCCACACAGTGAGCAAGACAGAAGTCAGCAGGAGTCTGGAACAGGTCACGTGGTTCTTCTCGCGTTACACCGTAGCGAGCTTTCTGGCCGTTGGAATGAAGCAACATGAACTCCTCGAAAGAGAGCTCGCTGTCTGGTGGACTGACGTGTCGAACTCTGGCTTCAGCTTGTTCGTCATTGCTTCCGGCGAAAGGGGCTAAACGGTTGAAGTGGACCACCCTGGGTTTTCCTCTTGGCAACTTCTGGATTCGGTAGACTACATCGTTAATCCGGGTGACGACCTCATACGGACCTTCCCAGGAGCTTTGAAGTTTTGGAGATAACCCACGACGACGTTGTGGGTTATATAACCAGACTTGGTTGCCGGGCTGGTACCTGCCATCGTTGGCGTTGATGTCGTAGGTCTCCTTCATGCGGTCGCTGGCGCCCTGGATATTTGAACGGACTCGTTCGTGGATGTCGTCCATTCTCTGGCGTAGAGTACTGACGTAGTCCTCTCCAGCCACGTCGTCCCCTGGTGTACAGCCGAACTTCAGGTCACAGGGTAGACGCAGTTCACGGCCCATGACGATGCTTGCAGGTGTTTGCCCAGTTGTTTCGTGAACCGACGACCGGTAGGCTAGCAGGAACAGGTGGAGAAACTGGTCCCAGTCCGTCTGGTGGTCAGAGACTACTTTGGATAAGTACCGGTTGATGGTCCTATTCATTCGCTCCACCATTCCATCTGACTGCGGATGCAGTGCAGTTGTCCTCGTCTTACGGATGTCGAGTGTACGGCACACATTCTGAAACAGAATCGACTCGAAATTTCTCCCCTGGTCCGAATGTAATTCCAGAGGTACACCAAATCGACAAATCCAGTCCTTGATGAGAGCGTCCGCCACAGTAGAAGCCTCTTGGTTTGGAAGGGCATACGCTTCTACCCATTTGCTGAAATAATCCATCACGACGACGATGTATTTATGTCCATTATCTGTTTCCGGAAACGGACCTGCTACATCGATGGCAATTCTTTCAAACGGACTACCCACGTTGTATTGTCGCATTGGAGCCTTCGGGTGCCGTTGCGGACCATTACTCGCAGCGCACACCACGCATTTCTTGCACCACTCCTTCACGTCAGTAGTGCAGTTCACCCAGTAGAAACGCTCCCTAACTTTTCCCAGCGTCTTCGTTACTCCTAGGTGTCCGCCAGTGCTTCCATTGTGGATCTCCTCCAATACCTCTGGCACTCTGTTTCTGGGGACTATCAGTTGTTTTCGCTCTTCGGTACCATCTGATTTCTCCAGAACGCGTTTTAAGAGTCCGTCGCTTAAGACGAGGGAATTCCACTGAGCCCAGTACGACTTTACTGTTGGCGAGTACCGTGATACTTCTTCCCAAGTGGGTTTCCGACCTTCTTCTTCCAATTCACAATTGGTTTCAGATTCGGGTCATTCTCTTGATCTCTCAGAAGCTCATCCCGCTGCCAATCATCATTCACCACCGTTAGTCTGCGTATTACGACATCCTTTTCAGATGATGGCGGTGCTTTCTTCTTTTTCAATACGGCGACCACGAATGTGACGTACCTTAGCACCATTCCAACGCCGAATTGGCCTCTTATCCAATATCTCCTTGGCGACTCGCCTAATCTCTGCTTCATTACATGTTCCTTCTTCAAGATCTTCCTCCATCTTGCGGATCGTAGCTTGACGTCTGCAACTTTCTTTAGCGGCTTCGAATTCCAAAGCTCGCGCCAAAGCATCCACCAACTTGCTGGGCCGAGCGAGAGTCAGAGCTTGACGGGTCTCAGTATCACGCAGACCATCTAAAAATGCCTGCACGGCTAGTCGTTCCATGACGTTCTCCGGCGTAGATGAATACGCCAAACGAACTAACCGCGCTATGTCCGCTTCGAATTCCTGCAGCGATTCGTTACTTTTCTGATAGCGGTTCTTCAGCTGCGAATGGTAGACATGCTCGAGATGGGACTGACCATAACGCATTTCGAGGTGTTTAACTAGTTGATGGTAATCATCTTGTTCTTCCAGAGAAAGCGTCTGTAAAATATCTGTGGCGTCACCACGTAGCGCCAACGTCAGCGATGTAGCCTTCTCTGCCAACGACCAACCATTTGCCCTCGCTGCAGCCTCAAATTGCCGTAGATAATTGACCCATGAGCTCTTACCATCAAACTGTGGTGGTTTCATACGAATTTTCGAAATTTCCACAGGGACTGCTCAACTCGACTTTACTCAACCTGTCGATGTCGCTACCAGGTGACTTCAGAGCGGTATTGACCACTTGTTGTTGTTCCCCACTTCCTAAACTCAGCGTTGCGATTTTTCTCTCTACTTCTAGAAACTTATTCTGGAATTCTTCTTCTACGGCAACTAATTATTTTCTATTTCCCCAAATTTGCCGTCCATTTGTTTCTGGAGCCAACTAGAATTTTCCGTAATTTTCTTTTCTAAAGTTGTATGATTTTCCATTAGTTTTTGTTCCATCCCTCTTAAGTTTCCAGACGTTTCCTCTAATTTCTGTTGCATTTGGGTGGCATTTTCTAAAAGTTTGTTTTCTAGATTTTTCTCTAAGCTTCCAGAGTTTTCTAATAATTTGTTTTCCAAACTTTGCAACGCCGAATTTATATCGCCAGCAATGTCGAATAAATATGTATTAGGGTTTTCACCTTCATTTTCCAAAGCTTCTCGAAGGTCTATTTTGTAGATCGGCCTTTTTCCCTGTCGTCTCGCACTCCCGTTCTTCGAGTTCTCTTTTCAAATCCGCCAACTTTAAGGTCCTTCAAAACACCTGTCTTGAAGCCATTTCACTTAATTTATTTATCGCGAATTTATTTATTTAAATGTTTTTATTATTGTTTTTTTTTCACACGCAACACCTGACACCAATGTAACGTTTTATTTATTTCGGGTTCGTGAGGTGTGAAAAATTAAACTCGCACTTTTAAACTAACACTATTTATTTAATTATTACAACTACGGACTAACCTATTTAACTACACTAATTTATTTTTATACGATTTATATTAGAGCGTTGTACGGAGAGCGCGTCGATATTCAAAAATAGGAACTGAACTGTCCCGCGTCGAAACCCCGCGTTATATCTCCTTGCGGAAATATCTAGTAGCCGGGCCGTTCGATTCCCGAACCATCGGGCAAAAGCCGCGATGTTTCGACGCGGGCGCTGCCCGCGTACGTCATCGACGTTCAGTGGGCTGGATCATCGAAGCAGGCAGGGGCGGACTGGCCCAGCGTTCGTAACACTATGATAAGGCATAATACGTTTTTTCTATCACACAATATTAAAGTAAAAGAACCCCAACAGAAAAACTACTGACTAATGTTAACCAGTTTTATGTTTATACAAAATAAAATTTTTTGTTTAGTTTCCATAGGCTACTTATGTAAAATAGAGTAATATGGTTTAGATTTGTCATTCTACATATTTCGTCATTACTCAGAAAAACCTTATCCAAATGTGCTATAATTATATATATTTGTATTCAGGAAAGAACCATAAATTGAAATATGTACGAATGTTGTTTGGTGGGTGTTCCATTTAAAAAAATCATATTTTTTGTCACACCTTGTATATTTTTCAAAAATTTCAAAAACCGTTAACAGATTCTGAAACGACGTTGAAAATCGTTCGAACCCACTTTTTGAAAGAACCAAATCGGCCAGAAATAACAAAAATAAAAAGGGAGTTAGCATTTATAATACTTACCCGGTACACCGTGGTCTTTTATATTTTCACACCCGCCTACAGGGTGAATTGAAAAATATTGTATGTAAAAACTTTAAATAAGAAATTTAAGAAAATAAGAAATTTTGTGTTATCTTTTGGCATCATTATTTTTTTTAATGGAACACAATGTATATTTTTTCGATAGATTGATATGCATCATTCTCCTCCTTTAAAGTATATAGGGTTTGTCTATATTTGATTCAGCCTTTTTGAAATAAAATGCTCCTCAAAATTAGCGTAACATTTTTTAGATTATGGCCATTTGCGTTCTACTCGAGTTAGAAACTTGCGGTTTTTAATTTTCGGTAGCCTATAGGGTTGGTTTTTACTACCCTGACGTCGCTACGCTGTGACTTAAACAGTTGGCCGTACACATCCCAAGGAACCCCATGTGGAAGTTTGAATTCGTATGATTTTGACGGCAATTTCAGAGACCTCAAGAATGGACTAAGAAGGACGCTGTCTGGTAAAAAACTCCATCCCGGCACACATTAAGACCTCCTCAATAAGTTCTGTGTATTTGATCGTTGTCCCATCTCGTCAACCCATTTCCAGACTCCCCAAAACCACCCATTTGCATTTACGCAGGGTTTTGCGTGGTTTGATTTCCGTTAGGCGATTCTATTGATCCTAATGCTGCCTAACAAATTGGTGTGGAGTGCCATAACCCACTTTCACCCTTTGAGTCTACTCACCCCTCTAGTTTCCGCCCCTGTAGAAGGCTGCATGGGATGTCGTCTTATCATGTCATGGCATTACTTTGAAGGCCCTCGAAGTTGGTGGAACATACTGCGGACAGCAGATTGAGCGTTAAAAGTGATATTCCAAGTCCAATCCACCCCCTGAAAATTTGACCCCCTAAGGGATCGTAAACAGGTCTTGGTGCATGAGAATACTCAGAAAGCTTTCCTGAGGATGCATGAACTCTTTTTGACACACCTCGAGTCGTCCGTTTCCTTCAAATCCTCATTTGTGTCCCATCACACTTTTTTGGCCGCCTCCAAAAAAATTTTGAGTAGAAAACGGACTCGTTGGGTAGGCGGAACCTTCCTTTGCGCTTGTGTGAACAGCTTTGGGTTGAAAAAATGGGACAGCGACCAAATACACAGAACATATTGAGGCGGTCTTAATGTGTGCCGGGATGTAAGTTTTACCCGACAGCGTGCTTCTTAGTAGATCCTTAGTCTCTGTTAGCGTCAAAATCTTGCGAATTCAAATTTCGACATGGGATTTTTTTAGGGGTGTGGACGGCGAACCGTTTAAGTCACAGCGTAGCGACTTCAGGGCATTAAAACCAACCCTATAGGCTACCGAAAATAAAAAACCGTAATTGTCTAACTCGAATAGAACGCAAATGGCGCTAATCTAAAAAGTGCTATGCGAATTTTAACGAGCAGTTTATTTTGCAACACAAGGATAAATCTCACGTATTGGTCATGTCTTTTTAAGAAATGAATATTGAAAAATGGTAATTGGAAAATAAATTCCAAATTAGAAAACAAATTAGAAAATATTTCTGGAGAAAAATATCAATCGCTCAAACCGAAAATGCAACTGACCTTAAATTTTCGAATGGAACACCCTGTATATTGGTATATAATTTGTATTTGAAATAAAATTTGCTATACCACACTTGTTTTTTTTACATTTCTATTAAAGATGGCGGCCGTATTTCAATTTTTCCAAAGAAACAAAATTAGTTATTTAAATTTTTTTGTATGACATAAAAGTAGGCCTTGGCAATAAAAATAATCTCAATTTTGACATTTATGTTTGACATTGACATGATTAATTATTGTACAGTGAATTTATTAAAGACAAAAATACATACTTATAGCTATTACTATATTTTTTAAATGGTAGGCTCTTTTTCATTACACCAAGGAAATTTTCATACTTTCAACGATAAAATAAAATGCATTACATTTGGATTACGGAAGACCGTTATCCTGTAAAATATTACCTTTATCAACAGTTTTCCACTAGAAAAAGCATTTGAATTGATTTGAATTTGCCTTGCTGAACTACTAAAGCGCCATCTAATACTTAAAAAAGGCAGTCTAACAAAATTTAGTAGCATAACTTATAGTTTCCTGTACCTATCTTTCTTGAATCCACATTATGAAAAACAGATGGTACAAGTGAAAGTGTTTCCGTCAACCTCTCGGATGACTGTTTTACACACACCAGTTTTTCGCACAATAAATTGTACAAGTTGACCTTCAATTTATTGGAATACGTGTAAAACAGAAATTGCGCCCAATTTATTGTCCACAATAAATTGTAGAATTCAGAACTTGCACTAATTTCTTGGCCAATTTTAGGGATATTTAGTGACTTTTTACATTTATTTCGTTGTACCAACCTAATAAGCGGTTTCTCTTAGGAACAAACCTGTGATAACTCTTAGGTTTTAGTCATTGAGAGTTGACAGTGTTGAAATTGCCCAATAAATTGTTTACAAATACACTCGAACCCCTCTTAAGTCACCTTCGCTTAATTCAAATTTCCTCTTATTTCACCACGTTTTTCCCTATTATGTCACGAAACTGTCCCTCCTAAGTCGCCTGTAAAAGTTTTAGAACTACGTTTGGAAATCGGATTCTCGCATGAATTCGTACAATTTTTATTGAAAAAGTGGTTAGTAATAAATTAAATATAGACACCTAACCTTTAAATAGGTTAGGCGTCTTTTAAAATATTTAACCTTTAAAATATTCACTCAAACGGAGAATTGAACTTTGTCACGCACGACTGGGTATACTTACGTTTATTTTTTTCGTTCAGTTGGCTCATTTTTCGTTATAACAAGTGCTGTGGTATATCTCTAAATATTTCTTTTTGCAGCTAAAACACGAAAAAGTTGAGGTTATGATCGCGACTTAAGAAAGACTAAATTTCGCGGCGTAAGCGAGACGATGATGGACTGATTTGGTGACTTAAGAGAGGTTCGAGTATATTGCAATGTGTAAACGGTTACTAAAATTGGATAATTTATTGGAAAATAAATTCTACAATTTATTGTGCAATAAATTGGTATGTGTAATACGAACTGAAATTAAATAATATAAATTATATAACTGTATTACGTTTTCGCCCGTCAAGCATCCAGTCAACACCCAACAGTGACAACTAAATAATAGGATTTATGCGTATTAATTTAATATTCGGATTCGATGGTTTTTTCAATGCGTATTGTCACATCTCTAATCAACATGAAAAATAATCCTATTATTATCTTTGATTTTTCTAAAAAAAAAAAAACGGACGTTTTCCAGGAAACACCTCTCGACGCGCGTTTCGCCAACCAAGTCAGGAGAAGATTAAAAAATCAGTTGTAATCTTCTCCTAGTTCGGTGTTTCGTGGAAAACGTCGTTTTTTTTTGTTTCTACGCCGAAGGTTCCAGTACCCACTCCAGGACAAAAATATATATTAAAAATAACTACTCAGCAACACTAAAAACATGTTTGTACGTGTTATAGACGTATTTATATTTTACTGCTGATCATACTCCCTTTTGAACCCTTTGTACAAATGGATACACTGCGCTAGGTAAATTCCATTGTGGTACATATAAGTTTTTACGCGAGTAACAATTTGTAACAGTTTTTGAAATTTGAGAACTTTTTGTTTTGGCGACAACCTGTAATTGAAAAGGGCAAAGGGGAATATTGAAGTAATGGATCAATATGCATATGTCATATGGAATAAATAGTAAATATAATAAGTAAATATCTTATAATCTGCCAACCAAGAAGGTTTACTGTAAGTGTTATTAATTTATGTGTATGAATGTGTTATTGAGCAAGTTGTATTAACCTGCATACTTGTCTTATATTTATGAAACGTATGATAGTCGTGCACATAAAAGTTACTATTTTTATAATTTTCATACAATAATAAAAGAAAACTTCTAAATTAGTGTTCATAGTACATTAATAGTGTATCTTACTATTAATTATACCTACCATGATTACTCTATGAATAGTTATGAATACATTAATAGAAATATCCCTCAACAAAGTGAGATTACGTTGCATTTTAATGAATGACTATTTTTTTATATAATTTCTTCGTTTTGGCGAGGATCTAACTGTTAACGATAGTTATAGACAAAGAGAGCAATTAGACAAAAAAGAACAGTAACGCAACGGTTATAATTTATTACCTCGTGAAAAAAGTCTCATTTATTCTAAAACATAAAGGAATGCGAATTGTTTATAAAGTTATATGACAAATTTCAGAAACATAATATCATACAAAACTCAAAGGAAAATTGCGATTTTGGAATACCACGCTGTTATTACGTTGCTTTATCTGTTTTTTTTTTTTATGACTTTTTAAATGATCATAACAACAATTCTGTTTATGCCACCCTCTTAAACATTTTTTCGCACGCTATATCTATAGCTATTTGGTTTATATACAGTGTGGAACAGCCATAAAAGTTTTATTTTAATGTAACGAATTTCATACGCTGGAGAAACTTATCTTTTTTTCTTGTTAATTTCTGCAATACAATTTAAAACCATAGCAGTATTGAATAGATAATGAAAAAGACCTTTCAAATGAAGTATCACAAGCCCCTACTTCCAATTTGAAAATTTAGAGGTTATAGCTGTCACCTGAAGGGGGTTGAATTTTGGAATGCTCCGCGGCCAATCAAATAGCGACTGAGCGACATAAACCTAATTTAAAGAGTCCCTATACGCCCCAATATTATCCCAGTAAAAGAAGGTAGTTTTGAAGATCGGGTTTATTATTAACGGGTTGCATACTCTTCAAGTTGACTTATGTTTTACCAGTTTTAATTTAAAGCATGTACTTTTTCGTGAATCATTCCTTATATAAACAATCTCTGTTCACTGTTCGACCCTGTCTTTTATATTTTAGTGCTATCTCTGGTACTTACATGTGTGGGTATTTAGGCAGAGTTAATAGAACCTAATATTTCATTGGACGTTATTGACCAGTAACATGTACCCGTCTTTTTCAAAATGTAAGGAACAGTTTCATTTTTGGGGTAACTTCTTTCACTTTTAAAGCGACTATCCATGCTTTCAACTGATCAACATTTTCGCTCCACAAGGCTTTTGTTTGACTTCGGGAATTGATGGATGTACGCATTTAAATTATTTCCTGTCACACAATTTATTACATAACGACGATTTTATGTATGAACATTTAGAACGTGGAAGAAACATTTCAACATCCGTAGCGTATCCTTTATAACAAGCCATTCAAAAAAGTCACCAAAGTTGGCCAAGCAAAAAAATACGTATTTCTGTTATTAATATCAAGTTTATAACCTCATTTAATTGTCAAAGCTGTCACATTATTGACATCAACAAAGTATTGCTTCCAGCTTAGACATAACTTCAATTTCATCTCTCTCGTTCATTTTTGCTCTTCATCATTCAAAGTCATCAAATCACGCCAGATTTGATGACTTTTTTTTAATGGCTCTATTATAAAAAGAGGTTCTGATGTCAATGTCAAAGGAAAGCTGCAGATGACAAGGGTATTTTAATGCTTACCATTTTGACCGCGAGATGTCATACCAGCCAATGTCAGATGTCAACATGGCTTCAAATAAAAAACAAGTAAATTTTGCATACTTACGGCGACATGCTTGTATGCGTTTTATTCCTAGAATTAGCAGAGGGGAAAATAACCGAACACATTGTATCAAGTGTCGATTTAATCATATATCTTTACCCAAAATGTATATTATGTATACACTGTTGGCATTGGCACTGTTTGAAAAATATATATTATATATACATAAATCATTAATAATACAATAAAAAAACAAAATATAATACTTATAACAGCGTGAAACGGATCAGAATACACCACATAAATATGCTTCAAACATCGGGAGTCATCTTTAAATCACAACACATAGTTAGGATCGTGGATCGTCACTTCTTATCATCTAATTTGGCTTTGTCTAGTGTCGACGTGACCAGCATTGGTTGTCCCTGTTGCGCGTTCTGGTTGGGGAACACCTTGTCGAGGTGCTTCAGTGACTCGCTGAGGAAGTTCTGGATGGCGGTGAGAGCGGCGACGATGGCGGGGCTGCCGAAGCCGTGGCTGATGAGCGAGAAGTGCGTCAGGTGCCTCTGAATGGAGGGCTCGAGCAGTATCTGGGGCCTGGTGTTGCACAGCGGCGACCTGTCCTGGTTGAGGAGGTCCATCAGCTCCTTGGTGATCTGCTTCGTGGCCTGGAGCAGCTCCTTCCGTCTGGGGGTCTCGCCGTGCTGCCTCAGGAGGTAGTCCGCCACCTGCGGTAGTAAATGTCAATTGAAAAACTGCGACTGGAAGACGTAGGTAGTTGCCATAAAAATGGTTCTAAGTTTTAATGCATTAGAAATTTAAATTTTCGCGTCAATACCAATAATTGCCACTAGTCTACCAAAATAGACGATAGATGGCGACACTCCTGCTAAATAATGGGAAAAACCATTGTAAAAAGAAGGAATCACTTATTTTATAATAAAAAGTAATAATATACAGTCAATTCTAGTCCAAATAAAGTGTTTTCGAACATTGTTGACTAGCATATGTGTCCAAAAGCGTACAAAGGAGTGTACACAATATAAGAGTGAAAAAAAGCAGGGTTCGCTCACATAGCAAAGAAACTAAAAACCCCAAAACTATCAACTCCAAAAAAGCTGCACACAGGCATAAACCTAATTTTAAATACACGCGCAACTACAAGGATTCAGTGATTTAAAGATCAATTCGATCAATCTGTGGGATATTATATTGTCCTTTTATTTATAATGCATAGGGCCCGGAAATATGAGCCATAACGCAGGGTCGGTACTATACAACTTTATGATAATTAAAGTATAAACCGTATTTTTTTTGCGCATTGTAAATTATGTACGTGTGTATTTCTTGCCCGTGCATACGTACGCCACTGACCGTGCCTGGTAACGCGCTGAGACTCTGTGTGCGCCATAGTACCACAGTATTAGTACGCCGGTCCCGTGCGGGAGCTCAAGATAGTTAAACGCAGTTTACCCTGCATTATAGCAAACTTTCCAGACCCTAATAATGTATGTCATAGGTTTTAGCTATCTTTTGTAAATCACGTCAACTTGGAAATGTTCTTCTTCTTCAATAGAGTATTAAAACAATTCTACTTCAGTGGCTACATTCCACGAAATTAAACTAAATATGAATCATCATACAAAACCGGTGAAGAAATCTTAATGGTTTAAATATCTGAAATATATTTCAGTTTATTACTAAAATCGGTGCTTTATCAAACAATATCATTTTCAGATTATCAGTCGTTCCCTCCATCCTACTGAAATTTTAAATATCAATGATCAGTTTCTCGCTTCACTAAAAAAGTGAGGTTAGTTTTGTTAGGTTTCTAAAAATTTAAACGAAAATGTGATATAAATTTCTGGAAGCATAATCAGCAGCATAAATTTGAACTTGTCTCATGTATAATTTTATATTTATGTATAATTTTATCACAAAAAAAAAATCATTCTCTTCTTGTTAGTTTTATGTAAAAATAGATTGTATGTCTTTACAATGACTGGCTCTGTATGTTTCATTCATATAATCTATTTAATTATATTTGAAATTTATAATGTTCTACATGATCTAATGAGTCATTAAAAAAACGTCATCAAATCTGGTTATGAACGAGAGAGATGGAAATAGTAGTTATGTCGAAGTTTGAAGAGAAAGGACAAAAAAATGACTTTTGGCCCTCAAGACAAAAACATGAAACTAGTGTTTTCATACTAATTTTTGGGTGCTAAATACAAATCATTTATTTATTTTGCCCAAAAATGACGGGAACACCCTCTAATCAACTTCTGTATGGGGATGAAAAAGGGATAAATGGTTTGTTTGTGTAATTTATTATTTGTATACTAGTTTGAAAAATATAATTTATTTTTTATTGAAACAACTTTAATCAGACTGCAAGAAAAAGAGTATTATTCTAAGGCACCTTCCTCGTTTCCACCCCTTCACCCCCTGGGGGTGAAATTGACTATCGTGTACATATAATCCAATTTCTTTAAAAACAATTCTTTAACGGTTATTTTGGCAGTTAAAGTAAGTTGGTTAAGCATATCTTATATAGGCCTATTTCATTTGCGAGAATAATTTCAGTACAAAGTTGTCGAAAAAGCGCCAAGTTACACCTTTCAATAAAAAGCTAAGTGTTAATTAAAGTTGATTAAAGTTATTTCAATAAAAAAATAAATTACATTATTCAAACTAGTACACAAATAATAAATTGCACAAACAAACCATTTATCCCTTTTTCACCCCATACAGGGGTTGGTTAGAGGGTGTTCCCGTCATTTTTGGGCAAAATGAATAAATGACTCGTATTCAGCACCCAAAAATTAGTAGGTATAAAAATACTAGTTTCATGCTTTTGTCTTGTGGGGCCAAAAAAACCATTTTTTTAACATTGCTCTTTGTTGCTCTCAAACATTTGACAAGTAAGTAGCTGTGACAATGTGACAATTGTAAAATAAATAATGGAATTTTTACTGAAGAACAGAGGTGTGTTTCACTTGACATGTATCTTAGAAATGGCAGTAGAATCAAAGGAAACTGGATATATTCGATCAGAGCTGCACATGAAGCCTTCAGAGTAATTTTTCCAGATGCCCTGATTCATTTCGACCATTTTAGCCGATCAGTAAAACGTTTCCTAAATTTGTACCGACAAGCTGGAAGCGTCAATCCTAAACAAGGAAGTGGTAGACTCAGAAGGACAGAAGAAAGTGTTGAAATGGTTAGGCAAATGATAACGGACAATCCAAGAATATCAATTAGCCATCTGAGCCAACAAGGGAATCTGCCCTATACAGCGTGTCAATGAATTGCAGTCCATACAGAATTCGCGGAGTGGACGAACTTCTAAGACTACACACATCCTGATCCACTAAATATTGAGTATGGGCAGTTATGGGCAGAAGGAGGATTGTTGCACTTTTTTAACGTATCGTTTAGAAATCGTATTACCTTTCGTACAAATGTTACATGACGACGAATTGCAAGAAGGTTATATTCAACAAGATGTGGTTCATACTCCTACTAATAGGGAAGCAATTAATTATATAGGTGAATTTTTGGAAGATAAGTATAATCAGTCTGAACACGCAAATCATATTTCCCCCTAGATCTTGCAATTTATCCACCTATGATTTTTTTCTCTAGCCTTATCTAAAAAATACATTTTTTAAAGCTCCTGTTGGCGACATAGAAGTCCTTCAGCAAGATATTGTCAATAAAATTGAAGAAATTAATGCAACACTGTGGATACTGCGATACGTCATTAACTCAGGTAAAATAAGAGGTCAAGGGTGTATAAGTATAGGCAGACATCATTTTCTTTAATAGTGTCTCATTTTTTCAAAAATATAGTTTATTTTTGATAGCTTTTTATTTCCATTTTTTATATACCCGATAAAAGTACCCATCACAAAATGTGACAACCTTGATAAGATCATAAAATAAATAAGAATAGAAAGAACGGACAGTTTTGATTACATTTTGTTTTTTAATGGCTCGTTACAACTAAATAAAAAAAATCATCCTAACTCCTAACGTATTTTTTTGTTTTCATTTCTACTTTAGTTAATTCAACTTTACCAAATGTGATGCGGTCTATGAAAAGGTACCAAATGTCGGAAAAGTTAATTTTGCGCTACAGCCCAAAACGCAGTTTCATGTCGAAAAATGTATCGCCCATACTAGCGATACAATAGTATATATCGACAGATATAAATCGCACATACCTGCAGGATCTGTAGGTACATATTCGCAGGACATCATACCAAAATATCAGCGGGATTGGAGCAATAGAAGACCAGATATCAATTTTCTTCTCAAAATTACGATTTTACATATTGAAACTTTACCTGCTTCCAGTTTGAGCTATATTAACGTTAGAGACTTCATTTTTTTTTTAAATAAAGCGAAATGTATGTTCTATCGAAATCTGACCCCCACCCGAAAACAGTTTTTCCAACATCTGGTACATTTTCACAGACCGCATTACAAATTTAAAATAAAATGAAATGATGGATAAAACAGAGAAACTATCTACGTATATATCCGTTAAGGCCGCTTTACAGTTTGCCGGCAAGAAAAATTGCAGTATTTTTATTGCGCGCACGCGTATTTGTGTTTATTTGTTAAGAAATTGTCCAAACAGACATAAATACGCGGGCGCGCGATAAAAATTGCTGCAATTTTTCTTGCCGGCAAGAAAAATTGCGAACTGTAAAGCGGCCTTTACACTATGAAATGGTCGCCGACTATATCTTTTATATTTCTTAGGCTGAGCGCATACTGGAGCTGCGGGCAAAGCAGAGATGAGAGCAATGAGCAACGCGACGACAACAAACCAATGTTTTCCTGTCTGAATACGCATACTGACGCTTGCGTCGGAGATGTAAGCACGCTTGTATACTAGAGCAAAGCGACGCGATCAAACATTTTTGTTTTCTCTGCTCTCATCGTTGTGTGTTTTGATTATTGAAGATTTTGATTGATTGATATATTATGAATATTGAAGAATTAATTAGTTGTATTTTTGTAAAAAAATGCTCTGTGGGACCAAAAAAGACGCACAACAACTTACCGTAATGTAATTGCAACACGTTTTGTAGGATCGATAGGATTCTGATTACAATTTGTCCATTTTTTCAATAACTTATGTTTTGTTCCCTCCAAAATATGATCGAATGTGGTAATACTCATTCTAAAATATGAATGAAACTTTTCAGGATGTTCTCGTAACTGACTATACAAGTGATGAAATTCTCCATGACTGTGTCGACTTTTATTGATCTTATGAATGTGACAGGATTTAGTAGCCTTCTTTTTGTTCATTAAATACCAAATTTTTAACGAAGAATTTTCAAATAATAATAAATCCATCATTGAATACGATGTAAAATCGACTACTGAGCTCCTCAGTATGTGCACAAAAAACTCGTTCATCGTCGCGTTGCACTTTATCGCATTGCTCTCCGCTCTCATATCTGCTTTGCTCACTGCTCCAGTATGCGCTTAGCCTTATGCATCTGATGCGATTAGCTAATTCTATCTACTGACCTGTCTCGCGGGGAACTCCGTCTCGCACACGTACCCGAAGTCTCTGGCGAGGTGGATGGCCTCCCCTCCACCAGCGACGTGAGGAGGGTCACGTTGGCGGCTTTCCGCCGCCCCGCCGGCAGGTTGAGCCCGATCTTCTCCAGCTTCTCCCGCAGGATCCTGCCGCCGTTCTTGCTCTTCGCCCTCCGCAGGACGCCCCCCAGCAGCGAGGCGTTCAGACACTCCGGAGGGGAGAGGCGCCGCTGGACTTCCCCCACGGTGACTTTGTACTTTGAGGTTGAGGAGAGTAACGAGAGACGGCCGGGGACGGAGCAGAACACGTCGCTGGACGTCACCATCGACCCTCCGCCGTGGTCTTTGCCGCTCTTCAGACCTGCGATAATAACAGCAAGGAATAACTTACAGTGGCCATTAAAATTAGAGTTCGACCGATATGTTTTTTTTTTTTTTTTTAGTCAGTACCGATAAGTTCCTGGCCATTACCGATATATGTATATCGGTCAATTGGCTCATATAATGAAATTAATTATTATTTAACCCATTAACGCCCAAACGGACACAATTTTTCGTCCTTTTTGGAGCGTCAATCTGGAAGGGAAATTAATGAATTCACTCAATAAAAACCACTTATCCTAATGTTTTCGGATGTGATCTTTTGATTTCCGGGTCAGAATTGTGATTAAATGTTCTATGTTCTAGAAAAAATGTGGCTGACTTTATGGATTAAAGTACTGAAAATTTGGGGGTTTTTTTATATTTATTTTTTTAGTCCAAAAAAGTACTCTAACCTACTCCGGATTGTGGAGGGAGGTGGAGGCAATAGTTGGAGTTGATGATAGGATTTTATTGCCGACCTCAACTGACTCTAATCTTTTCAAAATGGCGGTTATTGCATAAAATCTCATGAAATATGAATGTTTCTCTAGTATTAACTAGAAAATAATGTTATTGTAAGTTTTTCTTGATCCACAGTAATTTTCCTCAATCAAAACAATACTACAGAATATATTTGACTAAATTTTCAATTTTCAATGATGGCGGATTCAAAATGGCGGCCGGATTTCTCAAGAAATGGCGCGTTTTTCATTATAAAAAGTAAATAGGAGTTTGTAATTATACTTTTCCTATGTCATTTCATGTTTTAGTAACATTTTGAGTTATTCCTGAAAAAAAGTCTGAAATCCAAGATGGCGGATTTAATATGGCGGACATCATGCTTGAAAATTCAAAATTTGAAAACGGAGAAATTACAGCCATATTTTACGTAGAATTCTGATGGAAAATGTCCTCTCAATCTTTTTCATAAAAATGCGTTATATCTGAATAAAAAATTATTTGTCATTCTAAACTCAAAACGATGTTTTTTTCCGGTGTTGAGGTTCTCATGATGAAATCATGAGAATTATATATTATGTACTTAGAGATGTAGGCGCATTGAAGAATGTTTTTTTCGGAACTTCTCCGCATATAAATAGAAAATATATATTTTGAATTCGGGCGCATTGATGATTTTTTTTCCGGAACTTCCTCGCATATGTATTCAAAGAATAGTACGTAGAACGTACTTTCTGGTGGGTGTGAGAAAAAATCGTATATGCACCACGAGAGACAAGTAGGCTGTGTACTTCCGGCGAGTACTTTGCGCCCGAGCATCCCTGGTGCTCGGTGCATAATATAATATAAGTGCATAATATATAATTCTCATGATTTCATCATGAGAACCTCAACACCGGAAAAAAACCTCGTTTTGAGGTTAGAATGGCAAACAATTTTTTACTCAGATAGAACGCATTTTTAAGAAAAAGATTGGGAGGATATTTTCCATCAGAATTCTACGTAAAATATTATAATAATTTTTCCGTTTTCAAATTTTGAATTTTCAAGAATTATGTCCGCCATATTGAATCCGCCATCTTGGATTTCAGACTTTTTTCACCAGGAAAAACTCAAAATGTTACTAAAACATGAAATGACATAAGAAAAGTATAATTACAAACTCCTATTTACTTTTTTATAATGAAAAACGCGCCATTTCTTGAGATATCCGGCCGCCATTTTGAATCCGCCATCGTTGAAAATTGAAAATTTAGTCAAATTTATTCTGTAGTATTGTTTTGATTGAGGAAAATGACTGTGGATCAAGAAAAACTCAAAATAACATTATTTTCTCGTTAATACTAAAGAAAAATTCATATTTAATGAGATTTTATGCAATGTTCGGCATTTTGAAAAGATTAGTCAGTTGAGGTCGGCAAAAAAATCCTATCATCAACTCCAACTATTGCCTCCACCTCCCTCCACAATCCGGAGTAGGTTAGAGTACTTTTTAGACTAAAAAAAAAAAAAAAAAAAACCCAAATGTTCAGTACTTTTCTCCATAGTCAGCCATATTTTTTTTTGAGCAATTAATCACAATTCTGGCCCCGGAAATCGAAAGATCACATCCGAAAACATTAGGATAAGTGATATATATTTATAGGAAATATATGTTTTTATTTTTTTATTTTTTATAGAACAAAAATTTGAAAATAAATACAATTATGTTCGTACATTTCTTTTAAGTGTATGGGATAATTGTAAAAGTCAGAATTACGTAATAATTTCGATCCATACAGCTAAGTCGATGTACACATCCATAGCTGCGAAAAAGTACTGAGTTGCATTCAAATTCGGGATAGGGTATGTAATACCATCCAAATTAATATTACGCGCAGGTCTCATACAATTCTCATATGTTTCTAATACATGCACAAGCGTGAAACAATGTGGCATCTAACTGTCATTTGTCTGTCTATCGTCTGTCTATCTGTCTGTCTTACTGTCTTTTAACTTATTCTCTTCTACACATGTATCGCCAATATGTAAAGGTGCAATTTCCTAGGGTGTATACATTTATAAATACAAATTTCAGTTTCAAAGCTGACCCGGAGAATAACGTAAGAAATACGTAGAAACCCGGAGTCCGGAGATATTTCGTGGAAACCCGGAGGCTCCGGGTCATTTTCATGGAGGTGGCAACTCTATCTTATACACACTTTGAAATTACAGTGCCATCTAAATATTCCATATGTTTCAATATATTCAATCTAACGTCTGTAATTCTACTTAAAAATGTTTTCAATTAAAGTATTAAACAATTTTGTAAAAAAACACATGTATACCTTGAAGTATAATTAAAACTTTTCAAAATCTAAAAAATCAAAAGAAAAGCACTACAAGAACTTTGTAAACAGTAAACCTTGATCACAAAAGGTGTTTTTAGGCAGTACCTAAATAATCAAATACTACACATAAATGTTAAATTAAAGCGGCAACGTGAATATAAAACAAATTAAAAGCAATGTAAAAACAAACGGCTAATGGCCCAATGATTAGTTCGCAATTTTTCCGCACTGGCGCTGGCATCTTAAATTCTAACGGCTATAGAGGTTAAATGGCAAAACTCTCATGAAATTTTGGTCTCTGTGAACCTACCTTGACAATATCTACACACATAATGTCAATCAAGATTTACGAAACGACCGACTTACTTTTGATCAACGGTAAATCCGTGATAAATCCCGTATTATCTTCCATTCCACCCTGAGCTTCCTCGACCGCCTGACCAAGGGCTTGGTGCAGCGACAGGGGGTCGTCATGTGGCCTCTGCGGTGCCGTGCTGTAATCCGGCCTGCCTCCTCCAGGAGTCGAACTGTATGGAAATGCCGCCCCGTGGCCCAGCTGGCCCTGTTGAAGTAAAATAGGGATCAACATTAAAATAAGATATAATAAACTTCTATTTGTTAACTTCGACAAGTATTTCGTGGCGTTTGTGTTATTAATTATTGGCCGGTTCATGAACTGACGACTTGAACGCGTTCAACATTCAACCAGAACCACCGTTCTATTTACATGTTTTGCGGTTCAACCATAAAACACACAGTCTGTTTTCATGTTTTGTTTTTGTTTTGTGTTTTATATGTACATACAGATGCGCACAAAAGTATCCGGCCACCCTAGATATTGCTAATAAATTGACATACAAGAAATAGTTATCACTGACTGGCAAGCAAGAGAAAGTAACACAATTATATCGGGTGTTGAAAAAGGTCGGTACCCCGGAATAACTCTGTTGCAACGCATCGCAGCGCAAAATGTCAAAGGGAAAAGTTGTTTGGTTTCAAAAGGGGAATAGTTTGCAATTTAAACCACCCCCACCCCTCAACCTCCTCTGCGGGGGTGGGGGTAAGTTCAGTTTTTTAAATGGAAACCCATATTTTTTATTCGCGGATGGTGTTCTCCGATAAAAAATGAACAATCTTTCGAGAGTTCGAAAACATTTTTTGTCCAAGTTCATTCTTGCCCAATATTTGCCATAAACAGCCAAAATAAAAACTGTGCGCAAATTAACTTCCCCTCCCGGGAAACCCTGTTTTTCTCTTTTGCACCGAAAAGTTGCGAGAGAAAGAGTTGTTTGTATTCGAGGGAGAAAACGTTTGTACATCAAACCACCCCCACCCTCCAACCCCTCAGCGGGGGTGCGGGGTGAGTTTGAATTTTTAAATGAAAACCCCTATTTTTTATTAGTGCATCATGTTAGCTGGAAAGCGAACATCGTGTGTCTCTTTTTTCTTGTTTAGGCCCATCCTTTACTAATAATCCCCATGAGATAGCCGATATCAAAACCTAAATAACTAAATTGTTCTGTTCACGGTGATTTGTGAGACCAGACCTCGATCGATTCGGAAAATGTGATTGAACAGATCTCGTACTTGGTTGCAAGATCGCTGCTGATTTCCCCAACCTCGCATCATCAAGAGAGATCTGCTCTCCTCTTCGGCTGTTTAAGGCAAATATTGTGCAAGAATGAACTTGGACAAAAAAAATTTCAAATAAAAGATGTTCATTTTTTATCGGAGAACACCATCCGCGAATAAAAAATATGGGTTTGTATTTAAAAAACTGAACTTACCCCCACCCCCCAGAGGACGTGGAGGGGGGGGGGTGGTTTAAATTGCAAACTATTCCCCTTTTTGAAACCAAACAACTTTTACCTTTGACATTTTCCGCTGCGATGCGTTGCAACAGAGTTATTCCGGGGTACCGACCTTTTTTCAACACCGTGTATATGAACATTATGCTTTAATATACCACATAAAAAAGTAGTCAAAACAGACACAATTTAAAAACTATCGACGAAACACGATAATGCCCAATTTATATGACACAAAAGTATTCGGCCACCAAAAGAAAAATAAAAAATCTAATTTAATATTTTTTTTTAAAAAATCGCACTGGCCGGGATGTTTAGAAGTAAGTATTATGTTTCTTATGTTTATCTATTACATATTATCATATTATGTTAAAGTCACCACGGGATTATAATGGAATAAACTCACACTACACTGAATGAGAACTAGATATAGCACTAAAACATAAAAGACAGATCGACAGTGAATATAGATTCTGCGACAGTAGACGAAACAACATATTTTTGCGGTAATAAGGTCGTTAATGTTCTGATACGAATTTTAGGTGTTTCAGATATTTTGCCAGTAAACGGGTTTTGCAAACAATGGCTAAAAAGTATAGAAATAGTAGTAGCACATGATTTGTGCTCTGTAGATGTAAAAAATAATAATGTACTGATGTTAGTTAGTTTTAACGAGAAAAAATGCAGAAAGACTACTGGTTGTGGCAACGTACGCTCAAGCAATGACGGCACTGGGTGTTTCTGAATGACACAAGCGGTAGATACATAAATATGTACATTAACACATTTTTACTCCTGTCTTTTTGGTCTCTCATATATCCTTCCGTCAATGACACGACGGATACGAGTCCAACCCTGCGTTGTGGCACACTTGGCGGACCCTAAACATTACATACCTAATATACTTAAGTAATGTACAGTGTGCTCCAAAAAACCTCGAAAAAAATCATAATAACCAATATGTAGAGTTGATTAATTTTGTAGCATTTGTTAATTTACCATTGATTTGTTAGTGATGAGTTTTGTACAGTTCAAACGGTATAAGCTTTGTTTAATGTGTATTTAATTAGATAATTATTTTTTTTTTATGGAAAAGTTTTAAAAGTACTGGTTGCACTGATTTCACCGAATCAATGAATCATATACATATGGGGAATTTCACGCCAACTAAGTGAGGTAAAAAAAAATTCTGTTTGAAACATATCACAATCGATAGTACTTGCTAAAAAAACTAACTTCCCTAAAATTTTAGATTTTTTGAGCCACAAGGGAAGGAATGGTGAGGGTGAGAAAATACAAATTTTCGTTTCGACCTAAAATTTCAATCTTTCTCGGTAAGAAAATGAAAACAATTAATTGTGTGTGTCAAAAAATCTAAAATTTTAGGGAAGTTAGTTTTTTTAGCAAGTACTATCGATTGTGATATGTTTCAAACAATTTTTTTGACCTCACTTAGTTGACGTGAAATGTCCCATATGGTACATACTTACAATTAGTGTTATTAATTTTTCGATACAAACACAGAGCGTTTCGTTTACGAAAAATAAATAAATTTATAATTCAAAGTTGTGATTTAAATTTTTCTCGATACTTTAAATATTTCTCTCGATATTCTCGAAAAAACACTCCGACAAGTAAATATATTTTTTCTGTAGTATTATTCCAACAAATGTACGTGCGTCGATAAAAGGGATGGCGAACCATGCAGTTTTTTCTGAAAAAACGCATCAAGTCCGAGATAACTCCTATAATATAAGAAAAAAAGATTTATCTCAATATGCATACGGGTATAGCTGAAAAACTATCTAGCAGGCTGGCAGGTGAATGCCTCGGAGACATCTGAAGTCACCGCTCAGCATGCAACGAACGAGTTGATGGATGTGCGGACGTGCGACGTTGCCAGATGACTTTTTTTAAATTTACTGAAAATTCCTATCGAAAATACCTGTCTCGAATTATGTCCTTTAGTATGTTCTACTGTTTGGCTTGATTTATTTTACCTAATTTTGTATTTTATATTAGTTTACTTGATTAAGGAGTGGACAGTAGCTGTTTTCTCCGCAGCGTTTGCCCTGAAGCTTCCAGAGGAAGTGGCGGACTGGAATTCGAAATTTGAAAGTTTTAGTTTCAATATAATGTTTTGAAATAAAATAGTGTCCACCATAATGTTCGCAACATAATGAGAAATTGTTTTAAACCGAGATATAATAAAAAAAAAAACAAATTTAGGTGATGTATTTTGACATCAGTCACGTGATGACTGGTATGGCGCGGAATTTAAAAAATATATACGAAATAATGAACAGTACGGTTAGTTGTTGAGCTATCGAAAAGAAAAAAACGCTTAAAATTATCAATTAAAATGTCAACTAATAAGAATTATTTTTATTTTTCTTTATAGCACGCCTATACTACTAGATAAAATATATATAGTGTGGAACAGCCAAATGGAATAAATTCAGTAACTCCATTATTCTGCATTTTTTTAGAAAATCCTGAAACACGTCAATTTCTAATTCTAAAATGACATCTTGCGACGTACAATTTCATCTATAAATTCAACCCCCTTCAGGTGACAGCTACAACTAAATTTTCAAATTGGAAGTAGAGGCTTGTGATACTTCATTTGAAAGGTCTTTTCATTCTCTATTCAAAACTGATATGGTTTTAAATGTTATTGCAGAAATTAACAAGAAAAAAATATAAGTTTCTCCAGCGTAGGAAATTCGTACAATTAAAATAAAACTTGTATAAGTAACACTATTTGTCAATTTTAGGTTCTGGAATATTAATAATAACAAAAAATAAATGTCTGTAATTGCCGAAATGTCTGTAATTGCCGACATTCCCTACTATAAATACGTACAAGTTTTTGCTCGACAATCGAACGATAAAAACGAGAGAAAGCCCTCACTGGATGAGGGAACTACACACGCAAAACCCTGAGAAAGTTAATGTATGGGCAGGAATAATTGGAGAAAATATCATTGGTCCCTTCTTCATCGACGGCAATTTGAATGGAGAAACATATTTTGCGCTGCTCCAAAATAATGTTGTACCGACGATGACAAACTTGTATCTAGTTGAAGGAAACCCACAACTTCCAGGTAATGCAATATGGTTCTAGCAGTATGGTGCACCAGCACATTACGAAGTCAATGTCCGGCAATATATTCACACAATCTTCCCAAATCGCTGGATAGGGAGACGTGGTTCTGTAGAATGGCCTGCACGATCACCTGATCTCACGCCGTTAGACTTCTTCGGCGGGTTTGGTTTTATAGACCATACTTTTTACATATCCCCATAGGATATATAAAGTATTGTTTATAAAACCAAACCCGAATTTAGCTGACTTAAGAAGAAAAATAATACTTGCAATTAGGTCAATTACCCCGCAGATGTTAACTAACGTTAGAAGACATTTATACTTACGTCTAGGATGCTGCCAAGATGCTGGAGGCATGCATTTTGAACATCTGCTGCATTAATAATGATTTGTTTTTTATTTTAATATAACGAATTTCCTACGCTGCAGAAACTTTTTTTTGTTAATTTCTGCAATAAAATTTAAAACCATAGCAGATGTGAATAGAGAATGAAAATACCTTTCAATGAAAACCCCCTTGACAATTTTTACTTCGCAAGATGTCATTTTGGAATTAGAAATTGACGTGTCTCAGAATTTTATAAAAAAATATAAATATTATGTAGTTCATTCCCTGTTGCAATGGCATAAATATAGGACTGAAGCAGTCGTCAATAATTTTATGATTTCAATACATTCTAGTAAATATGAGATTTACAGTTTTTATTGAATTTTATTGCATCTGATGAAAACCAAACCATCTGATGAAAATTCAAAATGTATTCCTCAAATAAATATGTTTGTATTTAGTTTGTATTTTTGTTAGTAAAATCTGGAATTTCCCCCTTGCCCCCTTTGGCTACGCTCATGAATAGAATAAAAAATATACTATAAGCTATATACTTTCAGAATATTTTTTTTGGAAAAAAGAGGGTCAGATGCAGGCCATGAAATATTACATGATTTTACAACATATACTTCTTCAAAGATTGGCATTTAATTACATATTAAAAATTCATTAGCATAAACCAATATAGGTATACATATACCGGGTGTCCCAGCTCTATTTAGACAAGCATTAGCTCGGAAATAGTTTGACATAAAATGTTAAATAGAAAAGTTATTTTGTTTAAAAAGGTGTGTTTCACCATGTTTTTATGTACAGAGCGCCTAAAAAAGGCAACTAGTTATTTTTTTTTAAATATACCACCTGTGCCATCTTTGATTTCTAAACAAATTTTGTCAACATATCCTTTACTTATTGTTAATGGTTTATGAGATATTTACAACAGTTTTGAGGAAACATTTTTTGGATTAATGCAATAATAATAAATACTTAGTAACGCAAGACAAAAAACAATAATAGTGTTACAAAAAATTGCCAAGTCAACTTGCCACAGAACTGAAGACAACACTCGTTGGTTTGATCAGTGGCGACTGGTGGAATTTGATATGCTCTTATTTTCGTAAGGAGGCATGAGACCCACACCATGATTTAGCATTTAAAAAGTATTTACTCGGTGATATGATAAAAAAATATTTCGCAAATCTTTTGCAAACCATTTCCAAGATCTTCAGGGAAGGCAGCCATTTTTGGAAAAAAGTTTCCCCCTAAAGATTTTTTGCCAGTATAGCCTTCTACTTAGGTCTAGTAACCACCCCCTAAAATATGGTGTGGGTCCCATGCATCCTTACGAAATACGAGAATGTCAGATTACACCGGCCACCACTGAAAAGCTCCATTTAAAAAATTATTCCTTTAAAAGCTCCATTATCCATTTAAAGTTGCATTACCCGTTCCCTTTTTATGCAAAAAAAAATGATTACGGTTAAGCACACCTTTTTTAAACAGAACAAATTTGCTATTTAACATTTTTTCGTGTTAATTTTAATTTTTAATATGTTTACAAGATAATATTCGCAAATTTTAAGAATGTTGAAAAAAATTCCGATTTTCTACACGACGTTTCCCTAGAAATGAGACAAAATCGATAAACGTGGCAACGCCGCGGAAGACCGTTGGGTTGCATTAGTGTCATTCAGCAGGTCGCTGATTAAGCGTATTCGGAGAAATCTTGTCGGGCCACTCGAAATATTTATTAATTATTGTAAGTAACGTTATGTTTTATGTTGTATGTTTAGGTCGGTTTTACAGGGGCATCCGACCAAAGTTGAATTCCGCTCTGTTGTAAAAAAAGTGATCTATCAAAGTTATCTGTTTTCACGGCGGTTTTGGCAAATACGTATTTTTGACGTTTTTATTTCGAACTAAAATGTGACATAATCATGGATTTTATTTACGCCACAAATGATAACATATCCATTCTGTAATCGATCTTTTTCAAATAAAACTGAAACGAAAAAGCGTTGGGAGACGTATTCCAAACTTATATACACTTGTCAAAAAAATTAAGGGAACAAAAACATTTCCTAATTTTTTGAAAGACTATATCTCAGTAAAAAATGGTCGTAACTAGATTTAAAAAAGAAATTTTTTTGAAGCTTCAAGTTTCTAGTTATGAGATCTTTTGGCAAAAATTTTTTTGTGAGCTACGGTTAGCACGCCATCCTAAGAAATAATGCAACAAAAATGTATTGTACATTTAAATTTTTTTCTTAACCACGGATTTGAGGATTTTTTTAAATTAAATCAATGCATGGGCCGGATAGCTTGTTTATTCAGCTCCAATTTGCTTTTTTTCTATAATCTCTCTACGTCAATTTGTCGCTGAGATATCTGACTTTTAGTGAAAAAGGATCCTTTTGACTTTGATCATCGATATCTCAGCAACCAGTTGAATGTTATCTGGAATTAATAAGACAACTGACAGTATCCAGCCATTAATATAGAAAATAGATAAATCACAGCCTGCCCTAAGAGGAATTATTTGAGGGCACGCTACTTCCACAAATATGTATTCCCTAACACCAAAATATACAGTGTGGAACAGCCAAATGGAATAAATTCAGTAGCTCCATTATTATGCATTTTTTCAGAAAATCCTCAGACACGTCAATTTCTAATTCTAAAATGGCATCTTGCAATGTAAAAATGTCATCCCTAAATTCAACCCCTTCAGGTGACAGCTACAACCCCTAAATTTTCAAATTGGAAGTAGGGGCTTGTGATACTTCATTTGAAAGGTCTTTTAATTCTCTATTCAAAACTGCTATGGTTTTAAATTTTATTGCAGAAATTAACAAAAAAAAGTTTCTCCAGCGTAGGAAATTCGTTACATTAAAATAAAACTTTTATAAGTAACACTATTTGTCAATTTTAGGTTCTGAAATAACAATGTTAATAATAACAAAAAATAAATGTCTGTAATTGCCAACATTCCCTACTATAAGATACAAACTTACTAATAAATACGTACAATTTTTTGCTTGACAATCGAACGACAAAAACGGGGAAGCAGCAAAAAAAGAAACCTGAAATTTAAGAAGTTGGCCATTATCAGCTTTAGAGAAATTACCTGGAAACGAGCTTGTCTTGTGTAACAGTAGTTAACAAACTTTTTGCTTTAGTTTTCGTGTTGCAATTCAGAAAGATGGTTTGCTTAACATAAATGCATACGATAACGATTCTACAGATGATTGGTTACGGAGACAGAACACGAACACAGGCCGAAGTTGTTCGCCTATTTCAAGAAAATATCCAGAGTTGCCGCCGATATCTCAAAGTACCCTAGGTAAAATAGGGAAGCAGTGTCGGGAACGTGGACATGTACGGCAGCTAAAGAAAAATCCTCTCAATAAACTCACAATCAGTGATGATCACAAATTGGATGTAATGCTAATGCTTGAAGAAAATCCACATACGTCGAGTCGTCAAACAGCTTCAACATTAAATATTAGCCATTCCTCAATTCTCCGCGTATTAACAGATAATCAGATGCAGCCATATAAACTGGTACCAACTAATGAACTCGGGGAAGACGATTTTGATAGACGAATTCTCTCTTGTGAACAAAAGATACTTTACAAATAGAAAATGTTTTATTTTCGGATGAATCTACATTTACACTTCACGGCCATGTTAATCGCCAAAACTGTCGTTACTGGTCGAGAGAAAATCTTCACTGGATGAGGGACTCACATGAAAACCCTGAGAAGTTTGGGTAGGAATAATTGGAGAAAATATCATTGATCCCTTCTTCATTGACGGCAATTTGAATGGAACTTATTTAGCGCTGCTCCAAAATAATGTTGTACCGACAATGGCAAACTTGGAAGAAGGAAACCCACAACTTCCAGGTAATGCAATATGGATCCAGCAGGATGGTGCACCAGCACATTACGAAGTCAATGTCACAATCTTTCCAAATCGCTGGATAGAGAGACGGGGTTCTGTAGAATGGCCTGCACGATCACCTGTTCTCACGGCGTTACGACTTCTTCCTATTGGGATATGTAAAAAGTATGTTCTACAAAACCAAATCCGACTATTTAGCTGACTTAAGAAGAAGAATAACACATGCAATTAGGTCGATTACCCCGCAGAGGTTAACTAACGTTAAGACATTTCTATTTACGTCTAGGATGTTGCCAAGATGCTGGAGGCATGCATTTTGAACATCTGCTGCATTAATAATGATTTCTTTTTTATTTTAATGTAACGAATTTCCTACGCAGGAGAAACGTATCTTTTTTTCATGTTAATTTCTGCAATAAAATTTAAAAACAATAGCACTTTTGAATAGAGAATGAAAATACCTTTCAAATGAAGTATCACAAGCCCCTACTTCCAATTTGAAAATTTAGGGGTTGTAGCTGTCACCTGAAGGGGGTTGAATTTAGGGATGACATTTTTACGTCGCATGATGTCATTTTTGAATTGGAAATTGACGTGTCTCCGAATTTTCTAAAAAAATGTGTAATAATGGAGCTTCTGAATTTACTTCATTGGGCTGTTCCACACTGTATATCTATATGTATATTTATCTATCACAAGTGTCCCGAATTACTGACATTCCTTGGCAAATATTCGCGCGTGCTACCCCACGCTAAGACGTCGCAAGTATCCCTGGATTGTGTCCTTTCTACCCTTCCTGATCGATGAAGAGCATAATCGTCCAGAATCTCATGCCTCTGAGATAATCAAGACGCCTAGGAAATGATAATGGAACAGAAAAGTGCTCAACGAAACGACGAAGTAGAAAATAACCCATTTAAGCCAATAGGAGGGGGGTTGTCCTCTTCCCCCTCATTCGGAACCGCCACTGGGAATAATAGCCGCGTCATCGTTATACCACGTGATTTATTACACGCGTGCTATTATGAACAGGAATTCGAGACGTATTCAGATAAATCACCTTTTAATCACGATTTTCTAAGTAAACAATTAAACAATTCTAGAGATGCTAGACTTTGGGACTTCAGATTATTAAAATACGCATGTAATATAGAATTGCTTCAAACGGAAGAAAATGCGGTTTCTGATGATTTTTATAACCAAAAGGCAAACAGTATTTTTTTAATAATGTACAGTGTGTCAAATTTTCGGCAGTTTTGTGGGATAACTCAGTAGGTTTTAAAGATAGAGAGTTGCGGTTTACACTATCCTGTCCTACTTTTTTTGTGAAACGAAATATGCAGTAACATAGCTTTCGTAGCCCTTTTTAGTTTTTGACATACAGTGTGAAACTGAAAATTTGGACTTCTCGGACACCCCTCTAAAACTCGTCCTTCTTTTATCTTATTGGAAATCAAAATGGACTTCCATACAAATTTTTTATACAATGTGTCTATATATCAAACTGTATATTTTTATTTGGTTGAATTAATTATTTTCTATGCATTTCAAAAACATGTCTATCGTAAGTTACTAACAATAAGTTCACAATATGAATATTTGACAAAACTTGTCTTTAAATTCCCAGGCTTTAATTTATAATGAATTAAAAACAATGTAATGTGGCAGTACATATTTAGTTTCTCACAGTTAGTTTCACACAGGACTTCAGATCTTAGTTTCCAATTTTATGAATTTATCAAAGACGAGTAGTAGAGACCAGTACTCTTTTAAAACCAATGTGTGGTGCAGTATTTTTAATGGAAGACTGATTGACTTAATTTTTTTCGACAAAATTTAAATGCTAGATGATATTTCAATTTTTTTACAACACAAAATTGCAGCAATTGTGGATGAAATGCCGTTGAGTGAAAGATCCAATTTGTTTTTTTAACAAGACGCAGAGGCAATTCACTCTACTGCTGAAGTCAGAGAATTTCTAAACAATTTATTCAGAGGAGAGATGGGAGATTTTCAGAATTTTCTTGGCCACCGCGTTCCCCAGATTTGAATATAATGGACTTTCTTTTGGGGATATTTAATGGAGCAAGTGTACAAAAAAAGGCCTTTCAAAATGTGGGTGATTTAGAAAATGTTATAAGAGAAATATGTACATGTTTTAAATTCTGTCAGGGAATTTAACCGCCGAGCTGAAAAATACATGGAAAATGAAGGAAGTCACACAGAGATGTGAGGTTTATGCAGCTTGCAACTGCATTCCATGGCTATTAACTGATTTTTTTGCATATTAAGTTCTTTTTTTAAAGTGATTTATTTATTGCTTGTTATTTTTAAATAGTAGTTTCGTGTTAAGATCGCCAAATTGTAATTGAAACCATTTTTGTACTAACAAAATAAAGTTTAATAAAAAACCAGTTGAAAAACAATGAGTGATTTTTTTTACAAATTGGAAAATAATCCAGACAGTACCTTTTTTCGATTAAGAATATCAATAATCTTCAACACCAACGATACCTACGAATATTATTAGCAATGGTAGACTTTATACTACTTGAAGCGGTTTAAATATTTCAGATCAGTTCGTAAGTGATCAAAAACATTGAAAACCTAAAATTTTTTGAATATCAAAATGTTTCTCTCAAAATCGGCTTGTAGGCGTAAAATGTCATTAGGAACATAATTTCTTAGTGACATTTTTTCGAAATATTAAAAATTTAGGCCATCTTCTAAAGATTTTTTTAGGAAATCACAAATTTTACAGTTGGCAGATGTTAGCTGTCAACTTCGAATTGGTGCATTTTAAGTTAATTTGGAAGCAGAAGTGATAGTCACCAAAAGTTTTTATGAACCTCTAACATTAAAAAAATCCCACATGGTTCCAACTTTATGGCGGACACTGTATATTACCTTAACAGTTAATACTATATACTTATTATATTAGTTATATGTTAATAGTTAATTACTAAAGAGGCATCCGAAAAAAAAACGTTAATAAATCTGACTCTGAACGAGAGATGGAAAAAAAGGGTTTGTCGCGGAGCCCGGCGCAACTTTTTTGTCCCAACCTTTATAAAGGGGCGTTGCCCAATTGAAAAAAATAATGGGCGTCCCCCCTTCCGGGCCCCCCGCTCCCTTATTATTTTTTTTTTCCATTTTTTTTTAGGGAAAAAAAACTCCCTTTTTTTTCCCCCCGCCCGGGGGGTGTTGTTTTTTTTTTTTTTTTTTTTCCTTCTCTTTCCTTCCCCCCCCCCCCTTTTTTTTTTTTTTTTGTTTTCTCTCCCCCCTTTTTTTTTTTTTTCTCCCCCTCCTTTTTTTTTCTTTTTCCTCTTTTTTTGTTTTTTTTTTTTTTGTTTTTTTTTTTTTTTCATTTTCAACAGTATCTATGGTTAAATAAAATCAGGTAGATATACCTATTTTTGAATTAGCCAAAAATATTCGTTGGCTAGGTAGAAATTAACTGTTAATATATAACTAATAGTAATAATAACTATATAGTAATAACTGTTAAGATATATTTTAATAATATTAATTATTTTCCTTTGATAAATTGGTTCATAAAATTGGAAACTAAAGTTCTGAAGTCCTGTATGTTTACCGTCATATTAGATTGTTTTCAGTTGATTATAAACTAAGCCTACTGGGAATTTAAAGACAAGTTTTGTCAATATTCAAATTGTGAGCTCTTTCTTAGAAAACTTACCAACAGCGACGTATTTTTGAAATGCTTAGAAAATACTTATTCAACCGAACAAAAATCTACAGTGTTCCATTTAAAAAAAAAAGTGTGCTTTATTCTGAGAAAACTGACGAGACAAGAACTGACTACGCCACTGGATTCTACATAAAAAAATGTATGGAAGTCCGTTTTTCCATTTGCAATAAGATAAAAGAAGAGTGAGTTAGAGGGGGTGTCCGAAAAGTGCAAATTTTTAGTTTCACACTGTATGTCAAAAACTAAAAGGGCTGTGAAAATTATGTTTACTGTATCTTTCGTTTCGCAGCAAACCGCAGCTGTCTATCTTTAAAGATAACTGAGTTATCCCGTAAAAGTGTCGAAAATTGGATACCCTGTACATACCGTACGAATGCCTTGCTATGATAACATTTCCTTCTGACCTATTTGCTGTCTTAGGCAGATCAGTAGGAGGAATTATGGAGAGCGGTAATCTTTTTGGATAGCGCCTTCTGTGACGTGAAGCGTCAATGGTGACGCAGACGTTCGGCACGCCCACTTCCCATGACAATTCGCCCGCTCAGTTTTACATTTGCTAAGATAAAGGGGAGCCATCGGTATACTTACGACGTGCGTGTGGTTGTTGTCGCCGTCCCGCGGCCGCAGCCCCAGCTGGTTGTAGTGGTGGAGGCTGGAGAGGCCGCCGTACGGGTCCGTCAGGTAGTCGAGGTGCTGCTGCGGGGGCGGGCTGGGCGGGTGGTGGAACGGCGGCGGGAAGTAGGGCGGCTGGAAGTCGGGCTGCGGCAGCTGGTGCTGCATCGCCGCCGCCGTGTGGTGGAGGGCGCCGGAGCCGCGGTGGTGGCCGCCGGAAGCACCCGCGCTGTATCCCGGCGAGCCGCTGCTCAGCGTCAGGGAGCCGTGGCCGCTGGCCGTGAGCCGTTCCTGCAAAAGAAGACACTGTCGTTTAAACGTACGTACTAGGGATGGGCATTCTAGTTCACTTTGATGAATAGTTCGTACCGAAACAGTTCATCCAACTGAATAGTTCTTTTTTTACAGTTCGAAATGAACTATAGTTCTTTCGTTCCTACATTTCTCTTGTGAAACGATGAAATGTACGTGATGCGTACGAACGCGGTAGTCGACAATCAACGCACAAGGACCGAAATTTCGGCAGCGACAGCTACAAACATCAGTACACACTAGTACCCAGTACATAACAATGATCGATAAAAATCTGTTGTCATTCGTGTCATTAAACACAAAACTATTATTTAAATAATACTGAATTGGTTTAAAATTATGTTTATTCTATATTTTTATCATGAATATTTCAGTATGACTAAACAGTGGCGTGTCTGTACTAAACTCAAAATAATAAAAAGTAATCGAAAATATAATAAGAATATATTCGCAATCTATCGGCGAACGAAATATTTCAAACTGAAAAGCAGTTCAAAACGAACTATAACCTGCTAAGAGAGTGAAACAGTTCGTTCAGTTCACTCAAAGTGAATAGTTCGTTCGAACTTTTCGGTCACGAACTACACATCTCTAGTACGTGCTAGAGCCCGTAGGTTAATAACACTAGCACACAAAAAAAGAAAAGTGGTCATTACTTTTGACCAGACCCATCTAGGGTTATGTATTTCGATGCGCTGAATCCGAATCTGACGTTGATATAAAGTGCTGGCCACTCGAACTTACACACAGAGACTTTTAGGCAAAATTTAGAGTTAAATATTTTTAACAGGAATGCAAATTTTAGTAACGAACCATATTGCAACGACAAAAAAAATTTGCGGAAATTTCACTCATACAAACTTTTTGATTTTTGCATGACTTCATTGATCACCCCGTATATAATAAACCTATGGTCCTACGATAAATATACGTCATGCAGCTTAATCCGAAAAAAACTAGCTCTTAAAATTTGCAAGTCGCGTTCAAAAATTTGCATTCCTGTTAAAAATGTTGAACTTTAAATTTTGACTAAAACTCTCTATGTGTAAGTTCGAGTGGCCAGCAGTTTAGTTCGTCAACCCTCCAAATTTAGAATAAACTGCGTGAAACCGCTGAAAATCGCTAAAAATCGTGAAAATTGAAGTTATGAAAACGAAAAAAATTTTTCGAACTAGATCATGTATGTTTTTTTGTGTATTTTGATCACATGTTGATTTAGCTGATAGACCCTCCAAAATTAGAGTAAATTGCGAATAACCGTTGAAAATTGCTAAAAAATCGTGAAAAATTGCAATTATGCAAACGAAAAAAAATTTCTTAAACCAAATCAAGTATTTTTCTTATGTATTTTGATTCGTTGAATTCAAATCCGAAGTCGGTTTGGCTTGTACACCAAGCCAACTTGTTGCCAACTTTAAATAAATTGCGAAAAAACGCTAAAAATAGCAAAAAAATCGTAAAAAACAGTCATGGAGTAGTAGATAATATCAAAAAATAGTATTGCTCTTACTCACAGTAATAAACAAACCATGATTCCTTTCAAATTATACTATAGTATCTATAGATTGTAATTAGAATTAAAAAAAAACGACCTTCCTTGATTTTACACTGTTCTTCGCTTGTATCGAACTCTTTTTTCTTCGAATGTTCTATGCAGTAGGTTTCTCTTTCGTTTTCTATTTTCTCTCGTTATTTCTCTCTTTAAAGTCCAGCAAAAATCGGCCATCATGTTGACATTCCATATTTCTTGATACCAATTCTCCATTTCACTTATGTCTTGATGAAATCGTTCTTATTCTTCACTGTAGTCGATACAAGCGAAGAACAGTATAAAATCAAGGAAGGTCGTTTTTTTTTAATTTAAATTACAATCTATTGATGTTATAGTATAATTTGAAAGGAATCATGGTTTGTTTATTACCGTGAGTAAGAACAATACTATTTTTTTATATTACTTACTACTTCATGACTATTTTTTACGATTTTGGCTATTTTTAAAGTTTTTTCGCAATTTATTTAAAGTTGGAGGGTGTACAAGCCAAACCGACTTCGGATTTGAATTCAGCGCATCAAAATACATAAGAAAAATACTTGATTTAGTTTAACATTTTTTTTTTCGTTTGCATAATTTCGTTTTTTCACGATTTCTTAGCAATTTTCAGCGGTTATTCGCAATTTACTCTAACTTTGAAGGGTCTACCAGCTAAATCAACTTGTGATTTGGATTCAGCGCATCAACATTCACATAAAACATACTAGATCTAGTTCGAAAAAAAATTTTTCGTTTTCATAACATTTTCATAAATTTGTACGATTTTTAGCGGTTTTTTTTGCAATTTACTCTAAATTTGGAGGGTTGACAAGCTAACTCAACTTCAGATTCGGATTCAGCGCATCGAAATACATAATAAACATACTTGATCTAGTTCGTAAAAAAATTTATCGCTTGCATAATTGCATTTTTTGCCATTTTTAGCGATTTTTAGCGTTTTTTTGCAATTTACTCAAAATTTTGAGGGTGTACGGGTTAAACCGACCTCAAATTCGGATTCAGTGCATCGAAATACATAACCCTAGGTGGGTCTGGTCAAAAGTAATGACCACTTTTTTTTTGTGCCGGTGTAATAGATTCCAGGACCGGTCTTAACGCGACCGGAATACTGGTATATATTAAATCGTTTGAATTTGTCAGAACTGGAAAAACGCAGATCGATGGCTCTAGTAATAAGTTTATTTAAAATTGTCAACAACCAAATTGATTACGATAGATTATTATGCCAAATTGATTTCAAAGTGCCTAGACCCTCTGCACGGTACGCCAATGTTTTTAAACTGCCCACAGCACGAACCAACATAATGAAAGCCTCTCCAGTATATCAAATGGTTTCTTCATATTGCCACGTAAAAAATACTAGATATATTCTACTGTACTGTCAATCAGGCCTATGAAACTCGCAATGTATTTTCCGTGGCTGGTTAAATTCGCTAAAAAAGTGGGGAGGAACTAAATCCTCGAGATGGCGCTGCAAGGCCTATAGTCCGCTCTGTTGTAAAGTTCGCATATACGATTCAAACTTCGCGGGCTACATGGGTAGCAGAGAAGCGGACTTCTTTCCTTACAGCGCCAACTAGTGGCCGCGACATTCACCAGCCAATTTTTTTCCGAAGTTTCATAGGCCTGCTGTCAATAGTATAAAAACGGCTTTTTCATAACAGTATATCACTAAGTGAGCACAACAAAATTATGTATAATCTTTATTTCTTGTTGTTAATTTATTTTGTCTTTTAATATATGTACTTATATGTGTCTATTGTGTTAAACTCCAATCGTTTGCGATTAGACTATAATTGTGATAAAATGAGATGTGTTATTGTTTTTGTACCGTCATTTGTACATTTTTATTTTTATCTATTTATGTATATTGATATTTTATTCACCCTTGTGGGTAATGTTGAAATCTATTCTGTAATTGGGCTCTGCCTGTTGGATCAGTATAAATAAATAAATAAATAAATAAATATGTGACACATTAATAAAGTACATCGGCAACTCCTTTATACAGTGTGGAACAGACAAACGAAATAAATTCAGTAGCTCCATTATTATGCATTTTTTTTAGAAACTCCTGAGCCACGTCAATTTCTAATTCTAAAATGACATCTTGCGACGTATAAATGACATCCCTAAATTCAACCCCCTTCAGGTGACAGCTACAACCCCTAAATTTTCACATTAGAAGTAGGGGCTTGTGATACTTCATTTGAAAGGTATTTTCATTCTCTATTCAAAACTGCTATGGTTTTAAATTTTATTGCAGAAATTAACAAGAAAAAAAGTTTATCCAACGTAGGAAATTCGTTACATTAAAATATTAAAATAAAATACAAATCATTATTAATGCAGACGTAAATAGAAATGTCTTATAACGTTAGTTAACATCTGCGGGGTAATTGACCTAATTGCAAGTGTTATTCTTCTTCTTAAGTCGGCTAAATCATCAGGTTTGGTTTTGTAGACCAAACTTTTTTACATATCCCCATAGGAAGAAGTCTATTGGATAGCGATTTGGAAAGATTGTGTGGAGATATTGCCGGACATTCACTTCGTAATGTGCTAGTGCACCATCCTGCTGGAACCATATTGCATTACCTGGAAGTTGTGGGTTTCCTTCAGCAGGATACAAGTTTGCCATGGTCGGTACAACATTATTTTGGAGCAGCGCTAAATAAGTTTCTCCATTCAAATTGCCGTCAATGAAGAAGAGACCAATGATATTTTCTCCAATTATTCCTGCACCTGCTTCTCTATTTTACTTACGGTACCTTGAGATATCGGCGGCAACTCCGGATATTTTTCTTGAAATAGGCGAACAACTTCGGCCTGCATTCGTGTTCTGTCTCCGTAACCAATCATCTGCAGAATCGTTATCTTATGCATTTCTGTTAGGTAAACCATCTCTCTGAATTGCAACATGAAGACTAAAGCAAAAAGTTTAACACCGATAACTGTTAACTACTGTTACAATGACAAGCACATTTCTAGGTAATTTCACTAAAGCTGATGACTAAAGATGATGATGAATAAATCTGAACGACCAACTTCTTAAATTTCAGGTTTGTTTTTTTGCTGTTTGCTCGTTTTTGTCGTTCGATTGTCAAGCAAAAAATTGTACGTATTTATTAGTAAGTTTTTATCTTATAGTAGGAAATGTCGGCAATTACAGACATTTATTTTTTGTCATAATTAACATTTCAGAACCTAAAATTGACAAATAGTGTTACTTATAAAAGTTTTATTTTAATGTAACGAATTTCCTACGCTGGAGAAATATATTTTTTTCTTGTTATTTCTGCAATAAAATTTAAAAGCATAACAGTTTTGAATAGAGCATGAAAAGACCTTCCAAATGAAGTATCACAAACCCCTACTTCTAGTTTGAAAATTTAGGGGTTGTAGCTGTCACCTGAAGGAGGTTGAATTTAGGGACGACATTTTTACCTCGCGAGATGTAATTTAGTAGAATTAGAAATTGACGTATCTCAGGATTTTCTAAAAAAATGCATAATAATGGAGGTACTGAATTTATTCCATTTGGCTGCTCCACACTGTATATGAGACAATCCGCGTTAACCGGTCAAAATTAGCAGCAACCAAAAAAATAGACCAAGAGCTCATTTTAAAGCTTAGAGCGTCTACTTTCTAATGCCGAGTGCGCCTTTCAAAAATCCCATATGGTGGCTCCAATACAGCCTATTGTGATTTTTATTGCCTGATGATGGTCAATCAGTGACCGAAGCCGGTAGCACTACGAAAATAAAGGATTTGTGAGATAAAGGCCCCCTTTCTTTTCTTCCTGTTAAATATTCTAGAGCATGTAAAAACTACTTGTCAAACTGTTGACAAGTGGCTGTCATAGTTGTAAAATAATCAATGGCTGTCTTATAATGTGACAGCCTTGACAATTAAATAATGTTATACAGAGTGAGTCATAAAGAATGGACCAACACTAAACTGGAGATACTAGACACCAAAATATTATGATTGAGCTCAACATGCCTTATATCAATGTCGCTGGTTCAAGAGATACAGCGTGTTCAAAGTTTAAATTTTATTCTGAAATTTCTCAATAAAATATCTCGTCTCTCTTATTTAGGTCGTCTAAATCTATCGGTTTTTAAGTTATTCGCATTTAAAAGGTTCAATGTATTTTGTTGATTTTTTTTCAGGCGCTGATATTGCTATATTTTTTTCTAAGTAGGTTTGTGTCAACATTTGTCAAATTTACATATCATTAAATTATTTGGCTATTTTGCGCGCGTGTTGATTATTATTTGTGCAAGAGGACTAGGTAGTATTGTCCAGCAAAAAAAGCTTGTAAAAATAAAAATTTGCAACCGATCGGGTCGTGTTTCGGCTCAAATTGTAGCTAATGGATGCCCCTAAAAGCTGGTATGGTATGTTGACAAAATTCAACATGGCGGATCCAATATGGCGGTCAGAAGTCCAATATGGTAGCCGATTTTTAAAAATCAACCGATTTGCATCAAATTTGGTATACGGGGTTTTTTGGGGTCGCTGGTCACGAATCTCAGATTTTTTAAAATTGAAGATGGTGGACCCATTATGGCTTATTTAGGGAAACTCAATAACCCAATCCACTATAATGGGTCCGCCATCTTGGATTTTGAAAATCAAAAATCTGCGAACTATTGCAGCCAAACTTCATTATTTTTGAAATATTGTTCAACAATGAAAGCTTGTTCTTTCGTATAGTGCTGCATTTTTATTAACCCTAAACTGTCAACTGTCAAACTGTTTTCTTTTTTTTTTTTTTGGTTGCCAACACTTTACCGCACAAATGGCGGCAAATTCAAAACTTAATTATGGGACACCCTTTAGTTATGTTAAGATGCATATAAACATTACACCAAACTTTTGCTAGACCCATATATTTTTTTTCGATTTTTATTTCGCGAATTTCCTTTGAGGTTTTTTTTGTTGCTAATATAGACTTCAACTTCACCCCCTAAAATCTGATGCGTTTCCCGTGTTTCCTGGACAAAAATACGAGAATTTCAGATTCTTCCAGCCGCCACTGACCGCATCATCTGACTAACAGTTCTGGCACTAAAATTGTTTGCTTAGCATTATTACTGTTATTAGACACGATCATTTTCTGTTCTCTCGTGGAGAGTGGTGGCTCGGTAATTTTTCGAAATGTGACTGCGCCGGATTTCGGGTAATCGGAACGTAATTTTGATCGTGAGAGAATGTACGCCCGAGTTGAAACACCGAGGGGAATCAATAAGTTTTGAGATACTAGGGTGTGCCGATATGTTGAGAGCTACGTAGATCTTATTCTGTCGCAAAAAGTTCTGCATAGTTAAAATGAACTATATGTTAATTCGCAAATCATTCTTATTCAGCGTTTTTCCAAATTTATCACATATCTTACAAATGAACGATGGTCTACTAAAGTGGTGACGTCACTTTAGTAGTTTTACTCTATTTACGGTTCACTGAACCGTAACATCTGTTTTTGTCTATCAAGTAAACAGTGGATTGTTGGGTATTGGACCATTATCCTTATTCATACTACTGTTATATTTAATGATTTCTAAACTTTCAAAAGTAACCAATTGTCTACTGTTTATTACATTTCTAATTAATTTTAAATTATTTATGTATATCCTATGATTGTTGTCAAAAGCTTGTTGGACAACACAAGGTTTTACCAGTCTGCCATATTTTAAATACTTAAACCACGTGTTCTTTAAATCTAGTCAAAATAGATCTTTTTGTTTGCCCAGTATAATTTTGATCACAATCTTTACAACTTATTTCGTATATTCCTGACTTTTCGTTATTGTCGATTTTATCTTTGGGTTTGCCCAAAAGCGTCTGTAGTTTATTTTTAGAATTATAAATCAAATTGATATTACTATTTAAAAAAAAGTATATCTAATACTTGGGTGAATTTAGGTTCATATGGTAACGAAACAAATTTCGAATTGTCAGTATCTCTACGAAAAGTCGTGGAATTGTACAGGGCTCCCTTAAATGTATACTTCCTTATTAACATATCTATTAAGTTGGACTGAGTAACCGTTATTCTTGGCTATATTCTTAATTAATTGTTTCTCATGTTCAAACATCTCTTTACTGAGGGGGAATTTTAACAAACGGTGAATTAGAAAATTTAAACTGCCATTTAATGTTGAAAAGGGTGTTGTGAATAGTTGGGAATATATCTAAGAGTCGCAGTTTCTTTCCTATATACATCAAACTCTAACTTATTTTCACTATTTCTAATAACTAATACATCTAAAAATGGTAGCTGTTCATTGTGTTACATTTCATACGTAAATTTGATTCAGTGTGGTTCAGATATGTGGACGATATCTTCGCGGTAATATCAATTTGGGTTATAATTCTAAAAATAAACTACAGACGCTTTTTGGGTAACCCCAAAGACAAAATCGACAATAACGAAAAGTTAGGAATATACGAAATAAATTGTAAAGACTGTGATCAAAAGTATATTGGGCAAACAAAAATATCTATTTTGACTAGATTTAAAGAACACATGGCTCATTTGAATGAATATGGCAGAATGGAAAAATGTTGTGTTGCCTAACACGCTTTTGACAACAATCATATTATAGACTAGATAGATAGAAATCATTAAGTGTAACAGTAGTATGAATAAGGTGAATGGTCCGATACCCACCAGTCCACGGTTTGCTCTGATAAACAAAGACATATGTTACGGTTCCGTGAACCGTGACAACAAATTTAGTACAAATAGTGCAAGTGTGTAGGTTAGAATTTAGATTTAATCTTCTCCTGAAGATGCCAACTTAGTAGTTCGGTGTTTCCTAGACATCCAGTTTTTTGTTTCTACGCTGAAGGTTCCAGTACCCACTCAAGGATCAAGGATACTTTTGATCACAATCTTTACAACTTATTTCGAATATTCCTTCCGAGTTTTTGTTATTGTTGATTTTATCTTTGGGGTTGCCCAAAAGCGTCTGTTGTTTATTTTTAGAATTGTAATCCAAAATTATATTAATATTTTTAAAAAATTTCTAAAATCTAGTCAGCGGGTGAATTTAGGTTCATATGGTAACGAAACAAATTTCGAATTGTCAGTATCTCTACAAAAAGTCGTGGAATTGTACAAGGGCTCTCTTAAATGTATGCTTCCCTATAAAAGTATTTTTAAAAAGGGGGGTGTTATCGTTATTCTTAGGTATTATATCTTAATTATTTTTTTATTAGAAAATTAAAACTTGCCATTATATTGAATTTCGTGTGTATAAAAAAAATCGTACCAGGCCATGGGGATGAATCTTAAAAGCGACAATAGGGTCAGAAGAAGCAGTCTTCGATGGCCTTGGACAAATGAGGATTTTATGAATTTGTACACATAAATAAAAGCAGACACCCTCTGTATATTAGATACCCCATAAAATTTAATGTGGGTAGGTCCGAAGCTCCATACGAAGACTAAGAGAATTTTAGTTTCCGCAGGCCGCCACTGGAGACAATCACTCATTACGTGCGCAAGAAAGGACACTGCGAGAGCTCTCCGATCATGTGGGGCCCTGGGGGACCGAGGTCTGGGCGTGCACTTGCCTGACGGCATTCCACGGCGCTTCGGGCGACTTACCTACACCTCTGGCATCGGTCGGCTAGAATTTCCTTAAAGCGACGGCATTAAAAAATACGGGTCGCGGAGCGGCCAAAATTTGCAGCGGGGCCGGCCTCTGGGGCAATCCAGATACATATATAAAATAGAATGGATGTGGAGCTCGCGTGTGAAACCGGATGTATCAACATTTTAAAAATATTTCAAACTAAAACACCTCACATATTTACTGAAGAAAAAGTAATGTTTTGAAATTGATTGAATACAGTGTCCACCATAAAGTTGGAACCATATGGGATTTTTTTTAAATCAGAGGTTGATCAAAACTTTTGGTGCAATACAAAATAACTTCTAACTGCTTCCAAAATAACTTCAAATGCACCAATTCAAAGTTGACAGCTAACATCTGGCATCTGTTAAATTTGTGATTTTCTAAAAAAATCTTTAGAAAACGGCCTAACTTATTTTATTTTATTAATATTTCGAAAAATGTCACTGAGAAATTATGTTCCTAATGACATTTTCCGTCAATATGCCGATTTTGAGCGAAACATTTTGATATCAAAAAAATTTTATATTTTCGTATTACATTACATTATACCTTATTATTAATAAAATGTCTGTTGTTTTGTTCTAACCATAAAAACACTGGCATGAATTGGAACCTCTACGCATAACCATTTCGGTTTTAATGTACTACTGGACATGCCAATAGGGTGGCGAACACCCTTCAAAGCGTCACAAGAAAATTGTTTAACGGTTTTAATGATATACCTCCAGATTATGCAAATATTGATCCATGTTGAACCATTGTAGCAAATACGAAGATGACAAAAAAATATGGAGTTTACACCAAAGAGTTTCAGCATTAAATGTCCGAAAAAAGTGTTGTTTAATGTGAATTTTACAAGAATGTTAAACATATGTCCAGATTATTTAAATATTCACTTGATCCATGTTAGACATAACCATTGTAGAATACCGCTATTCCATAACTCGAGTTGATGACTTTTTAAGAATAATATTACTACTTAATAAATAGTAACAGTAGTATTAGTACAAACACTTCCAAGGCATGATGTTGAAAAATGAAACGATTTATTAGAAGTTTTAAACAAAGGTTATAGCCAGGTAAGCGGTCAAATCGGCCCTTGAACCAATCGAGGTTCTGGTTTTGGAAGGTCCTAAGTATACATAAAAAGACTCCTTTAGCTATATTTTCAGACCTCCAGGTCGTCTCTAGAAGCTCCTAACCTCAAAAGTGTGATTTTTCGTTTTTTCTCTATTCTGGGCGCAAATTTCAACCAAATATTTTGAAAAAAATCACAGAGTTGCTTGTTTCTGTTACAAATATGCTTAGTTTTTTTTTTGAATTGTTTTATTCCAAATGGCGCTCAGAAAAAAAATATTGAATATTTCAATCAATATTTACATTAGGACACTACATTGGCCAACTTTTAAGGCCAGTAGTAGACTGTTGGGTATTGGACCATTATACTTATTCATACCAGTGTTACTTTTAATGATTTCTAAAATTTCAAAAGCATCCAACTGCCTACTGTTTATCATATTGCTAATTAATATTAAATTATTCTTGGTTGTTGTCAAAAGCATGTTGGGCAACACATGATTTTTCCGTTCTGCCATATTTTAAATGAGTCATATGTTCTTTAAATCTAGTCAAAATATATATTTTTGTTTGCCCAATATACTTTTGATCACAATCTCTACAACTTATTTCTGGGGCAATCCAGATAGATAAAATAGAATGGATGAGGAGCTCGCGTGTGAAATCGGATGTATCCACGTTTAAAAAATTTTTCGAATTTAAAAAAAAAACGCCACATATTTATTGAAGAAAAAGTGATGTTTTGAAACTGATTGACGTACCTATACAGTGTCCGCCATAAAGTTGGAACCGTATGGGATTTTTTTTTATATTGGGGTTTGATAAGAACTTTTGGTGACAATCACTTCTGCTTCCAAAATAACTTCAAATGCACCAATTCAAAGTTGACAGCTAACATCTGGCATCTGTCGAATTTGTGATTTTCTAAAAAATAAAAATGGCCTAAATTATTTTATTTTATTAGTATTTCCAAAAATGTCACTGAGAAATTATGTTCCTAATGACGCGTATATGCCGATTTTGAGCGAAACAATTTGATATCCAAAAAATTTTATATTTTCGCTAGTATTAAAGTTTTTGATTCACCATGACTAACTGATCTGAAAACATTTAAAACGCTTCAAAGCAGTATAAAGTCTTCCATTGCAATGTATACTGTGCTAATAATATTCCTAGGTATCATTGCTTTTGAAGATTATTGATATCCTTAGGGGTATCCTGGTGTAGCGGCCTCAAAAAATCGATTTTTTTTCTTTGTCTTAATTGATAGTTTACCACTTGTAGAATATGCTCTCAAAGCCCCAAGTATGAATTTGTATTTTAGCGGATAAAAATGAGCTCGAGAAGTATGTATGCCCGAAAGCACTGTACAGTAAAACTAGAGAGGAAGCCACGCAACGGCTTTTACTAGTATCCTCAGTCAGCTAGAGTTTGTAAGGGCATTGTATACATTCAATCTACAGTATATACACTTTCTAAACGTATTTTCAAGTCAGCTGTCAAATTATGTTCTATCTACTTTTTGCCGTTCGGAAACTATAAACGCATTTTTCTCAAAACCATGTTTTTGAAACGCGTGTGCAAGATTCCGAATGACTCCGAATTTTACAGATGGATTCATGTGATCTTTTTTTAAATGAAAGGTTATTTAATTTGACACTTGATGAATGTATTCTTAGAAGTAAAAATTTTATTTATAAAAAATTATAAACAGAAATATGTTTAAAATTTCGCAAAAAAATGGGCTTTTTTTTTAAATCGCGTTTTATATATATATAAAAAAAAAATTTAAATACCTTAAATATTCATCAATTGACTACACTCATAAACTAAATAAATACATTTTTTTTGTTTTCTCAGATCATCCAACGAGGCTCTACGCTGCACACCGCAAAATTTGTTGTTTTTTTTTTGGCGCTGACATCTTCTATTTATAACTTGCTTGTTTATGATGAAAACCTTAAGATAGCTTGTAAAAACAAAGTGACAGTTCATTAGCAAAATATTAATTATTTTTCCCATTTTGTAAACATGTTTACAACAGCAGAGAAAGTTTAAATAATTTTATATCATTGCGAAGATCGTACAAATAAAGCTACTGCCGAAATTTTTAATGCCAGACATCCTGAAAAATTTATTTCCCAAGCGACGGTCGACAAAATTTCGTCTAAGTTCAAGGAGAGCGGTTCAGTAAGCAATGATTAAAAAAACGCATTGTGCATGGGGAGTTGTGGAAAAGGAAGATGTTTTGCTGGATGTTGGAGCATAAGGTTACTTCTGTAGCTACAATAGCGGAAAGGACAAATGTAGCAATTACAACTGTAAGAGGAATTGTCACAGAACACCGTTGTCACCCATATAGTCCTAGATTTATTAATACATTAAAAGAAAGAAACTGCCCCAAGATTTGAATTTTATGCGCTAATACAAGATGAGATTGCAGACAACATACATTTCTCAAAATACACTAGTAACAAAAATTAAAGGATATTAAAAAAATTCCAAATTTTTGGGTGATTTTCAACAAGGGATAACTCGGAGAAAAATGGTCGCACAGAAAATAAAAAAAAAAAGGAAATTGTAGCCTCAAGTGTCTAGTTTTCAGATCTGGATTTAAAATTTTTTTAGCGGGAGCGGTTTTCACCTAATCATCCGAAAACTAACAAAAAAAATTACTCAGGAACTAATGATCGTACAGAAAATTGAGGTAGAACTTTGGAAACTGCAAAACATTCTCTATAAGACACAATCGGGGGCGATTGATAAAACATTTTTTTTTGAAGCTATAACATTGTCCCAAAAAAAAACCCTCAAAGTTGCAAAGCGCTGCGATTTTTTTTTCTTAGTGCCCCGAAGGTTTAAATTTATTGTTTCGGCCAAAAATCCCCGTGACAAGCAATTTTTCAACTTCAATATGATTTTTTTTGGCGACAATCCATTTTTTTTGCTCAAAAACATTACTCGTTGGAAAAAATCGAAAAAAAACCGTTTTTTTGAAAATTTTTTTGTGAAAATAAAAAAAAAGTTGAAAAAAACAATTTAAATCTATTGAGAGGATTTTTTTGGAATATATTGTTTAGCAAAAATTATCTAAACAAAAATGTCTTAGAATTAGTCAAAGAATACCCTCAAGAATCCTTCAGAATTTTTAGATGATTTTTGGTTTTTTTTATAAATGGCGAAAAATTGCAATTTTTCGTCACGGGGCACTAAGAAAAAAAATCGCAGCGCTATGCAACTTTGAGGGTTTTTTGGGGACACTTTGAGGTTAAAAAATTACCGACGATATCCTTCGTTCATCCACTATATCCAAAGTTATACTTCATAACTTTATATACTATATAACTTTTTTTCATCCAACATTATCGCTTCAAAATTTTTTTTTATCAATCGCCCCCCGATTGTGTCTTGTAGAGAATGTTTTGCAGTTTCCAAAACCCTACCTCCATTTTCTGTACGATCATTAGTTCTTGAGTAATTGATTGTCAAAGTTGAAAAGGACTTTTTTGCTTTGATCGACGATAACTCCGCGGCAAATCACCATACGGAGCTCTTTAAGAGGCCAAATTAAAGCTGATTAAAATGTCTAAAAGAGCTTTATGGTCGCATGATAAAAAAAAATTTTTGAAGTCCACAGACCATTTTAAAGACGGGCAAAAATTTGGATTTTTCTTTTTGTTGGTTTTCGGATGATTACGTGAGAACCGCTCCCGCTAAAAAATTTTTTAATCCAGATCTGAAAACTAGATACTTGGGGCTACAATTTCCTTTTTTTTTTTTTTTTTTTGACCATTTTTTTTCCGTTCTCTTTTTTTTTTCCTTTTTTTTTTTCTGAGGCTTACAATTATTCTACTATAGTTTTTTATTTTTCTGTACTGACCTATTTTTCTCGAGTTTGTAACGTACCCCCTTACTTGCAACAATCACCCAAAAAATGAACTTGGAGATAGTTTTTAATATCCTGTAATTTTTCAGTTACTTTTACATTATGTTTACGGACGAAGCCCCTTTTACCTCCAAAGGAACGGTATCCTCTCAGAATTGCCGATGGTGGGCTGATGAAAATCCCAAGTTTATAATAGAGTGTAGAGACCAGTACTTTTTTAAAACCAATGATGCGGTATTTTTAATGGAAGACTGATTGAACCTTATTTTTTTCGACAAAATTTAAATGCTAGAGGATATTTGAACTTTTTACAACACTAAATTGCAGCAATTGTGGATGAAATTCTGTTGAGTGAAAGATCCCATTTGGTTTTTTAACAAGACGGAGCCGGCAATTCACTCTACTGCTGAAGTCAGAGAATTTCTAAACATCTTGTTCAGAGGAAAATGCATCGGGAGGTTTTCAGAATTTTCTTGGCCACCGCGTTCCCCAGATTTGAACTTAATAGAAATTTTCCTTTGGGGATATTTCAAGGAACAAGTGTACAAGAGGAGGCCTTTTTGAAATGTGGATTATTTAGAAAATGTTATAAGAGAAATATATACAAATATTCCTAGGCAGTTCTTACTAATTTCTGTCAGGGAATTTAACCGCCGAACTGAAAAATGCATGGAAAATGAAGGAAGTCACAGAGAGATGTAAGGTTTATACAGCTTAAGTTCTTTTATAAAGTGATTTATTTATTGTTTGTTATTTTTAAGTAGTCGTTTCGTGGTTAAGATAGCCAAATTGTAATTAAAACCATTTTGGTACTAACAAAATGAAGTTTAATAAAAAAACAGTTGAAAAACAATGAGTGATTTTTTTGAAAATTGGAAAATAATCTAGACAGTACCTTTTTTTCGATTAAGAATATCAATAATCTTCAAAACCAACGAATCCTACGAATATTATTAGCACAGTATACATTGCAATGGAAGACTTTATACTGCTTTGAAGCGTTTTAAATGTTTTCAGATCAGTTAGTTACGGGAGTAAATCAAAAACTTTTTTTGGATATCAAAATGTTTCGCTCAAAATTGGCATATACGCGTAAATTAGGAACATCATTTCTCAGTGACATTTTTCGAAATATGTATTAACAATTTAGGCCTTTTTTTAAAGATTTTTTTGGAAAATCACAAATTTGACAGTTTCCAGATGTGTAAGTTTCCACACTGTATAAGAAATACAATAGCTTAATTTTTTTTGTAATGCAAATACATATATGGATAGCACATATAGAGAAGATAGAAGAGGGTCACCTTGTACTGCTATAAGAATTAATTTAAATTTTTTAAGATACATTTTTCACTTCAGTGAAGAAGATCAATTTAGTAACTTCTCAAGTTTAGAATGTCAAAAGTTAGTCACCACACTGAATCTAAAAGAGATTGTATCTAAGCGCAAGGTTGAAAATATTCAATTTTATAAAATATCGCATTTCACCATTTTTTGTTTTTTTAATTTAATCATCATTGCTACACACGTATGTTTGCAGTAAAGAATTTAAACGACACAAAAAAATAGTATACCAACTAACAGAATAAACCATTTTTCCTAGGAGGGTTTTTTTTTGTGATTGATACTTAAAATCTAGGTCGTATCTGTTTTCGATCCATTTAAATAAATCGAAAGCAATAAATAAAAAATATCAGGTGAATATCGCGACACGTATTAAAAATCTCTATTCAAAAATTCGCCTTCTTCTTATAGCTTCCCGAATAGAACGATTTAGATGGTTAGGGGCGATACGTATACGATACAGGCTTTCCCCCGATGCATTTTGCAAGTCATCGATTCTTGCTCGCCTCTTTAGTATGTAGTGAAGACTGAGAGAGCCGTTTTGTAACATTTATGGCCTAGACTAGGACGTGGTTTACTGAGTTGTACCAAAAAGTTAGTTAATATGATACTAAAATCTTTTAACAAAAGTATACGAGGTGTGTAATTTAAGTAATGAGATTCTTTTTTAAATTTTATTTGAATAGAATTACAATTCAGTATTATCCCCTTCAAAATATCTTCCTTGGGAAGTCACACAGCGCTGGCGATGGTTCTTCCATTCCTCATAGCAGTGCTGATCCTGGAATAGTCTCCAGTGAGTCGGTTACAGCCGTTTGAATGTTTTCTACGGTCCAAAAATGACGTCCCTTGAGGTGATTTTTCAATCTCGTGAAGAGAATAAAAGTCTCAAGTCAGGCTAATAAGGAGGCTGAGGAGCCACAGGAATGTTTTTACTGGCTATAAACTGGTTTACTGAAATGGCTGTGTGACAAGGCGCATTGTCGTGATGCAACATCCAGTTGTTCTTGATATTTGGTCTCAGACGCATGACCCTTTTTGAAGTTTTTCAAGAACCTCTCAGAAAAAGTGTTGATTTACTGTTTGCTCTGTAGGCACAATCTCTTTGTGGACAATTATCAAAATAGCAAACAGCTATCAAATAGCAAATCAGCATGCATTTGATCTTCGACTTGCTCATTCGTACTTTTTTTGGGTCTTGGAGAGCTTGAAGTGTACCATTCCATGCTTTGGCGCTTAGTTTCCGGGCCGTACTCAAACACCCAAATCTCATCACCAGTAATGACACGTTCCATAAAATGGGGATCATTTTCAATCGATTCCAAAAGAATCAAGACACCTTTCTCTCCTGATATCCGTTTGTTCCTGCGAAAGGTTTTTTGGAACCATTTTTGCGCAGATTTTTCTCATCCCCAATTCGTTAGTCAAAATCTGATGAACAGTGCTGTAATTTAACTCTTCCCCGATCATTCTTCTGAACGCACAAGATCCCTTATTCTAACGACATTTTCATCGGTTCTTGCAGATAAAGGCCTTCCGTTGTGTGGTTCATCTTCAATCGACTCTTTTCCTTCTGAGAATGCCTTAAACCACCGAAAAACCTGGGTTCTTGAAAAAACACTGTCTCCGTAACGTAGGCATGTTGAAGTTTTGCAAAAGTATTGTTGTTGTGCTGTGTCTCAGTTTGAGGCAAAACCTGATAGGACCCCGTTGATACCTCCCCTATGTCTCATCTCCGCAGTGTTGCTAGATCGGGCACTACGTTGCCAGTCTCATTACTTAATTTACACACCTCGTATTTCATTTGTATTTTGGATTATCAAAAACATCTTGAATGTGGAAATCTGATGGGACAAGATCTGAAGAACTAGGTGGACATGGTTTGATATCTAATGGAGCTTCTGGATAATCATTTTTGCAATGTTACAAAATCAGTTGTTTTTACCGTAGTTTTTACATGTAATGCAACATGTAAATTATTAAAAATGACAATAAACGTTAGCAGCGATGGTTTTTAATTATGGGAAATATTTAATAGAAGATAAAGCCTTGTAAATCCTACCAGATGCACAACATTAAACCTGGCTAGGTCGATATTAATTTTGCACGAGGATTTTCAATACTTTTCCTGAATATTCTTGTATATATATCTGGTTCAGTTATTGAGCGATAAATCCAAATTATAGCATAATAATTTCCAATCACCTACTTTATGTTTCGTGTAATGGCTACCTAATGATCGTATTATCCCACGTCATTTCAGTTGAATGTACCGTTGGTGATGTGGAAGCGTGATCGACAAGGACTTTATTAAACATATGATCTTACTGTTATGGTGGTTACTCAAAATTCAATTTCGCTCTTCTTTATGTTTCACGTACATAGTGGTTGGGGTCAATCCAATCGTGAGGAAACGTTCATCATTTATGAAACCTATTTGCTTTGTTGATATATTCGAACTCATTTATTAGATTTTGTAAACTTTATTAATGTATATATTATTAATATTTTGTTTATATTTGATATAACTCCAGTAATGTAGTTTTCTTTTTAATCAAACGTAAAATTGTATGGAAATATTTATCTACTTTGGGAAATATTTCAAATAAAACACATATAAATTTTGTAAATAATATTAAAAAAAACAATATGGCTTTGTCAACTATTTTGAGTGTAATATCTTTGATATGCCGGTGTGGTACTGGGTGTGTGAACTACACAGTGGCATATCATTCGCAACGTTTTCTTTAATTACATTTTAATAATACTAGTGGCTCTATAAAGTAGTTATACCAACTTATAATAGAAACATTATAATTCGATATAGGTAGCGCAACAGGCATTTGATCATAACACAGACCTGCAAAAAAACACTTTTTTTGAGTCCTAATTTTGAGTCCTAATGATTCCTAAATTGAAGGTTTTTAGCATGCTGAACACAATACCGTTGTCAGATTTACACTATCACGTCACAATTTTCAGAAAACCTAACCTAAATCTGCAAAAAAGCTTTTTTGGCTTATATCGAGGCCTTCATAGCTCAGCAACGAAACGAGATTGGGTAAAATGGACTCTACTATCGTATTCAGTAAATCAAAACCTACAAAAATGAATAGTAGAAATTACTGTAATAGACTGGAGGTACTGAGAAAAAAAAACATTACTACTATAGATGGTGCAATTATTACTTTATTTAAGTGATTTCACAAGAATTTCCAGAATCTGTGTTTCGGAAACGTACAAAGAATTCAAAATTAAATAGGCTAAAGCAAAGGATTTTGACCTGCTACACACGGTGCCGTTACTTATTTTTCTCCATGAAGTTAGAATAAAGAAAAAACATAACTTTAAAATTTATATGAAGCAAGTCTTATCATATTAATTGAAGAAATAAATAAAACATAACCTTAAAATGTATCAAACGCTATATTCGTAGCACTCAGCTTTCAATCACTCAAAGATGTATATCTTTGAGTGATCATTCGATCATCGAATATGATTAAGTATCATATTCGATAGATTTTGACGTACTAAACAGGTCGGCGTTAACTGTTGAATAAAACAGACAATGCCGAAGTGTTTAGTACGTCAAAATCTGATATATTATCGGATAAAAAATATATTGCAAATATTGAATATGATATTTATTATTCCTTTGAGTGATTGAAAACTGAGTATTACGAAAATAGTGTTTTATGTATTTTAAGGTATGTTTATTATTATTTTTATTCAATAATTTTTTCAAAAACAAAATGATATAATGAATTAAGATGGACTATAATAGTGATGCCTAATATTACTTATGGCCAATGAATAAGAAAAGACTTGCTTCATGTCAATTTTAAGGTTATGTTTTTTTCATAATTCTTACTTCAACTTTCTAATTCTAACTATTTTTATCAAAATCACTCGGTATAAAACGTGCAACAAAAAAGACTCGAAGTGTCGCTGTCTCCCAGACTATCAATGTTTATAGTGTATTATTAAAACCTCAGTATTTCCCGAAAATTGACAACACCATCCGTTTACCATATTTCGAAATTATTCTATTACTGAAATCTAGAAACCCTATTTAAGAAATAAAGTCATATAGGTCAATCAGTTTGCTTCCGATACTGTCAAAACTATTCTAAAAGCTACTAATTGAAAGACTACACCCAATCATTTTACAAAATCAACTAACACCGAACCGCAAATTTGGCTTTAGACAGAAACACGCCATAACTGAGCAAATTAATAGAGTAACTCAAGAAGTTAGACAAGATCTAGAAGACAAAATGTATTGTGCTGGAGCATTTTTTTAACATAATTCAAGCGTTTGACAAAGTTTGGCATGGCAACTAACACTTATAAATCGAATCTGGAGTTACAGAAGGCAGAGTTCTAGGACCTCTGCTCTACCTTCTGTGTACTGTTGATTTACCAATAGATGTTAGAAGTCTAGCAGCAACATTTATTATTTTAGACTCACACAAGGACAAATTCTACAAAATAATCTTCAAGCACGGTGGGTAGGCAAAGCATAGAACGGTGAAGTGAGTCCAAGTCCAAACATTTACAAACAGAAGAGGATGCTAAATATCTTGGAATGTATCCGGATAGATGTCTGACATGTAGAAAACATATTTTTACAAAAAGGGAGTAACTGGGTTTCAAGCTTGGACAACTTTATTGAATTATCAACCACCAATCCTAACTTTCAATAAATGATAAACTGCTGATCTATAAAGCAATCCTTTAGCCCATTTGGACCTATGGCTTTCAACTCTGGGGTACAGCACTTCCGTCAAATATTGAGATTATTGAAAGGTTAATCTAAATCCAGAGAAACTAAGCACAGCGTCGGGCGCCCCCAAACAAGATGGAGGGATGATATTCAAAGGAGAGCCGGCAAGAATTGGATTTTGAGTGCTCAGGATAGACAGCGGTGGAAAAATTTGGAAGAGGCCTATATCCAGGAGTGGATGAGAACAGGCTAAAGACGAAAGACGAATCTAAAGTGCAATGAACAGTATATGAACAGTACCGTGGTACGTGATGTCTGAGTAAAATCAGTGAACTATTCAATAAGAAAAGTAATTCTCATCCAGACAGATACATATGTATGTACTAAATCTCAAGACAATCAGTTGCACAATGATTCAAAACGCAGTGTCACAACTCCTTTTCACCCTTTGCTAACTCAAGTATACCTCCAGGCCATCCTACACTAACCCCCCACCCACCCTGACTTCGCCCCTTTTGGAAATGTGGGGTATCGTTTGGTCTCAAATTCATGTTCTGGCATCACTTAAAGGCTTTTGTAGTTGACCGAACCCACTGTGCACTGCCGATTAAGCGCCAAAAATGAAATTTTACCACCAATCCACTCCCAGGAAATTTGTCACGCTGAACGGTTGTAAGCAGGTCTGTGCATGAGGTGACTGAAAAACCGTTCCTAAGGGTACTTTAACTCTTTCGGCCCACCCCGAGTTGTCTGTCCCCTTCAAATCGTCTTTTGGGCTCCATGGACCTCTTTTTTTTGACATTCTTGACTGACCCCCAAAAACAGAGGAAACAGGAGCTGTTTCTTTTTTAACTGTCTTACACTCAACGCGCTTTTCTCCAATCATGTTGGATAAATCATTAAATCATTAAACCATCATTAGGAGATAATAAAAACTCAGGATTAGTCGTCAGATTAAAAATCAGTTTTAATCGTCTTCTGATGATGCCGATATGACTGGCGAAAAAAAGTATTCTTCTTCTGCGCGTTGAGTGCAAAAAAAAAAGTATTCTGTGTCGAGTGGTGAAAAGTGTTCATGCGTGAAAAAGAGCTTATTTCGAAATTAACGAGGGTCAAAGCAATTTTTGACCCGCCTGCGAATTACCAAAGCGGAAATTCCTCAGGTAACTTCTGTTAATTTCTGTAATAGCTAATCTCGCTGAATATAATTTAGTAAGCGATAACTCAAGGGCCCTCCTTGCGCCCGGAGGACACGAAGTTCCGGGCTACGTTGCATGCAAGGGTCGATCCCTCGCCGGGTTATTCCTGGTTTACATCTTATCCTCAATCCTGAGATAATTCCACGGTGCGTAGATTGAATTCTTAAGATTCCGTTCTCGGTTACAAGGAGGACTAATTAGGTTGTAAAAATGGTATTTTGGGAAGTCGGCGGTCTACCTTAGAAACGCGCTTATTAGTTATTGAGACAGACAGTCTCTAGTCTTCTGAGGTCCTAAATTACGTCTTGTAAATGGCTCAATTTAACTGCTACTCAAAACCAAACAGACTCAACCGAAATTCAGTGCAAATACAATTAACGAGTAGGATGACAGTGTTATGTACATTGGCTAAATCAATTATTGTATTTAAAAAATCGATATGTTTGTATCGATATTTTATTGCATTATATCAGTAAGAATAACAATGAACATATGAAGAACGAGGTTTATCTCTTGCTTCATCTGAGATGGGCGGTTTCACCGTCAGAGTGCTTTTGGGAAGGACATTTGGTACAAATATGTTTGGACCCATTAAAATGTACTAGATAGCAATACCGTGAAGGTATCGCTATAGTATCAATATTGTGTTATTTTTGTCATCCCTATTAGAAAGTTGTTAGAAACACGTTAGTTATTAAAGTATTATTTTTTCGTCAGATGGAAAATTCGGTATGCTTATGAATAATTGGTGTACGTCAAAAATGTGTTCAGTCTTGAATGACATCATTAGAGGTTGGAACTCTAATAAGTTCATCCGATCCCCGACCTATTTCGCCAGCATATTGATAGCCAGTCTTGCATTTCGCAGGCTTCTTAAGTGCTGGCAAAATAAGTCGGGGTGGAGTGAACTCATGCTCGACGCTGTTTCTGTTTATAGCCCGCGACTTAACAGTACTTAGACATAATAAATCTGTGTAAATACTGTGTTTTTAGAAACCGTCTGGACATCATGATCAGCTAAACGTCAAGTCAATTTAGACGACCGCGGATCTAAAGACTGTGTCTTTAGAAACCTTCTGAAGAAGCTGACAGTATGATCAGCGAAACGTCAAGTCAATTTAAACGACCGCGGCAAAACCCGGAAGAAATAACTTCACCATTGGACAACAGCCGCGAAAGCCTGCATTATATTATAATTGTATTTATTTTAAAATTTTTGTATTCCTTAACTAACCGGTCTGCAAGAAAATAAAATTGAAGTTCTATAAAAAATAAAAAAATAAAAATATAAATCAACCCGGTTATAAGACGAAAGAAAGAAAAAATGCCCAGTTCTTACGCGTTCTAACTTCTAATACTTCAGGGGAAATATTATTTAGGACTTGTACAATTCTGGCCCGTAAATAATTTAAATTTCGTGCTTTCATGTTCATGTCCGTAAACAGTTTGTTTTATTTGTTAAATATTTGTTAGCACTTAAGGAACCGTTTATAAAAAATGGCCCAACGATGGAATCGCCTAAAATACCACCCCAGAACACAACACAAATACTCAAGTGCTTATTTTCCGTAGACCAATAACGATATAATAATTCAATTCACACGTGCGCATTATAATCTATGGACGGGGGCGCCCCGCCTACATATTTTATTGCTACCCTATCACGAAAGACAGAGAATAACCTTCATAGAAGTTTTAAAATGAGATATCAGTCTGGCAACTATGGATATAATAATTCTCTGTCAGTTGCATCAGAGTTTATTTCTCTGTCAGAGTGCATTTAAAATTTCAGCGCAGATGGAGAACTAATAAGAAGAGCGGCCGTTCGGCTGGCGAGATGAGCAAAGAGACGACCAAAAAAAAATCTTCCTTAAAAGCCAGGCCTGCGCCTCGAGGTCGACCTGGAAGGCAGTAAGTATGCGGGGCACAAGCCGCACGCTTAGCCCCGAGGGTCTTCTTCGGGCTCCGCTCATCCGAGTCAACGGTGCGCAATTAGCTACCGGTATTCCATCATAATCATAGACGTTCTATTAATGCGTTCCGAGCGCGCCGCAATCCTTCGGCGACCGGCAAGGGCAGGCTGACGACACTTTCGGGGAAAAAGTGCTGGGGTAGTCGTATTTTAACTTCTGAAATATCGCGGTGATAAAGTTGGTTCAATAGTAGTCCAGTAGATAGGGAGCTAAAATCAAAAACTGTTCTTGAAACATATAGGGCTAGTTTTGACGGTTCCCTATGTATTTTTTTTGCATAGAACACAATGCGCGGGGTTCATAGAGCTGAAACCGTCCGCTAATTTTTTAAATTAACAATTGTGAAAAAAAACGTCTTTTTTTCACATTTCCGCTTATATCTCCTTTCCTTGGCATATGTTATATAGCATATGAGGCGTTTCACGCCAACTAGGTGAGATCAAAAAAAAATTCTGTTTGAAAAATATCACAATCGATAGTACTTGCTAAAAAAAAACTAATTTCCCTAAAATTTTAGATTTTTTGAGCCACAAGGAGAGGGATGGTGAGGGTGAGAAAATACAAATTTTCGTTTCGACTCTAAAATTTCAATCTTTCTTAATAAAAAAATTAAAAACAACTAAAAAGAAGGTTGCAACGGTTTTCGATGGGTTTTTTTTGCGTAGAATACGATAAAAATATTTTCAAAATTATTGGGGGTAGTTTTCACCCTTATTTTGAGGATTGAATTTAAAATAGAAATTTCGAAAAGTATGAACGGTTTTTTTTTTTATTTTTTTTTATTTTTTTTTTGTACTTTCGATTAATTTTTAATTCATAATGGGCGTCGACAAGGAACTGGCCCCAAAAACGACCCAAAAGGTGAAAAAACGTGGTTTTAGCGTATTTTCTCATCCTGTGAGATAGTAAATGGCAAGTGAATAATATATTCCAAGGTTTTTGGGGTCGCTGATTACGAACCTAACGTAAAAAATTTCCCGTAGAATACGATGGTATTTTTTAAATTTCAAAATTTAGCCATTTTTTAAAAGTTGACTACCATACTGGATCCGCCATTTTGTTTTTTGAAAATCTGACGTTAGATTCGTAATCAGCGACACCAAAAACCTTGGAATATATTATTCACTTGCCATTTACTATCTCACAGGATGAGAAAATACGCTAAAACCACGTTTTTTCACCTTTGGCCGTTTTTTGGGCAAGTTCCTGGTCGACACCCATTATGAATTAAAAATTAATCGAAAGTACAAAAAAACATTTACAGCAGTTAAAAGATGTTATTTTACATTCAATCCTGTCGAAGCTGCAGGTGTTAAGGAGAGCCAGACCAAATTTCAAGATGTGTTCGTTGAAATAGCTTTAAAAGCTATTCATAGTAACTATGACCAATTCCAAAATATTTCCCTATGATGATCAAAAGAGAAAAAAAGTGCTTTTGAGCCGTAGAAAAATGCAATATGGCGCCAAATTTTTTTCTCAGAGTTTGAAAAGCCACCCAATGGGTGTTTGCCACTCGTTAGTAATAAACGAAATTAAATCTGATATATTCTCAAATTTCAGTTTTCTTGAGTCACGGGTTAATATTGACCAAATTATAAGATATAGAAATGTTTTGGAACTTTCTTTTCCACCACCATGGAATGCATCATTATGGGTGTCCCTCAAGGTTCAGTCCTTGTACTGATGCCGCTCCTTATGTACACAAAGAACCTAGATGATTTAAAATTTGAATCTACTTTTGTTTGATGGTATTCTTACAACGATCGGCCTTTACAAATATTACAAATATTACAAAGACGACAATAATTTGACAAACTCCGATATCAAATAGCTAGTACTGTGTTCTTAGATTACATTTTAATATACATAGTTTAAGGACAACCAGGGACTACACGGCAAATATATATATTTTTTTATTTATATCTAATTAAGTATTATACGAGGTGTGTAAATTAAGTAATGAGAGCATTTTTTTTATTCGAATAGAATTACAATTCAACATTGTCTCCTTCAAAATAACTTCCTTGGGAAGGCACACAGCGTTGGAGGCGGTTCTTCCATTCCTCATAGCAGTGCTGGAACTCATATACTGGAACTTCCTATGGTCCCAAAATGACGTCCCTTGAGGTGATTTTTCAATTTCGGGAAGAGAAAATAGTTATAAGGACTTAAGTCAGGCGAATAAGGAGGCTGCGGAGCCACAGGAATGTTTTTACCGGCTAAAAACTCGTTTATTGAAATGGCTGTGTGACAAGGCGCATTGCCGTGATGCAACATCCAGTTGTTCCTGATATTTGTTCTCACACGCATGACCCTTTTTCCAAGTTTTTCAAGAACCTCTCTGTAAAAGTGTTGATTTACTGTTTAGCCTGGAGGCACAAACTCTTTGTGGACAATTGCCTGGCTATCAAAAAAGCACATCAGCATGCATGCATGATTTTCGACTTGCTCGTTCTTGCTTTTTTGGGTCTTGGAGAGCTTGAAGTGTGCCATTTCATGCTTTGGCGCTAGGTTTCCGGGTCGTACTCAAACACCCAGGTCTCATCACCAGTAATGACACGTTCCATAAAATAGGGATCATTTTCAATCGATTCCAAAAAAGTCAAAACACCTTTCTCTCCTGATGTCCTTTTGTTCTTGCGAAAGGTTTTTTGGAACCATTTTGCGCAGATTTTTCTCATCCCCAATTCATTAGTCATAATCTGATGAACAGTGGTGTGATTCAAATTTAACTCTTCCCCGATCATTTTTGTCATCAATCGACGATCTGAACGCACAAGATCCCGTATTTTACGGACATTTTCATCGGTTCTTGAAGATGAAGGCCTTCCGCTGCGTGGTTCATCTTCAATCGACTCTCTTCCGTCTGAGAATGTTTTAAACCATCGAAAAAACCTGGGCTCCTGCAAAAACACTCTCTTCGTAAGCGTGTTGATGTTTTGCAAAAGTATCCGGTGCGCTGTGTCCAAGTCTGAAGCAAAACCTGATAGCACACCGTTGCTCAAAATTAATGTCACTCATTTTTAAAACGCACCAGAAAAAAAAAACGGTTTACGAAAACAGTATCAAAAAACAAAAAAGACTCTAAAGAGTTCAAACTTGCACTGGAGGTGCAATACATGTTGACCTACCGCCCTTTCCAAGTACCATTTCCGCAGTGTTGCTAGATCAGCTTGATCTAGCAACTCTAGATCTAGCTAGCTAGATTTGTATATTATTATAGTATTATATTACCATTAATACATATTATTATCTACCAACAACAGTTGTGCCTGGGTAATATTAGTTTATCTCATCATCTTAATTAGCTTGGTAATTAACTAACAGTTAGCATGGTAATTTAAAAATTTTACTTGGCGCCTACTTGTAAGTTAAAATTAGTGGATGAAATTAAATACTGTGCTTGCGTTTCTGGTATACTCGTGTGTTAAGAAAAATGGAACTCTAGTAACAAATCATGTAGCGAAGTCAAAGGTTTGGTACATCATTTTCATTTATAGTCGTATATTAAAATATATTAGTGTAAAAAACGATATTAATCAATGTATCGTGCGTTAAAAAAATGAAGTTAAAAACACCACGATGATGAGAACGTAGTATGTAACTTAATTGTTACTTCATTGTATATTGTTAGGTATGAAATAATTCATAGATTATACTTACTTATCTTTCAAACGCAATCTTGTATGGGTTTAAACATTAGAAAATATTTCTACAAATAACAGAAGAAAACATACAAGATTTCATGAAAACTTTATAAAAACAATTTAAAGTATTTGCTGAATATGTCCATAACATAAGTCCAAACAAATCAGGCATCTCCTTCTGATTGAATTGAAAACATTGTGTAAGATATGAGGATGATCATTTATTTTATTATTTTACTCTGTAATCCCATTCAGGTGAAACCAGACAGACAAAAAAAAGTAATTTATTAGACAACTTTTCATTAATATTGTTTAAATATCACTCAAAAAAATGCCACTTTACGTGGTCTATCAACTTCTAAAAATTTTTGGTGATAAGCTAAGTTGTATGGGAAGAAGTGCAGGCCTTTTTTTAAAGCAGCATCGCAAGTACCAACCGGAAATGTTTATTTTGAAACAACACGAACAGAAAGTTCTAACGTAGGTCTCACGAGTTTTCGGAAAAAAAATCCCAATTCAAAAATTAGTAAACATGATTCGATCAAGTTGCCGTTGGAAAGAAAATTTAGTAAATTGTTCGAAGTTTAATATGATATATCATTTTTGTAAATAAAGGTGAATACAATGTCGTACAAGCTTGATCTTCGTAGAGGTATTTATCAATTGGTGGGAAGAGTACCTAAACGCGATATTGTTAGGATCTACAGAGAGCAAGATATTTCGGTTTCGACAATCTAGCAGACAATAAAAGATTGCCAGGAGGGTATCCCTTGTATCAATTTACTTAACGGTAGACGGCCCAAAGTTTTAAGTCGACTTAATGAACGAAGGTTGATTGAAAGAGCAAAAAACACATTGGGAATGTCAACGCGTCAAAGTTATCTCGAAGATACCATATTTCACGCTCGACTGTTAGTCGAACATTAGTCAGATATAATTTAAATTATAGTAAAAGAAGAAAGGCTCCAAAATACATCGCCGCTCAGTTGTAAAGAATTCCCAGGTGTTGCCGTACTTTGAGACGCATTCATTTTCGTGAAAAAAGTTATTGATGAAAAATATTTCACGTTGTCCAACTCGGAGATCAAAGGTAATGGCGGTTTCTATACGGACAATGAACAAGACGGTCTTGACAAAATTAAATTCAAAGGCAAAGTCAAGTTTGAAGATACAATTTGGGTGTGGTATGCCATATCAGAGGCTGGTGTTTCACGACCGCATGTTGGACGTGTTCGATGTGAGGCCATCAATGCAGACATTTACATACGAATATGACTCACAAAACTTCGAAATTCTATAAACACACATCATCCAAACGACCAAATAATGTTCTGGCCTGACTTAGCCTTGTGTCATTACGCCAGAAGAACAAGAGACTGGTTAGCCACAATCGGCATCAATTTTGTTCCGAAGACAGATAACCCTCCAAATGTTCCTCAGATGAGGCCCATTGAGGAATCTTGGTATCATTTAAGCAGAAAGGTGTATGATGGGGGTTGGGAAACCCAAAATGAGGAGCAGTTAAGACGCAGAATCTTTCAAAAAATTCGGGAAGTCGATGTTGCTGGCGTCCAAAGACTGATGGGCCATGTAAGAACCAAATTACGTGCCATAGAGAAGCATGGAACTTTATCTGTAATGTATATGTTTTGTTTAATTGAATTAAGACTGTATAAGAACAATATAATAATATAAAATATAATAATACTACTATAATACCGAAAGTACCCAGAGGTCCTCCAGGGATTGTCGAGGTGGCTATTTTTACTGAGGCAATTTTTCGACATTGCGTTCTAAAAAAATAAATACCATAGTTCGGGGGCCCACCCGGTGTGGTTGCGGAGCTAACCACCAGGTTCGAAAAGGTATCGCGACTGGAAAGACGGCGCTTTAACCCATCGGCTACCCGTGCCCGTATTGTTGTTAAAATTTAAAAAAATAACAAATATAAATGAAATTTTACTTTTACTTTTTCCGAAAACTTTTGAGGCACATACGTTAAGAGCATTTTTCACAATTTCCATTTGCCTTTTCGCCCATTTATGAGGTACGATTTGAAAGTTTTTGTGTTTTTGGGGAAAATTTTTTTTCTTGTGTGAAATTTTTCCAGTTTTCCTTTTAAATTCTATTTGTAAAATAACGATAATGATCAAGTGACAGAGAAACAGATGACCGACAGTTAACTCTTATGTAGTAATTAATCTACAAAAATGAAAATGATTCATGAATTCAGTCTACAAGATATATAATATATTTTAAATTCCTCTTGTTAATAAACCTTTAAGAATCTTCTGACTAGAAAATTCAAAATGTAGCGAATTTTGTTACTTTATAAGGAAACTTTTCATCAATTAGTAATGACTAGAAATAATTTTATTTAACTCTTAATGCATCAGTTTTATGTTTGAATTGTTATTAACTAAGGAGGAAAAAATCTAAAAAAAGTGTTTACAGGAACTTGTCAAGTGAGCTGTTGAAAAACCACAACGTAGTTGTTTTATTTAAGATTCAATGTTTATATAAAAAATCCGTCAGTAGGCTCAGTCGTTGAAATATGATATACCTACATAAAATGTCGAAAGGTCAGAACATTTGCACCTATACATAATTGGTTTATTCCATCTCGATTGAAAATTCACCAGCGTGCATCGAATTTTATTATCACAGTTATAAAAAATGTACTTTACTCTCAACGCTTTTTATTTACTTTTCGTTATTTAAGTGTTCTTTTATAATTCACCATGTATTTAAATTCGGTATGTGGCTGAAATGCCAGCTTTTTCACTTTGCACCTGCAGTTTTAAATGTTATGCGAATGTTGATGTTAGACTGGTATAGGAATAACAACAGTACAGTTAGAAACCTGCTTGCTATGCCCCCGTAATCAACTTTAAAACTCCAAATAAACAAACTAATTCAAAAATTCCAATCAGTTGCCCAGTCCTCTTTAATTACCTACATAACAAATATATGTCTGTACTTGTGAACATGTAGACTGAAACAAAATGCTACCAGAACGTTACCAGAACAGCTGCTACTGATCAGGTGAAACAAAAGAAGTAAAAAATTAACAAATGAACGACAAGCTGGCAAAATAGATAGACATTTTAACGAGCCATTAAAAAAAGTCAACAAAGTTGGCCGAGCAAAAAAAAGAGGTATTTCTATTCTTAATCTTAAATTTATAACCTCACCTTAAATTGTCATGTTTACCACATTATGTGACAATCATTAGTTATTTTACCATTGTGACAGCCAGCTGTCAAACGTTTGACAACAAAGTTTCGGTTCGAGCTTTGACATAACCGTTATTTCCGTCTTTCTCGTTCACAGTCAGATTTGATGAACTTTTTTTGAGTGGATCGTTATTTCCTTGTGTTTAGTTAAAGCTGCTGTAGAAACTGGGACTTTCTTTTTAAGGAGATGTTAAAATTTGCCATTTCACCAAAAATACGGGGTGTGGCTATTAAATAGATAATCAAACTTCTGTCATAACACTTTTTATTCGTTACCAATTACAGTGGCAACTTTTTCGCCTTCGTGTACTCCCCTTGGCGATCTCTACGCCGCTCTATATGACTTTTCCATTGTTGAAAGCAGTGCCGGAAATCCGCTTCTGTCATCTGTTTCAGAACATCCGTCGCTTTTGCTTTAAACGCTTTAATGCCGTACTTTGCAGAAAACGCCTTCACAGACAAAGCAGAATGGGCCGGTGCATTGTCTTGGTGAATCTTCCATGATTTGGTCTTCCACAAATTGGGTCTTCGTCTTCTCACACGCTCACGAAGGGACGTCAGAACATCGATGTAATAATGCTGATTGACCGTCTGACCGTCAGGGACCCAGTGAACGTAAATAATGCGTCCAATGTCAAAAAAGACGATCATCAGCATGGATTCGTGCTTTGTTTCGGGGTCGTAAGTAAAAAACCACGATTCACCATAAGTAATCACCGTGTCACAATCACAATCCTGGATCAGTGTCAATGTTTTTTTTAGAATGTCAGCGCAAATGTTCATTTTTGATTCCTTTTGCTCGGGACTGAGGAGTTTTGGCACCATTTTTGCGCAAATTTTGCGCATGTTGAACGATTCATGCAAAATCTGGCGAACACATTTTTGTCCATTCCTGTTATTTCAGCAAGCCCTCGGATGCTTAGACGACGATCTTCGCAGATTGATTTACCAGATTTGTTCAATGTTTTTGTCCGTTTTTGACGTTGAGGGCCGTCCGGGGCGCGGATCGTCTTCGGTCGGTTCACGTACCTCTTTAAACCTTTTAAACCATTCAAAAACTTGTGTGCGGGATAAACATTCATTCCCGTACATTACTTTTAACATTGCATAAGCTTCAGTAAAAGTTTTCCCCAGTTTAACAAGAAACTTGAGATTCACCCGTTGCTCCATCTGGACACTTAACATTTTTTCGACGCGTCACTGGTCCGTAGACTAATTCAAACGATTGCTATAGTCAAACTGATAAACCCACTAGCTTGTCCAGCGAGCTCAGGGTGGGGAAAGTATCACCAGACACAAATGTGTTCAAACTTGTCGCGACACGCTCGCAGCGTGCTTGTAACAGTATCACTTCGGTTATTTAATAGCCACACCTCGTGTAATAGTAACAATTAAAACATATCATGGTATTAACCAAAAAATAGTTTAGAGGAAGTCTGAATAATAGAACTTCTTAAAACGTTACATTATTTTCACATAAGGTACATTTTATATCCATGGAATGAAATGAAAATGAAATATGTTCCGCAATAATATTGAGATAATGTATCAGGAGACTTCATGATATAATAATTGATTTATTGACTGAACTATCGAAAGGAATATGTAGATGTAGCAAATGGTAGCCACAGGATCGCCAAGGTTGCAATGTGGCTCGTTACACTTCACTTAAAAGTTATTAAAATATGGTGCACACGTATGTCAATTGGAAATTGTACAGGTATAGAGCTCTGTAACTTTATATTTACTGTAACTTGTATTTATAATTTTTATAAAGTTTTTCATACATTGTAGTAAAATTAATAAACGCAGAGAACATTATGAAGTATGAAAAAATATACATAAATATCCAATAAACATATCAAATCAGATATTTAGATACTTGTTTCTTATTAAAACTTGTAGTGAATCGATAAAACGTATTTAATTGAGACAATATTACATTTTACACGTACCATTAAATAAGTATTACATCTTAGCAAAATGGCTACATACACTGAAAGAAAAGTTTAATCTGCATGACTAGTAATCAATTCCTTGTAATAATTCGTAAATTTAAATTTGGGCAAATAAATATCAATGTTAGGCCCTCTGGTTCCGACTATGACGCGACCTTTGAAACTAACGTGTTTAGGTTGGCCTGCTCCAAAAGTTTCACCATGTGAATTTTTAGTGAAAATTTAGTCAAATCAAATATTGAGGAAATTTGATCGTCGTCCGTTAAGACCTTATGACTGACTATGACCATCTCTTAATGATTTTTTATATTTCTTCGTTCCAGGAAATTCAGCCTTTCACTCTTCAAGAGTAAAAGGCTGAACTTCCTGGAACAATACGCCGACAATAAACTAGGTATGTGCTGGGAATTCCTGTTTATGTAAATAATATGTTGTACAGATGCATTTTATTCGATAGACTTGAGATATTTAAGATTATTTCTCGAGATAATCCAGTAGGCAAGGAGCTAAAATCTTAAAAAAAGCATTCTTGAAACATATAGGGCTAGTTTTGACGGTTCCCTATGTACTTTTTGCGTAGAACACAATGCGCAGGGTCCGTAGAGCCGAAACCTTTGCTAATGACTGCTGAAGTTGAAAAAGTGCTTTTTTTCACAATTTTTTACTTTTAAAGTAGGGCGACTATGATCATGAAATTTGGGAAATTGGAAAAAAGGACTGCTATTTGTTGTATGAAGTTACAAAAAAAATCAGCTCGATCCGTTAATCACTTTTCGAGTAATTAACGATCGAATTATTTTGCAAGCCTTAATTAACAATGACGCCATTTCTTTGTATATTGTACGATATTGACCGAGTTGGGCTAGAAAAATCATAAATCTCTCAAGTTTGCGACACTTCTTGAGATTTTGGAAAGTATTAATTTGGGCCAGTTTTAGTAACGTTTTCTACGCGACTACCTTTTTTGACGCGACGTATATATTGTTTTAGCGTTGCCGCTTCGAAATTTTCGGAATTGTGACTATAATATTTTGACGCCCATTTATTTTAATATATTCCTCTTGAAGCGTACTTTCAAGATATTATAGTCACAATTCCGAGAATTTCGAAGCGGCAACGCTAAAACAATATATACGTCGCGTCAAAAGAGGTAGAAAACGTTATAAAACTGACCCAAATTAATACTCTTCAAAATCTCAAAGAGTCTCGCAAACTTAAAGAGATTTATGATTTTTCTAGCACAACCCGATCAATATCGTACAATAAAGAAAGAAATGGCGTCACTGTTAATTAAGGCTTGCAAAAAAATTCGATCGTTAATTACTCGAAAAGTGATTAACGGACCAAACTGAAATTTTTTTATTTAACTTCATACTACAAATAGCAGTTCCTCCAAGAAATTTCATGATCATAGTCGCCCTACTTTCGAAGTAAAAAAATTGTGAAAAAAAAGCGCTTTTTCAACTTTGCAAGTCAACAATAGCACTTGGAGACTTCGGGTTGGGCTTGAAATTTTGGAAATTCAATAGGCTACAACTTCTTAAATGCATATGCTATAATATAAAATATGCCAAGCGAAAATGTGAAAAAAAATACTTTTTTTCACAAATTGTTAATTTAAAAAAGTAGCGGACGGTTTCAGCTCTACGGACCCCGCGCATTGTGTTCTACGCAAAAAAAAAATACATAGGATACCGTCAAAACTGGTATGGACGAAAAACGTTTAGAACGTCATTATATCGAACTCTACAATAAATTTGAGGGTACCGCTGGATTCTACGTTAAATTTGCTATGAGAAACAACCTCAGTTGATCCCAGAAAAAAATTCAACTCAAGGCAGTACCATCTAAATTTCCAAAAATTTCAAAATTTACAAAATTTTGTAAAAGTATAATGTTGTATTTGCGACGCACGTTCCATAGCTAAATGGCTATTTTGATACTCCGTTTTGCCACTTTTCGAAATTTTTGGAAATTGTTTCTGGGATTAACCGAGATTGTTTCTCGTAGCAAATTTAACGTAGAATCCAACGGTACATTGCCGTTATAACGTTTAGGACATCTAAACGATTTTCGTCCATACGTCGCGAAATTTTAAACAAATTTAAAAATCGGAATATCTAAAAAACGGGAAGGAATCGGACCATGTTGAAGAGGACCTTTTTTGTTCAGCGTCAAGTTTCCTGTACAATCTCAAAGTTTGTAACACGAGTTGCCGAACATCCTGTAATAGTTATTCCGCCTACATTATATCATAATAGGCCTTGGTATTTATACCACATTGGTTTCTCAATCGGAATGTATTTTTCACTTGGCGTAGAAGAAGGTTTCTTAGAAAATATTCCTCGCCATTGCCAGATGTACAAATTTCACCCTCCCACAAAATTACCTTTTAATTTAGCCAAACCGCCAAATGCACTGTTTATGAAAGGCTATAATTAATAGGTACTTCATCGTCCTTAGCTCAAAAATTAATTATACCTTGCATTTTCTCAAATAAAAGCGTATAATTATTACACTTAAATAATGGGTACGAGCATCACCAAAGACCATATTTATGGATCCAAAAAAAGATATAGCATTATCTAGTCCTAGAAGAAATTGTACTAATTAGTAGTGGATATAATACATCATTTTTTATAACAATTCATACATTAATATACAGGATGTTTTTAGTCCGTATTTGGTCTATAGAATCGTTTCATGTATAGAACACTAAATGTCACATGTGATGTTGCATTAACAGATAATTATTGTAGTGGAGTACAGCACTAAGCAGACAAGTTTATATATATTTTTTAAATGCCGACGTCTCGACGTCTTTTTCAAAGCTAAAATTAAAGTAAAAACACATGAGCTTCTTTGAAGTTTCTAAACGAAGACAATTTGTGCAAAAAAAAAATTAAAAATAACTTTCTTATTTTAAATAAAACACCCTACATATTTTTACAAATTTGGAAATCAAAAAAATATGAGTAGAAAATGTGTACATAACCTGTTCCTAAACAGAACCGTTTCGGAGACATTTGATATTTTTTTGAAAAAAAATTGACAGATGGTCTGAATTTCTTCATGGCATAGAAAGTACAACTTTATGTTCCTACGGTCGGTAATAATTAAAACTTCAAATTAAGACAATTTGTCACAATAAGTCACAAATTACAGTTTATAAAAAAAAATTCTGAAAACTTCCTACCAATCAGCAAACTTTCATATTAATTGTTATTATGTAATTATTCATTGCCTTTTTTACGGGGTTATACCCAGAAAAAATTTTCCCGTTTTTTTTAATTTTTTTTCTGATGTATATAAACTATCTACAAACGAAATTCAAAAAAAAATTGGGAAAGCCGCTTTACTGTATTATTACAGTTCTATTGGTAGTTTTCGTCGGTTCAAATGAGTTATACTTTCTCGAAATATAAAATATATAGATGGCGTTAATCAATCTTAGGGAAGTTAATCTTAGGACGCTACAATAGCCGTATTATTTATATGATTAAATACGTTTTCAAACTTTAAACGCGTTCTTCTCGAAACTGTATTTTTCAGATTGGCGTACAACGTAGCTAGTTCAATTTTGTCCGAGAAACTTGAAATTTGAATTGTAGCTTCTTATACGTATAGATTATCTATCGAAGTACACACGATTTTTGCGATTGATAAATAAGATGATAAGAAGATGATAAGATAGATTTGCAACAAACAATTTAAGGTCGATTTTTAAGAAAAAAAATAAAATTAGTGTCAATTTGCGAATTTTCAAAAAAAAAAACTTAAAATCTTGGATACTTCCAAAGAAAAACTAATGTAGATTAAGAAAAAAAAATATTTTTTTTTGTTTCTAAATGATGTACCAAGACTGCTTCATGTACGCCGATTTCTTCCTCCAAAAAAAAATGTTTAATGTCGCCTGGAGCCACGACGCCATTTTGTGAATTTAATGAAAGTAAAAAATACTTTTGTATACATACGCCTGAGTAGTATAACCTCTTAATATAAAAATATTTTATGAATAAGTTTACATAGTATAGACAGTATTACAGATAATATTCGAAATTCCGATCAATTCTTACTGTGACAATTTTGGAATGAATATTACATTTTTATGTTTTTTCAAAATATTATAGAACCTTCTTGTTAAAAGTCAATTAACTTTTATCAAGGATAACTATCTTTTTGAACATTTGTTAAATAAATTAGCGTTGCTCTAGCCCGTTTGTTTTTCTTTTTCTATACCTACACCATTTTTCACCAATATTTCTGTATATTCGTTTAAAGTTGCAGGTACATACATAGTACGTTTCCATATTAGAACAACATTTATTTTATTTTTTTCAGTTTTGAAGTATATAAGAGAAAACTGCATGTTAATTTGATTACTTCTCGATTAAAATAATAGAACAATAATTGTAACGTTCATGATGAAAAAAGATAATTGAAAGTTATATAATTTGGATAAGTTGTTCCGTTGAAACCTAACTAAAAGATATTTCAATTTGAAGTTAAAAAAATATGGCTCTTTATGTTCGTATGCTGTGCAAAAAATGAAATAGGAGTTTGCACCAAAAAAAAAAAAGACGACGGTAAAAATAACGGTTATTCCAGACTTTAACATCTATCAATATTTTTAAAGACTTCGAATAACTCCAAAACAGAGAATTGGTTACGATTTACGATACAAATTTTCGACTCAAAATGCTCTTTCCAACTCTGTAAAAATATATAGGGTATTCGTTTAAAATAACGAAATTAAGTATATGAACACCCTGTCGATTCGTCGAAATTTTAAAGAAGATTCAGAAAACGACATAAACAACCTAACGCATTATGTTTTAGTGTTTCCTATGAAGCAAAGGTTCTATTGATGAAATTATATTGATTGAAATTATACCCTGAATATTTCTGATCAGGAATTAAGAATCCTTCAGTTATTAGTAATAAACGATGATGGCATATTATTTTTACATGAAGTGGGTTTAGTTGAGAAAATCTGCAAAATACCTTTTAAATGTTGTATCAGCAAAACAGATTGCTAATAACAGTTAGAATAACGAAATTATCTGATTGAATATATTTCTTTTATCTACAAGAAGAATCTCACATTATATCTCGTCTTTTTTGCCATCTTTTTTAATTACTAGGTGTCACAACATGATTTATACAAGCCAAAACTCATATACTAATAAAGACAGTGGAGTATAACAAAAGCGACGTCAATGTGTTGGAGGTTGTTAGCCAGCATTAAGAATAGCAGTAAATTAGCAATTACTACATATAAACTAATGACTTCGATTTTGACGTTACTTTTGGCCCAGTACCTACTAAGGTTTTTAAATTAAATTATATTCATTTACATCAAAAGAAGTAATTTAAAATAAACTGTTCCTCAAAATTAGCGTAACAGTTTTTAGATTCGCGTCATTTGCGTTCGGATTCGGTTCGCCGTCCACACCCCAAAAACCAACCCCATCTCGAAGTTTTAATTCACAAGATTTTGACGGCAATTTCAGAAACTTACAACCTACATCCTGGCACACATTAAGACCTTACCAACCAGTCCTGAGCGTTTGGTCGCTGTCCTATCTCTTCAACTGTTTTCCAGACCCCGTGAGCCACCCCTCTGCATTTACGCTGGGTTTTGCATGGTTTGACCTCTGTTGGGTGAATCCATTGATCCCAATGCTGCCAAGTAAATTGCTGTGGGGTGCCACAACTCACTTTCACTCTTTGACAACTCAAGCACCCCTCAAGGCCACCCCTACACCAACTCCTCAACCATCCTCTCTGTTTCCGCCCCTGTTGGAGGCTGCGTGGAATGTCGTTTTGTCTCTAAATTCATGTCATAGCATTATTTGAAGGCACTGAAAGTTGACGGGACCGCGCTGAGGGGTTGTAAGCAGGTTGTAAGCCCAATAGGCTACCTAAATTTAAAAACAGCAAGTCTCTAACCCGAAAAGAAGGCAAATGACACTAATATAAAAAGTGTTACGCTAATTTTTATGAGCAGTTTATCTCCCTTATTTATGAACCGATTCTCAATTAAAAAAAAAGTTCAATAGATTATAGAGAGATATATAAGATAACAAAATGTACAATGTGTCATTTGAAAAAAGTTGGGGGTGACACTATTGGGGGTGGTTTTATCTGGGACGCCGTTTTTAATGCTGGCTAACACTCTTCTTACAACAAATTGACGTCGCTTTTGTTGCACTTCGGCGTCATTATTGTCATCATTTTAGTAGAGGAGTTTTAGATTGTATACACTCGAAACGTCTCATTTCCTAGATGTTTTTTATTTAAATACCCTAGTGTTATTTCTTGGGTGTTCTGTTAGATGAAAACAACAAAATAAATTAGCATTTTGCCCATCACTACGTACTTCTTATTTATCCGCTATTGGAAAAAATGGTGATCATTGTAAAATTAAATTATCTACGGATAATTATTAAACTCCCATTACTGGATAATGTAGAATCACGATGATGATTTTTTAATTGATTTCGACAGTGCTTGCGTCACCGAGAATTTTATCGATGATTTGAAAGGAGCCTATTAGATTTTATTTATCTGGTATAAGCCCAGGAATATACACGGTGTTAACAAAAATTATGAACATGAAAGATTTCGATAAAAAAAATCATTAGAGTGTAAGGGAGAAGGGGTACTATAGAACACTTTTTATTTTGAAGCTCATATTTTTTTTCAATTTTTAATAAATTGGTTCTCCGATTGAATTATAAGTTAATTTGGTTGTTAATGCTCAATATAAACGTATGGCAAAACAAATACATTTGATAGTAGTACGCTGTTATTATCTTTTAAAAAAGTGTTCCCTCTGTCCTAATCTGCCTCCTTGGAGGGAAAGTTTAGGACGTCGCCGTCGATGGGGCACTTTAGAACTGATAATAAAAAAACACAGATAATTCTTGTCTTCTTACTTTACTTATTGAAAGCAATAAATCTCTTGTTAGGTAACAGTCTTACAAACCTCTTTTAATTTTTTTTTTCTTTATAGTACAGTAGATGATTTGTAATAGGCAATCAAATAAACATAAATGTCAACTTATTGGAACCTTGATTAAGACAGAAATCAGTATCATAATGTTTTCTTAAATAATAAAATATCTACTTTATTCAGCTCCCTTTAGAAAATATTAAAATGTTAAGTATTAAAATCATTAACTTTGTAACAAATTAAAAAAAAAAAGTGTTCTAAACCTACTTACGTGTCAAGTTTTGTATGTCTAGAAAACTACAATGCCCACAGACCCCTGGGAAAGGGCCTTTCTATCCCTCATTATTTTATATCCTTCCTTAAACAAAGTAAATTCGTAGCTAATACACCCTAACGTGTGAGGTCAATAATCAGAAAAAAAATTAAAAAATAGACATTTAACACAAATAAAAAAAGGACACGTCCTAATGTGCCCCGTAAACTTTGTCCAATACTGCCCCAATCCTAACCTTGACAAGAAAAATGTAATATTTCATATTCTTTTATTATGTCGTTGTATTTCGTTCATTACAACGGAAAACATATTATGATCATAACCAAAACATATAAGTAGTTTCTTTTTGAACAATACTTTAATATACAGATACTTACATTTGCGAGCCAAAATAATTACGACAGTCAGCGAAATTCACTAACAGCTTATAGGTTAGTTTGATAGCTGACAGCGCGGAAGGTCTCACTTATTGACCGGTGGCCAACCAAAAAAATGCATTCAACGTGAAAAAAAGTGACAAATTTGTTCTTTATTTGAGATATCCTAAATTGCCCCTGCCCTAAAGTGCCTCCTTTTCCCCTAATTATTTTTAGGGAAATACAAAATCCTATAGGAAGCACTTTTTTTAATGATAATAGAAAATGTGAAATGTATTTTATGACACAATTCTTCATTAAATATCATAAAACCTGGGCGACATGAGTTTGTACAAAATACTTTAATATGAATTAATTATTTTACTTTAAGATAACGTCTAAAGTTACTTTTTTAGCAGTAGGGTTGGCCGATGGCAAGCCATGGCCACGGCAAGCGCGGGCAGGCCATTGGGTTTAATAATTTCGCCCGACCGTGTGGCAGACTCTGGCATTATTCTTGTGTTCGAGGTGTTTATGTCGTCGGCGTCAGTATTTCCTTATTAATAAAATGTCACTCGCGCATTTGCTGACAATGTGAATAAATTCGACAGTGATTTCGAGGACTTATTTTATGATAGGACCGAGAGGAGAAGGTACAGGAGGTAAGGAAAGAGAGGGACAAACGCGCAAGCCACATAGTGTGAAACACAAAATAAAAAAGAGGTATGCCCTTGAGAACTCAGTTTATGTTCGATTTACTTTAATGCTATGTTATGTATCCCTGAATGTACCCGATAAACAACAATTTCGGAGTTCTGGAACAAATACGTTCCAGAGATGTCATTACCAGGTCACACAACGTAACGTAACTATCTACCAACTGTACACAGTGACTTAATGTTTCTTCATGAAATCACTTGAGGACGTATCTTCTTCAGTTTTTCAGATTACTTAGGAAACACTTTGTATTGTTGTAATTAAAATATAACCAAATTTGTAGTAGTAATACATAATCAAATAATTTGCCATTTTTTTTTATTGTCAGATTACTTTAACCGTTAGTAATAGAAGTTGTAGCAAGTATCTTTTGTGGTTGACCTTTTTATTGATTATATGTACCTACGTATCTCCAACACTGTTAATGATAAATTCATACTACATTATACCGTCGTATTTGGGATGAAGTGGAATGACCACTTTTTCCAAAAAAAACTGGGTCATTCCATTAGAAAAAAATCTTTATATGGCTGCTGCTATCGTTTTTATAAACTCCCAGTATATTCGGAAATGAATGATATGATAAAAAAGGAACTATTAAACCTCATATTACCTCGTTTTTACTCATATGTTTACCGAAATATTTTTTTTCTCAAGGAATCGCCCTTTACATACACCCTTTCTTATAAAACAGTCATACAAATCAAAACAAAAATCATAGTTTTATATTATGTGGTTCAACAGTTAGACGAGCTTACTGTTACTGCAAAGTTTATACCTTAAAGTTCATACATAAAGCACTTTCTAAATAGAGCGTGACAAAAAGTCGCTCGTTTTTTTTTTTTTACTTTTAATAACCTTGTGTATCCTGGAGTGGGTACTGGAAATTTCGGCGTAGAAACAAAAAACTGGACGTTTTCCACGAAACACCGAACTACTACACTTTTCTCGACGCGCGTTTCGCCAACTAAGTTGGCATCTTTAGGAGAAGATTAAAACTAAATTCTAGCCTACACACTTGCACTATTTATACTAAATTTGATGCCACGGTTCACTGAACCGTAACTGTCTTTGTTTATCAGAGCAAACAGTGGACTGGTGGGTATCGGTCCATTGTCCTTATTCATACTACTGTTACACTTCATGATTTCTAAACTTTCAAAAGCATCCAACTGTCTACTGTTTGTTACATTTCTAATTAATTTTAAATTATTTGTGTCTATCCTATGGTTGCTGTCAAAAGCATGTTGGGCAACACAAGATTTTTCCGTTCTACCAAATTTAAAATGAGCCATCTTTAAATCTAGTCAAAATAGATCTTTTTTGTTTGCCGAATATATTTTTGATCACAGTCTTTACAACTTATTTCGTATATTCCTGACTTTTCATTATTGTCGATTTTGTCTTTGGGGTTACCCAAAAGCGTCTGTAGTTTATTTTTAGAATTATAAACCAAATTGATATTGATATTTTTAAAGATTTTATCTAGTCCGCGGGTGAATTTAGGTTCATATGGTAACGAAACAAATTTCGAATTGTTAGTATCTCTACGAAAAGTCGTGGATTTGTACAGGGTTCAGGGGTCGGTGTTTCGTGGAAAACATTTAGTTTTTTTTTTGCCGTAAAGAGAAAAGGCTGCTCTTTCACATATTGAGATAAACGGAATGTCATTCAAAAAAATATAGTTGGTCTCAATAACAACCAAATTCGAAAAGACAAAATGATTCCATGTTAACATAAACATGGCGAATAAACCGATAAAAGACTTTTATTCCGGACATTTTTTTCGTATACAAGGTTATTAAAAAGTCACAGGCATTACACGCGACTTTTTTTCACGCTGTATTTATTGTCCCACTTCGAGTGCTATTGATTAAGTATATCATCCGGCTAAAAATTACCAAAATATACAATAATAACGAATTCCGATCCCTATACTATTAATTAGCACCATTTCTGTAGACGTAAACGGCGATCGTGGCAATGTAGCGAATCACAGAGATGAATACAGAATGGGTAAACAATCTAAGAATAGGCGTAGGTTGGTATGTATCGACTAATTCGCCATGATCTCAACGCTCGGTCACGACACGAACGCGAACAGGTAGATTCGAAAGCTGCCCCAGGTAAACTGGGAAACCCTCCCGCCGGGTACAACGGCGCTGTCGTCATCGACGTACAGGGTGGACACACAACCGGTCGGGGTCTATTGACGTGTATCCGTGTAACTCGACTTGTACTGTCGTAGATACACAGTATCTAAAATATGTTACACGTACAAACGTAACTGCTTCTTAGAAGTAGTATTACCGCAATGTAAATTTGTGGAGAGTAGTAGCTAATGAATTTGTAATTAATTTCGTATAAAGGATATTTCTTAACTGGGTTCTATTTATGGTTAATATTCAAACACGAAGATTTTATTAAAATTTATGGCATATCGAAGGAAAATGCTAAGGCTCGGTATAGTCCTTCTATTCTGAATTGAAAATGATAACTACGCCTGGGGAACAAAAAAAGCAGTGCAACTTTATGATATGATTCCATGAGCGTGCATATATCTTTTATAAATTCGAAAATTGTGAAATATTTTTTTTTCATTCAAATCAATATAGGAGATTAAAATTAGCCTGCATACAAAACTCTTAATATTTGTAATATCATTTGCTGTAAATAATGCTCATTTAGCCAGACAATCTCAAAAAAATATCTGTTTTAATAAACCTAGCTGAAATACAGTCCCTGGCGTCTTAAAAAAGTAAGAATTCCTAATGTCGTAAATCATTTTAACGACGTCGTAAAGATTTTATGGCACAGTTGACCGAATAAGTATTTAACGAGTGTATTCGATGCAAAGCACAATAGTTTAATGGATCGTTGGCGATTTCCAGCCAAACAAACGAAGCGTTGCCGGCTCTTCAAAATTTTCTTAAGTATAGTAATATACATAAAGTTGTTTTAATTTACAATTATTTTTTCCAGCAATTTTAAATGCTTTATTTTAATGCTAACTAATAAATTTATATATATATATATGTATTTTTTTTTAAATATTTCCAAACTAGCTTTCTAAGAACGTCACGAACTAACAGTTTACTGAAGTATGAAGTATAATTGTATACTGACAACCTTGTTTTTTTTTACTTATTTTCAATTTAGAATGGATATTCTATACTTTTACTACTGGTTAGAATTTTAATTAAACGTTCGAATTAGCGGTTTAAATATACGAACGCGTATTTCTTGAGCCTGATTAGATTGACCAATGTTTAATTGTGGGCGGTCCTTTACCAAATTTAACTGTATCTAGAAATAATAATAATATTTATCGAACAGTGGACTTCAACCGACCAGATATTGTGGTGATAAACAAGGAACAACGAAGAGGGATCATCATAGACATCGCAGTGCCACTTACCCACAACATTCAGAAGACTGAACGGGAGAAGATTGCGAAATATGAAAATCTGTCAATCGAGCAGAAGCGCCTATGGAAACTGGAGAAGATGGAGACGTACGTCCTAGTAATATCGGCAGAGGGAGTGATGACGACCAGATTCGCCAAGAACATCGCGACATTAGGACTATCTTATAAAATCATTAGAAATGGCCAGAAGGCAATATTGTCTTTATTTATGCGGAGTTTAATCCGAAGATTGCTCTCACTGAAAATTGCTCTGAAATATCGATTAAGACTTGGTTAACTCGGTTATTTACTATTTTACTATATCGTTGTGTAGTCAATCGTGGATTGCTAAAGTTTTTACATTGTTATTAGTACATAATTATTATTTTTTTTCATTTGCTATTAATTTGTTTACACTTGGACCCGGATTTTCAAGACTTATTTGAGGATGCAGACGAAGAAGTTGTCGTTCTTTAGTAAATATGAAAACCTGCACTACAGTGGCGGCTGGTGGAACTTGGAATTATAACACCCACATTATACGAGGTGTGTAAATTAAATAATGAGACTGATTTTGTTCAAATTTGTTATTCGAATATAATTACAATTCTGTATTGTCTCCTTCAAAATAACTTCCTTGGGAAGTCACACAGCACTGGAGATGGTTTTTTCATTCCTCATAGCAGTGCTGGAACTCATATACTGGAATAGCCTTCAGCTGGTCGGTTACAGCCGTTTGAATGTTTTCTATGTTCCCAAAATGACGTCTCTTGAGGTGATTTTTCAATCTCGGGAAGAAAAAAAATCACAAGGACTCAAGTCAGGCAAATAAGGAGGGTGAGAACCCCCAAAAATTTTTTTTTCCCCCAAAAACCCTTTTTTTTTATGGGGTTTTGGGCGCCCCCCCCCCCGCTGGTCCCCCCCCCCTTTTTTTTTTTTTTTTTTTTTTTTTTCTCCCCCCCCCCCCCTTTTTTTTTTTCCCCCCCTGTCTGTAAAAGTGTTGATTTACTGTTTGGCATGGAGGCACAAACTTTTTGTGGACAATTCCCTGGCTATCAAAAAAAGCAAATTAGCATGCATTTGATCTTCGACTTGCTCATTCTTGCTTTGTTAGGTCTTGGAGAACTTGAAGTGTGCAATTCCATGCTTGGCGCTTGGTTTCCGGGTCGTACTCAAACACCCATGTCTCATTACCAGTAATGACACGTTCCATAAAATGGAAATCATTTTCAATTGATTCTAAAAAGTCAAGACACCTTTCTCTCCTGATGTCCTTTTATTCCTGCGAAAGGTTTTTGGAACCATTTTTTCGCAGATTTTTCTCATCCTCAATTCGTTAGTCAAAATCTGATGAACAGTGATGTTATTCAAATTTAACTCTTCGTCGATCATTCTTGTCGTCAACCGACCATCTGAACACACAAGATCCCGTATTCTATAGATATTTTCATTGGTTTTTGAAGATGAAGGCCTTCCGCTGCGTGGTTCATTTTCAATCTACTCTCTTCCTTCTGAGAATGCCTGTCTCCGTAGGCATGTTGAAGCTTTGCAAAAGTATCCGTTGCGTTGTGTCCAACTATAAAGCAAATCCTGATATCATTTTTAAAACGCACTAGAAAAAAACCGGTTCTCGATAACAGTCACAAAGAACAAACAAATGGCTCTAACAAGTTCAAACTTGTACTGAAGGTGCATTATATGTTAACCTATCGCCCTTCCAAGTCCCTTCTCCGCAGTGTTTGTAGATCGGGCGCTACGTTGCCAGTCTCATTACTTAATTTACACACTTGCAATTTTTCAAGAGCCCAGGTTTTTCCATGGTTTAAACATTCTCAGAAGGAAGAGAGTCGATTGAAGATGAACCACGCAGCGGAAGGCCTTCATCTTCAAGAACCGATGAAAATGTCGATAGAAAGAGTTTATGCCTCTAGGCCCAAACAATAAATTAACACTTACAGAGAGGTTCTTGAAAAACTTCGAAAAAGGGTCATGCGTGTGAGACCAAACATCAAGAATCACTGGATGTTGCAATACTACAATATGCCTTGTCACACAACCATTTTAGTCAACGAGTTTTTAGCCAGCAAGAATATTCCTATTTCAATCTCGGGAAAAGTAAAAAGTCAGGCGTCCTCCTCAAGGGACATAATTTTGGGACCATAGAAAACATTCAAACGACTGTAACCGACCAGCTGAAGACTATTCCAGTATATGAGTTCCAGCACTGCTATGAGGAATGGAAGAACCGTCTCCAGCGCTGTGCGGCTTCCCAAGGAAGTTAGTTTGAAGGAGACAATAGTGGTTTGTAATTCTATTCGATTAAGAGAATGAAAAAAAAATCAGTCTCATTACTTAATTTACACACCTCGTACAGTACTGGAGGAATTTTCACGCGAGAAATCACTACAATTACGCAACATTGCGTGTTTCGATATGAGATTATTTTGTGTACAGGGTTTTCGTTTATATTTTGACACCTACCTACAATGTTTATTGTACAAAATAGAAAAAACTTCTTATACAAAAGTTTCAGTACATTTTCTGTATTATCAAAATTACAAAATTAACAACTGAACATCTAAAAGCCAAAAACGAACTATCAACATCATTTTTTGTTTTTAATGGAACATCCTGCATATTTTTACTTGTCTGCAAGAACTCTTCCCTCTGATTTAAAAGAGATGATTTAATTTTTGTTTATTTATTGATGTTTCTATTAAAAGTTTGCGTGAATAATTTAAATGTAAAATTTAATATTTACTCGTATATTCGAACTGTTGGGTTCTAGAGTGGCATGAAAAACAAACCATTATTATATTGCGTTTTGTAATTTATAAATATGTATCTATGAGTAAGTAGTACTCTTGTGTTGTTCTGAAAGGAACGGAAATTTTTAATTGGGTTTGTTGTTGGTTGGCACTTGTTGACTAGGAAATATTTGTCGATATTCGTGCTGACTTTGTTGATATTTGTCGCTGTTTTATTATTATATGAATTAAATAGACCAATTATTTCGTATTTTGCTTGTTTTAAATATCCTATATCAAAATATATTATAATTAGAACCAAGAATTAAACTTGTTTAGTTTAGTTACAGGGTTAGTCACATAAATGGTGATCCTCACTTATTTCTGTTATTTTAGTCTTATTAGTTTGTTCAAAAAGACCTTGAATCATTTTTAATGCAAATTTTACATCTGTCAACGTCTTTAAAATACAACATACAGAGTGGAATAGAAAGTATTTTTTTTAATAGAATATCCAGCATATATTTTTACATACCTACCTATTTGAATTTATCACATTTTTTCATGAGTACAAATATACATATATAGTTGATTTATGAGTTTTTATTAAAACCGTTTAGGCAATTTAAAAAGAACAATGCCAATATAACTTTATTAGTAAGCTAAGAAAACACATAATTAGGTATAAGAACAAATCAAAAATATTATTTCAATTTAGGTAGGTTAAAACTGAATTTTAACCTACCATCGAAGTGCCGAGATATCTAGTATTATTATAAATTGATGTAGATTGTTAGTAATATCTCAAAAACTTCTGCACCAATCAAAATATAAAATATAATAATATGTATTTGTAATTAGGAAAAATACGAAAATTCAAGTGAAATATGAAAACATATAGTGTTATTTTTTTAAATGGAACATCCATTTCAAACACTACATGTTCCACTCTGTATATTTTAGACATATTTTTAAGACATTGACAGATGTACAATCTGCAATAAAAATGACTCAAGGTCATTTGTTGAACGAACTAATAATATTAAAAAAACAGAAATAAATGCAACACAACAACACAAGTTTATGTATTTAAAAACTTAATAAAACGCAATATAACAAATACGTAGTAATTTCCAATAATAACTATTAAATTAAATTAAATAATTCGCAAAAAAATGTAAATATAGTAGGTATATATATATTTGAAATTAAAGGGAAGAGTTGTTTAAGAAACAATAGATATTTGGTGTGTTTCATGACTATTCGATATCCTGTTGTTAATTTTGACATACAAGGTAAATACATATAATTAACTTTCATTTTCATATAAAAATTCTTTTTTATCTCGTATAATAAACCCTGTAGGTAGGTGTACATACAGGGCACGCCAAAAGTTTGGAATAATGCTTGTAATGTTTTAATAATTTGATTTATAAAAAAACCTTTTCAAATAAAATTTGTCTTTTTGTTTGTCTTCTTTGTGTGACTTATTTTTCGACATGTTCTGACGACCTTCATTTGTTTCTCTCATGTGGCAGCCATCTTTGTTTTCTTTTTAAATGACACTCTGTGTTTTTCAATGTTTCGCTTTGAATCAGCCCGCTATTCTATATATGACCATATAATTTTTTTATATTGCATAAAAAGTGGGTACTTTTATATGTTAGCTATAAGTGGATAAGATTATACAAAATTAGATAACTATAATAATGTAAAGTATTATGTAAAAAGTGGGTAAAAGTGGGTATTTAATTTGGTTAATGTAAGTAATGCTTCCATTATTGCTAGTTGCACAGTTCTAAATTCATTTGCACCAATAATTCCAATTCTCAAATCGTTCACGTTATTGGGCTGTTCCTTATTATGTCTTTAATATAAATGTCATAGGGAATTAAATCTGATGGCGGACCCAGTCACCTGATTTGACCCCCTGCGACTTGCTCTTAAGGGGTACGTTAACGTTTTCTCACATTTTCGCTTATATCTCCGTTATTTTATATAGCATATGCATTTAAGAAGTTGTAGCCTATTGAATTTCCAAAATTTTAAGCCCAACACGAAGTCTCCAAGTGCTATTGTTAACTTGCAAATGACTGCTGAAGTGGAAAACGTGCTTTTTTTCACTCTTTTTTTACTTCAGCTCAGCTTCAGCAAAATTTCAGCTCGATCCGTTAATAACTTTTCGAGTAATTAACGGTCGATTTTTTTTGCAACCCTTAATTAACAATGACGCCATTTCTTTGTTTATTGTATGATATTGACGGGGTTGGGCTAGAAAAATCATAAATCTCTTCAAGTTTGCGAGACTTTTTGACATTTTGAAAAAAAAATAATTTGAGCCAGTTTTATAACGTTTTCTACGCGACTATCTTTTTTTACGCGACGTATATATTGTTTTAGCGTTGCCGCTTCGAAATTCTCGGAATTGTGAGTATAATATCTTGACGTCCATTTTTTTTAAATACGCGTCTTGAAGCATACTTTCAAGACATTGCGAACATGTGTCTTAAATTGTTAATTTAAGAAATTAGCGGACGGTTTCATCTCTACGGACCCCGCGCATTGTGTTATACGCAAAAAAATACACAGGGCACGTCAAAACTAGCCCTATATGTTTCAAGAACACATAAAAGTCTCTGCTTACTGGACTATTACGGATGTTTTTCAGACCGGGCACAATGTTTTCACGTAACGGCCATTCTTTATCGACATAATGTTGGTTTCTGGCTCTGCTATCCCATTCGCATAAAAAACAGCAATATTTGGTGTAGCCACTCTTCACATTGAGCGATTTGTTTTTAGAAAATCACGAGACCCTTTCCTTCAAATTGGTTGTTTTCATTTATAAGGAACAAACTAGTCCCAAATTTGATGTCAAAAAAAGTCGCTAATAAAAATGTTTCTTATATGATGAGAATGCGATTGGAAATGGGGATGTACATATTTTACTCGGTCAGCGAATTAGACTCTACGCGACTGGCCGCCTCCGCTTCCGCGTGGCCACCCTGTAAGCGCGTCGGACTTCCAACGTTGCTTTTCTAATCGCTCGGCTCTCTCGGAATCGGAGACATGTGGGCACACCATCGGCAAACGACGACGCGAGTAGTAAAATAACTGTTCACCTAAATACATGCGCGCAATAAACATACGTACTTCGTCTTCCCCGTTCTCGTGGTGATGCTCGTCCTCCATCAACACGAAATCGACGTCGTTGTTGTTGTTCTTGGCGTTGACGTCGGGCGTGCCGCCTCTCCTGGCGTCGAGGATCCTGCGTCGCTTCCCGCGCGACGAGCTCAGCAGGTCCGCGGCGAGCTGGTCGCCTGGCAGCGAATCGGGCGAGTCTGGATGGCTGTCCATCGTTCTGCGGCGCACTTCACTAGTTAAGGCACATAGTATGGCAAGAGCTCGACTAGGTGGAGAGCTTCGGGCGAACTGACGTCCAAAGTTGCCGCGAGCTAGTGACCATTTCGAGAGCGAGAGAGGAGCGCGGAGGGGGGCAGGCGAGGCGCTTCCCCGCCTCCGTCGCGCGGGTACCTGTTCGATTCTCCGCCGAGGCGGACGGACCGACCGACGATTCGTTATATAACGCTCGCGCGGGTTCCAGTCGGATGGGATGGAGGACGGGATGAGGGTGAAGATTTGGAGGCTGACTGTCTTTGGAGGAGACGTCGGCGGTGTTACCAACACAGCAGGGAGTGGGAGAGACGATGATGATAACACAAAAAAAAGTATTTTGACAAAAACATTTCTGGGAAAATTCGACAAAATACATTTTGACATTATCATAATTATGTATAATAATCATATATATATAATTCTAAAATAAACTACAGACGCTTTTGGGTAACCCCAAAGACAAAATCAACAATAACGAAAAGTCAGGAATATACGAAATAAGTTGTAAAGATTGTAATCAAAAGTATATTAGGCAAACAAAAAGATCTATATTGACTAGATTTAAAGAACACATGGCTCATTTGAAATATGGCAGAACAGAAAAATCTTGTGTTGCCCAACACGCTTTTGACAACAACCATAGGATAGGTATAAATAATTTAAAATTAATTAGAAATGTAACAAACAGTAGACAGTTGGATGCTTTTGAAAGTTTAGAAAGCATTAAGTGTAACAATAGTATGAATTAGGACAACGGTCCGATACCCACCAGTCCACTGTTTGCTCTGATAAACAAAGACAGTTACGGTTCAGTGAACCGTGGCAACAAATTTGGTATAAATAGTGCAAGTGTGTAAGCTAGAATTTAGTTTTAATCTTCTCCTGAAGATGCCAATTTGGTTGGCGAAACGCGCGTCGAGAAAAGTGTAGTAGTTCGGTGTTTCGTGGAAAACGTCCAGTTTTTTGTTTCTACGCCGAAGGTTCCAGTACCCACTCTAGGATCATAATTAGTGTTTAGTATTTTGACAAAAACATTTCTGAGAAAATTCGACAAAATACATTTTGACATTATGATAATTAGTGTTTTACATAACGGTCTATGTTACATAAATTAATTATTAATCCTTTTCTTTACCTAGAATACAACGTAAAGAAACGGATTAATGACGTTTTTAGTGTCCCTGATAATTTCTTTTTGGGTTTTTTGTGTCTACAGTAATGTGCTGAATTCAGATATGAGCTCGGTTTTTCATCACCCATCAGTCTAGTAGGCAGAGACTTTTATGTGTTCTCGAAACATATAGGGTTAGTTTTGACGGTTCCCTATGTATTTTTGTGCGTAGAACACAATGCGTGGGGTCCGTAGAGCTGAAACTGTCCGCCAATTTTTTAAATTAACAATTTGTGAAAAAAAAGTTTTTTTCACATTTTGGCTTATATCTCCGTTCCTTGGCATTTTTATATAGCATATGCATTAAGAAGTTGTAGCCTATTGAATTTACTAAATTTTAAGCCCAGCCCGAAGTCTCCAAGTGCTATTGTGAACTTGCAAATGACTGCTGAAGTTGAAAAAGTGCTTTTTTTCACTACTTTTTTACTTCGAAAGTAGGGAGACCATGATCATGAAATGGAGGGACTGCTATTTGTAGTATGAAGTTACAAAAAAAATTTCAGCTCGATCCGTTAATAACTTTTCAGGTAATTAACGATCGAATTATTTTGCAAGCCTTAATTAACAATGACGCCATTTCTTTGTTTATTGTACGATATTGACCGGGTTGAGCTAGAAAAATCATAAATCTCTGCAAGTTTGTGAGACTTTTTGGAGATTTTGAAAAATATTAATTTGGGCCAGTTTTATAACGTTGTCTACCTTTTTTTGGCGTGACGTATATATTGTTTTAGCATTGTCGCTTCGAAATTCTCGGAATTGTGACAAGATGAAATTTCTTGGAGGGACTGCTGTTTGTAGTACGAAGTTACAAAAAAATTTCAGTTCGATCCGTTAACTTTTTGAGTAATTAACGATCGCATTTTTTTTGTAAGTCTTAATTAACAATGACGCCATTTCTTTGTTTATTGTACGATATTGACCGGGTTGGGCTAGAAAAATCATAAATCTCTTCAAGTTTGCGAGACTTTTTGAGATTTTGAAATTATTTGGCATAACTTTCTTTTTGGGGATGTATATATTGTTTTAGCATTGTCTAATTAATAGAAAGAGAAATTTTTGAGGGACGCTTTTGTAGTACGAAGTAAAAAAATTGAGTTTCATAGTATACGTTTTTTTAAGTTTATTAACAATGACGCCATTTCTTGTTTATTAAACGATATACCAGTTAAATACGATACTCTGACAAGTTTGCGAGATTTTGAGATTTTGAAAAATATTAATTTGGGCCAGTTTTATAACGTGTTCTACGCGACTACCTTTTTTGAAGCTTTTTGTATAATATCTTGAAAGTACGCTTCAAGACGCGTATTTAAAAAAATGGGCGTCAGGATATTATAGTCACAATTCCGAGAATTTCGAAGCGACAGCACTAAACCAATAGGTACGCACGTCTCGTCAAAAAAGGCAGTCGCGTAGAAAACGTTATAAAAATGGCCCAAATTAATATTTTTCAAAATCTCAAAAAGTCTCGCAAACTTGCAGAGATTAATGATTTTTCTAGCCCAACCCGGTCAATATCGTACAATAAACAAAGAAATGGTGTCATTGTTAATTAAGGCTTGCAAAAAAAAATCGATCGATAATTACTCGAAAAGTTATTAAAGGATCGAGCTGAAATTGTTTTTGTAACTTCATACTACAAATAGCAGTCCCTTCAAGAAATTTCATGATCATAGTCGCCCTACTTTCGAAGTAAAAAAATAGTGAAAAAAAAAGCACTTTTTCAACTTCAGCGGGCTTTTGCAAGTTAAGCACTTGGAGACTTCGGGTTGGGCTTAAAATTTTGGAAATTCAATAGTCTACAACTTATTAAATGCATATGCTATATAAAATATGCCAAGGAACGGAGATATAAGGGAAAATTGTTAATTCAAAAAATTATCGGACGGTTTCAGCTCTACAAACCTTCAAAACTAGCCCTATATGTTTCAAGAACACATCAAAATCTCTGCTTACTGGACTGTTGTTCGATTCTCCGTCGAGGCGGACGGACCGACCGACAATTCGTTATATAACGCTCGCGCGGATTCCAGTCGGATAGGATGGAGGACGGGATGATGGTGAAGATTTGGAGGCTGACTGTCTTGGAGATGTCGTCGGCGGTGTTACCAACACAGTCGGGAGTGGGAGAGACGATGATGATAACAAAAAAAAAGTATTTTGACAAAGCATTGTTTGAGAATATTGAAACTACAAGACAATTACAATAATTAAATTATTCCATTTTGACATTGCCTTAATTAGTGTTTTGCAAGGTACTATGTTTTTATGTTACCATTTAGGTACCTAACACAAGAGCTATTAAAAAATGATGTTGAAAAAAATTTGAAAAAAACCGAAAATCAGTGATGTTAATAATTTTTTGCACGCCAGAAGGTAGCATATCTTCTGGCGTGTAAAGATAAAAAAGGAAATTACGAGAGATTTTGTTAAAATAACTCAATTATGAATTTTGTTCCAAACTTTATCAATAATTACTAATTTGCTGGTGTTTATATACGTCAATACGTCTACTAAACATCCTTATTTTAAAGAGAACGCCCAATATATTTTTACAAATGTACAAAGAGCACACAGTTTTGAGTCAAAAACCATAATTTACACAAAAACTCAACGGTTTTGGAGATATTTTTTGAATGAATGTATAGTGTCCGCCACAAAGTTGACACCATATAGGATTTTTTTAATAACAGGGTTTGATAAACACTTTTGGTGACAATCACTTCTGTTCCAAAAATAACTTAAAATGCACCAGTTCAAAGTTGACAGCTAATATCTGGCAACTGTCAAATTTGTGATTTTCCAAAAAAAAATCGTTATAAAATGGCCTAAATTGTAATAATATTTCGCAAAATGTCACTTACAAAATATGTTCCTAATGACATTTTTTTGGAAATTGGAAAATAATCCAGACGGTACCTTTTTTTCGATTAAGAATATCAATAAGCTTCAAAACCAACGATACCTACGAATATTATTAGTACAGTATGAATTTGTACTGTTTTGAAGCGTTTTAAATGTTTTCAGATCAGTTAGTTACGGGAGTGAACCAAAAACTTAGAAAATATTTCACTCAAAATCGACATATAGGCGTAAAATGTCATTAGTAACATAATTTTTTATTTTAGTGACATTTTTCGAAATATTAACAATTTACGCCATTTTCTAACGATCTTTTTTGGAAAATTACAAATTTGACAGTGCTTGCCAAATGTTAGCTGTCAACTTTGAATTGGTGCATTTAAAGTTATTTTGGAAGCAGATGTGATTGTTACCAAAGTTTTTATGAAACCCTAATATTAAAAAAAAATCCATATGTTTCCAACTTTATGGCGGACACTGTATATTAGTGTCTGGAATAATCGTCATCAAGTTTTTACGTTGTCGGTAGGTTCCTATTTCATTTTTTGGCATGACGTAAGAACATAAGGTGTTCCACACTCTACAATTAAAATAAATTGGCAGATGTTATACCAAGTGTTTAATTTATTGTATTACGCGTTGCCAAAATCAAGATCATTTGTTTAATTCAAATGGAACACCCTGTTGTTTTTAAAATCAAGTTATAATAACTTTCTCGATACCTCCATGTACAGTATGAATTAGTCAGTACTAATCATTCAAATAACAGACCTCCCGTAAATGTTCCTTGAAAGGACCTTTTATTTTCATCGAATAGTACCTGTGTTCGGTGTAATCGGGTTCGTATACCTGGTAATTCGAGAGGTATGTAAGTAGGCACAATTGAATTATTATATATGGTAATTACGAAGGGTTTTCAGCAAAAACTAGGACTGAATTTATTAGAGGTCGCTTATCTACAAAACTCTAAAGTTTAGAGTGTATTGTCCAGGCAAGCTTCTTTCATTAAGAAAAATTATAAATGTCTCAAATTTTTTATAACTATGCATCGGGGCTTTAAATTTGAAACATTCTCAGTGCACCTCTAAAACTCGTTATGAACGTCTGATTTCAGAAACACCAACTGTCTTCATTGCTTGAGCGTACGTTGTCACGACCAGTGGCCTTTCTGCATTTCTTCTCGTTAAACATGAACGATTTGGTCTGTACATATGGTTGTAGAAGGAAAATGATCGTTCCGCATCTACTGAAGTTAAAGGTGCAAAAATAGTTCACATGGACAGAGGACGACACACCTCGCACATTATTTTCACGAATTTAGCACATTTGTTTGTATCACTAACAGTTGTTTGTTGACACTAACATCAGTATTATTATTTTTTACATCTACAAAGGACAATGCACATGTTAATACTATTTATATACTTTTAGCTGTTGTTTGAAATTTAATATATAGTGGCAAATGTCTGAAACACCTAATATTCGTATCAGAACATTAACTAGGTACCTTATTACCGCAAAAATATGTTGTTTCTTCCACTGTCAGTCATAGAAATTTATTTCGTACGTTTTCTTTGACAGTTCCCATGACACGTTGATATGTCTTCTGTAAATATGTTTTACGCAATATATGGCTACCAGACAATGAAAAATCGGATACGCATTAGGCAAAAAAAATGTCTTAGAGTAAATATTGTCCACTATGTTTCACGAAAGGCTACTACATGCGCCAAACATTATGCACAAATCAAACCAAAATTCGTTTTTTTTCTCTAACAGTACCAGTAATATTTTGTTGATGGATATTCGAATCCAAATGTCTTTCACATCTCGGCCGGCCGGGCGCTACAAAATATATATCTAGGATTGCAAGGAATATATAAAATATGTGATCCGTCTATTGTAAAATCATCGTAATTTTCGTACCATTATTGCAAAAATCCATATAAAATCAGATAATATGTAAATATACTACACGAACTCTAAAATAAATACGTACACGGTACAAAATACGTATATACACTCGGCATTAGTTAGTACCACTCACGACACATACAATTATTTTAAACTCGGCATTCTACAGTCTATCCGCTCGCATCGAGCTAACGTCGAAATTGTCGCTACGCTGTATAGATAAATTGTATCTTGTCGTTCCTGAACCCGCACGGGAAAGCCCCAGTGCGCGTTACTGGGCACGGTCAGTGGCGTGTAGAATATACAGAAATACACGCATACATAATTTACAAGGCACTTAAAAAATATGGTTTATACTTTAATTATTATCATAGAGTTGTATGGTGCCGACCTTGCGTTGTAGCACACTTTCCGGACGCTAGTAATGATATATCATAATAAATGATATAAGTATAAATTTAATGATACAGGCATATCATTAAATTTTGTGTTCGTTTGGAAAAATCAGCAACGGAAACTGTTGTCATAATCAAGACGCCATTTGGCCAATCGCCTATTATAAAATTTGCATTTGGCATACTAATTTATTCAAGGTCAAAAGAGCTAAGTTGGAGGTTGGTCCAGGAGCTTCAACTGTTCTATTAATTGAGAAAACAATAAACCCTATGGCAGTATGTAATTATCTGGATAGATTGACGTTTCAATACCGTGCAACTCCTAAACTAAAATCCTTGATATATCCTATTAGAAGTGTTATTACTCTACTTGTAATTTCACGTTTGATGTCTCTTGACCAGAAAGCGAATAGGGTAGCGATTTGTGAGTACTTGAAACAATGTTATCAAGACGAAGGATGTTATAAGATGGTTATTAACTCAGATAAAATTTGAATGTATTTTTACGATCCGGAGATGAAGCAGCAAAATACAGGGTGGGTCGAAAAGGGATCAAAAATTGACCGCCAAAAGTATGACCATAGTAATATATTTTTGACTATAAGGGGAAGGTATATGTTTTATCCAAACAGTTCCAAATTTATTTTATCCAAACAGTTCCACTACAGTAACTCCGAATTATTACAAAGAAGTTTTAAAACAATATAAGACCATGTCCTCAAAAAGGGATCGGAACTTAATGGGGCAGTGGAAACTTCATCAAGATAATATTCAATCTTGAGTGACTAAAGTTGTGATGGTATTCTTAAGGAGGCTTGATACCTTTTTTGGCTTAAAAAAACAAATTTTTTTTTTATATATTTCGTTAGATAAAAGCTTCAAGAATTAGTGTAAGAAGCGGCAAAGTGAAATTCGAAAAATTGACGGAGTTATGACGTATTTATGACGCGCCGTCCGCCGACGTGACGGTAGTTGTGAAATAAAATATAATTTTGTACATTAACAGGAGTACTTTGACTTACAGAAAACCCCATCCCTCTACCTCTCTTCGTTCGCTCAAAATAAATTATCAAAAAAAAAACCATGAAAAACGGCCGCAAAGGTATCAAGCCCCCTTAAACAATAAAAATGTTAAAAATGTGCTACACTATTTACAATATTGCCCTGAGAAAGCTCCGTGCAATTTTTATCTGCTCCCTCAATCAAAAGAATGGCTTTAAGGGACGCCGTGTCCGATCAAAATTAAATGCTGAAAGAAAGTCTTTAAAGACGATTTTAAATAAGTTTTCCAAGAATGGCTTTTATTCGGCGTTTGAACAGTGCATCGTATCGTTATAAAATGTGATAATGTTATTGAAAATTAATAAATAATTATTTTATAGTATTATTCCCTGTCTTTGTTGGAAGGCCCTCGTGTAATTACAGTGTGTTCTGAGAACTGACCACTTCCTTGGACCGGCTTCAGACTATAAGTAGGTTTGGGTCGTAAACCGTAAACCCGCATATTTAAACCTGTACATTTAATTTCCTAAGAAAGGATTAAGATGAAACTAGGGTTCAGATGTTTATTGTCTCAGGTACTCGTAGGTAGACTGTCTGTCGCTCGTTCGCCAAAAAACACCCTGTGAAACAGTTTACACAGACCTGCAAAAAAAAACACTTTTTTTAACCTTAATAGGTACTTCCGAAGGTTTTTGACATATTGAACACAATACCGTTGTCCGATTTATCCTATCACGTCAGAATTTTCAGAAAACCTAACCTAAAACTGCAAAAAAAGGCTTTTTTGGCCTATATTAAGTCCTTCGTAGCTCGGGAACAAAACGAAATCTCATTTCGGAGTAAATCAGACAACGGTATTGTATTCAGCCTGTCAAAAACCTTCAGAATTACCTATTAGGGTTCAAAAACTTTCTTGCAGGTCCGTGTTATTAATGTTATTCTTATTTTGTTAAACTTGCTAAGATAACATTTTGAAATGGTAAATATTGTTAATCTACATGTATGAAAAGACATATATGACAACAATTTTGTCTGTTATCCGCTTATATACATATAACCATGTTTGTAAATTAAATGGACAAGTGTTTATAATTTATAGGAAACATATTGTTTCTTACTTAACAAAAAAATATACTCAATCAGTATTAGATCTGACTTTTATAACATTTACCTTTTTTTGAAAATAACTAGACAGATTGCAGCGACACCCTTTGAATGTTGTAGGATTTACACGTACATAGATATAAATATATAGGGTATTCCAACATTACGTTAACAGGCTACAGATCCGTTGTTTAAATAGCTACAAACATGAATACACAAAATGCAAATGCAAATGACACAAAAAACTATATATGTACGTACGTCTAAGCTATTCCCCCAGTTATTTTTTTCAATGGCACTGTACTAAGAATGAAGTGGGGAGTCAAAGGTTTTTAGTTACTAAGATTTATTTTAATGATTATATATTATAGTGACCATGGATTTTATTATGTAATAGTCAGATATAGTTTTTCGGGCCATTTGCAGTTTTTTCATGTTCGTATCTTTTCAAATTATGAAGATTACGGTGGTTAACGTCACTGAAGTGGGGTATATACTTTTCTATTGTATGTTACGCCACCTACCGATCAACAGCGGCAATATCGGCAAACGAATTTCAAGCCTGAGCTGGCAAAAAATCAAGTACCCATAATTGCTGTCCCTTCTAGTCTTTCTCGTTTCGCTGGCATGATGTTGGAATAAAACATTTATTTTAGTCTATTTTTTTTGTTTCCTTAGCGACATTGCTCAAACTTATCAAAACAGGAAAGCCTTCATATACTCCATACAAAATAAAAACGCGTGCACGTTATCAAACAAGTGTTTAAGTTTTACAGCGCACTGATGTCAGATTGTCATAAAATGATTCAGTATTTAGAAATCGTTTTAACTAACATATGGATGTTTTTTTTTTGTGTTTATTTATTGCTAAATAACTTATTTTTTCAACATTAAAAAGATAAATAATTTTAAAAGTTTATGTAATCTACTGCAAACAATTAAGGGAGTAAAAAAAAGTGACTTTTTTAGTGATTTTTGAAGGGCTGTATTTATGTGAAAAATGGTCGTATCGAGATGATAAAAAAAGCATTTTGAAGCTCTAAGACTTTAGTTTTCAGATCTCTTGGCCGACAATTTTTGAGCGACAGTTATCAAGCAATTCTAAGGAATAGCACGAAAAAAAATTTGCAATTTTTTTTGCGTTTTTTTTCTCGGTCCACGGGCTTGGAAAAAATTTTCACAGTGAAACTATGGTGTAGACCTGATAGCCTGTTTATTCACCTTCAATTTCCTTTTTTAAATTTTTCTCTACCTTGATTTATCCCGGTGATATCCGACTTTGAATGCAAAAGGATCCTTTTTGGCTTAACAGAAAATTGAATGGCAGTTTCAGAATCTGGAATAAATTTTCTACAAGGCTATGTCATGTCTTTTTGAAAAAAAAATTTTTTTTTCATCCTCAACATTAACCTGAAGAAAGTGAATAAAGTGACTTTTTCACTTGTTTTGCTAAGTCGACCGCATCTTTGCGAATATTGATGGGGAGTCTAATATTTGTACGAATTTTTATACCTCAATGAACCCCCAATAGTCCTGCAAATCGGCAGATCGATCTATCGAATGGTTTCCCCAGACCGTTTGATCAAAATTTCAGAAAAAAATCAAAGAAGCAAAATTTACGTTTTGAGCACACTGTAACTGACGTAAAAATGGAAAATTGCAATTTTTTTTCCACTTTTTTCACAATTGGGCATCTTTTACCCATTGAATTTTAAAAAAGAAAAAAAATTTTTGAAAAAAAAATTTTTTTTTCATTTTCGCCCGTCAACATATCAATTGGACCATGAGACAGTGGAATAACGTTTTATTCTCTGACGAGTCTCGATTCTGTCTGTATGGCAACGACAGAAGACCCCGCGTTGGGCGTCGTCAGGGAGAGCGTTTTTTAGGGAACTTTACTCGTTAGGCGCTACGTCGACCAAATCTTGCGGCCTGTTGTGTTGCCTCGACGACAAAACACGCGGGGATTAATTTTTATGCAAGATAATGCTCGCCCTCACACAGCGAATGTCACCCGTTGTTTTTTCGAGGGACATGACGGTTTTTCGAAAAAAATTAAAAAAAAAACTTTTTTCTCAAAAAATTGAAAAAAAAAATGTTTTTCTTTTTCAAATTCAATGGGTAACATATGCCCAATTCTGAAAAAAAGTGGGAAAAAATTAATTTTCCATTTTTACGTCAGTTACAGAGTGCTCAGAAACGTCGTTTTCTGAAGAAATTTTGCTCTTTTAATTTTTTCTGAAGTTTTGATGAAACGGTCTGGGGAAACCATTCGATAGATCGATCTGCCGATTTGCAGAACAATTGGGGGTACATTGAGGTATAAAAATTCGTACAAAAAATTAGACTCCCCATCAATATTCGCAAAGGTGCGGTTGTCTTAGCGAAACAAGTAAAAAAGCCTCCATTTTTTACATTTTAACAGATTAATATTGAGGATGAAAAAACAAATTTTTCAAGAAGACATGACATAGCCTTGTAGGAAATTTATCCCAGATTCTGAAACTGCCCTTCAATTTTTTTTTGCTTAGATATCGATGGTTAAAGCCAAAAGGATCCTTTTGCATTCAAAGTCAGATATCTCCGGGACAAATCAACGTAGAGAACAATTTTAAATAGGAAATTGAAGGTGAATAAACAGGCTATCAGGTCTACACCATGGTTTCACTGTAAAACAAATTTCCAAGCTCGTGGACCGAGAAAAGACGCAAAAAATTTGCAAATATTTTTTTTCGTGTTATTCCTTAGAATTGCTTGATAACTGTCGCTCCTAAAAAATGTCGGTCAAGAGATCTGAAAACTAGAATCTTGGAGCTTCAAAATGCTTTTTTTATAATCTCGATACGACCATTTTTGACAAAAATACAGCCCTTCAAAGATCACCAAAAAATTCACAATTTTTCTTTGCTCCCTTAATTGTTTGCAGTAGTATATTTTAAAAAACATAACAAAGTTTGATTGGTAGTCTGAGTTTGTAAAGATTTTTTTTAATGGGAGGAAAAATTAGTAACAAACGGCACTCGGAAGTTTTGATTTTTTTTAAAAAAATGAATGAAAAAAATTAACATGATCTTACAAATACCATTCGGTTATAAATAGTGCATTGTAGTTTTTTTTGTACAAAAATAGAATTTATTTAAAATGTTGGGAATAGCATTTGTATTCAGCGCTACCGTATTTGTAACCCTATTGGTAGAATTACGCTTTCCATGTGATTTTAAAAGTTCTTTGTTTTTTGCTTTTTGTCAAATAGAATTAACCGTAGGAACTGCGTAGGAACTCAAGTTTAGAGCTGCTGCTACACGCTAAAACAATATATTGGACTGTAGTTTTAAGTAATATTGTTATTTTATATTTAAATTACCTTTCTTACCTTTAAGGATAGCGCTGGACTATTATTGTTTCGTTCCTTTTCAAAATAACGCATTAAAGATGCCATTAACTCTTAGCCGCAGCTATTTCACTGTTTTGGCATTTCGCAAACGGGAGTCTGACAACACTAACACTTTTATTGTTCTGAAACTAACAGTTTCGAATGAAAGATAAAACTTTGAAGCAGAAGAAAGACACAAACCACTATTAAAGCCAATGTAAGGTTCAGATAATTTAAAACATCTCGCATCTGCTGACAACTGCATAATAATGAATATCAAGCGCCAAATTTAAAATTTAATAAAGCATTCTATTAGAGATTTTATTTCAATATTACTGAGTGGTGGTATCACTTCACTCATTTAATAACGTCGCTGTTTTTATGTTGTACAATGTAATTAATATTTTAAACGAAAATATGTAGACAGAGTATTTTAGACATAAACTAATGCCAAACTATTTCGACATAATCATATCTTATTTTTGTGGAAGACTGTTGTGGGTGACTATATTCGTGATGATATACAGGTGGAAGTAATTTTCGCAGTCTGGTGCCTTCGTGCTAAAGCCGTTCGTTTCATCATGCAAATCAGTTTTTTTGGAGAACACATTTTAACCCATCATCGTAGGCCACATTTAATACTAGGGTTGTTTGCCGATGAGTCTTCCTGCCTCCGTCTCGCCATTTGACCATGTGGTCTATAAAATATGAATATATTAATTTTTTACATATAGTTATTAAAGTCTGAGATGTTAGAAAGCCGCAATAAAAAATAAATTCCAAGACAGTTGTTTTACAAAGTATCCCAGGAGGTTGTATTTAGTGCTAGCCTCAATTTTTCTCCCATGTTTTTGACAAGGCTTTCTTTAAAAAACTGTTGGGAGCACAAACAAATCGGAAAGCCAACTTCACGTGACATCTCCTGCATTATCTTTCGTAAGGGTAGTTGATATATACAGGGTGTCCGAAAAAGAAACGTCAAGCCGAACGGGGTTTACATATCAGCTCCTGACTGGTCTTTTTTGTATCCCTCATGATTAGTAATTTTTTGGCTCGTGTGAATCTACCTTTTTTTGAAAATAACGCAAGACATATTGCAGCGACGTTAAATGTAGCATTTATATCGAAGTATAAATATATATATGGTGTTCCTAAATTACGTTAACAGGCGAATCTCCGTTATTTAAACAGATACAAAAATGAACAAAGAAGTCTGCAAATGACACAAAAAATTATATACCTACAGTATGTACGTACGTCTAATTACAATCCAAAATCCGTGTGTTGTCATACAATCCTTGAAAAGTCACTCCCAATTATTTTTTTTCAATGGCACTGTACTAGGAATGAAGTGAATCAGATATAGTTTTTCAGCTTGTATAGGCTTTCTTTAAAAACTGTTGGGAGCAAAAACAAATTGGGCAGCCAACTTCACGTGACATCTCCTGCATTATATGAAAGGGCAGTTACTAGGGATGGCAACGATATATTGGTATATACAGGGTGTCCCAAAAAGAAGTGTCAAGCCGAACGGTGGTTACATACCAGCTCCTGACTTGCCATGTGACAAAAAAAATGCATGAAAGTATCTTGGTTTTCGAAACAAGGGAGAAAAATAAAACCCTTACTATATTTTTATAACAGTAGCTGAGGCAGAGCTGTGGAGCAGGTAGCTGTGCTCACGCATATTAGGACGAGGTAGAGCTTGGGGACTGTCATGATCGGACCGATCTCATTCCTTGGTCAATACGTTTCACATTTGGGTTGTGCACTGTGTGTTGACCTAGCTTTGTAAGTATGAATTTTGTTCACTCTCGTGATAGTCCAGAGTAACAAAGCCAGGTTGGTAGTACAAAAAATATAATACAGAAACAGTGCACAACCCAGACAAAGTTGTAAAACGCACTGACCAAGGAATGAGATCAGTTGGGATACAATGGTCCCTCAAGCTCTATCTCGTTTTAATAAACAGGAGGCAGGTTGGATCACCTTACTTAAATTGCCACCTTTTGCATACCACGATTCACACCACCTTCTGTTGTAAAAAGACACTTTTATGAATATATTTTTTTGTTACATGACCAACCAGGTCCTGGTCTGTAATCTGAAACTTGAATTTGCTTTTTGGGACACTATGTATATCGATATGTCGTTGAGGTATATCCGCAAACTTAGCTATATATTTGACCATACGGTGTGGCAAAAAAGTCGTCCTGAATAAAAATTTTTCATCAGTTTATTTGCAATGTTTCTGTCAACATGAAATAATTTTGTCTTTTCGCGTTTGGTTGTTAGGGAAATCAAATTTATTTTTTTGAATGACAACCCATAGGTTTTCTCTCAATATCTGAAAGAGCACCTATTTCTCTCTACTGTACACTAAAAATTTAGGTATGGTTATTTGTATAAAGAAATTTTCGCAAAAAAATATGTTTAGTTAACAAAACAACAGTTAACGAATGAGGTGTTGAAAGTGAGCTCTATTTTCCGCTAAGCAATACCTACCCAAGCCGGTCCCGAAACTCTTCAATAACATTTACTAGGAAGTCTTCAGGAATGATTTCATTTGAAAATTTCTGTTTCAAGTCTTCAATGTTATTTGGTCGATTGACATAAACTTTACATTTCAAATACCTCCAGAGAAAAAATTTAAGGGATTTAGATTCGGGTAGCGCGCTGGCCATTCAATTGTACCTCTGCTGTCTATCCAGCATCCTAGAAATTGTGCACTGAAATAATCCGCTGATGCTGATATTTGTCGCAAAATGTGGTGATGCCCATCCTGTTGGAACTGTAGTTGTTGGTTAATTACATTATTTTCACCCAGAAACAAAAGTCTGCAAGATGGAATAATGAGATATTTCAGCAGATCTAAAAATATTTTTCAGAATTTAGATTTCTATCTACGAAGAAAGGTCCAAAAATACGTCTTCCAATAATGCCTGCAAAAACATTAACTTTTTAGGGATTTTGAGTATGCGCTTTTTGGAAACAATGGGGGACTTGACCAGTAACGGCTATTATGTCGATTAAAAACAACATTTAAACTGAATGTAGTTATCTGAAAAAAAAGGATATTTCTTGCTTATTGTTATATAGCTTATAACAATAGTTCTTGTACCTATATAGTTATTGTTATTGCCTATTTTCATCATGCCTTAACAAAAGTCTGCCTTTCTATCGACGGACCTTTTAACTCTGAACAGTTTGTAAGTCGCTCGTTGGACGTAACTTTCTCGCTTAAATTAATTTTTAACTGATTGGTGAGAAACATCAAAAGTAGTTGTCAAGACACTGGAAGATTGGATTGGATTTTCGCGCACTCAGAGCACAATATCCAACGCTTTATCTCCTCTGGTTGCAGTTCTAGGTCTACCTGATTTAGCGGAATCCTTAACAGTACCAGTTACTTGAAATTTCTTTACCAGTCGGCTTATTGTTGACTGGTTTATTGGAGATATGTTGGGGTACAATTCATTAAACAGTACACAAACTTGGTCTTGGGATCTCTGCATGTCTCAATACCTTTTAATAATAATATTAATAATAATAATCTCTTTATTCTGTAAAATATCCTTAGAAGGCATAGAACACGTCAACATTTACATAGTAAATAAACTACAAATACAAACATGTCATAGAACATAGAAACAACATAGAACATGTCAACATTTACATAGCGAATAAACTACAAATACAAACAAGTTGAAATTTTAGTCTTAAAAAATGGCATATATAAATGGTATACACAAGTTGGGTTTATAAAAACATATAACAGTAAATAATGTAGATGTTTAAAATTCTGATTCACAGAAGTATTCATCTAATTTATAGAAACAGTTTTTTTTACAAAATACATTTTAGTTTTCTTTAAGATTTGTGTCATGTTTTTAAGTTATCAGGTAAGTGGTTATAAACTTTTATTATAGAAGATGTTACACCATTTTGTACTTGTGTTAAATATGTGTGGTAAGGAACAAGAATATCTCTAAAACGAGTTTGGTATTCATGTCTTTGTTCATACTGTTGGAAAAATGCAGTGTATTTTTTGTAAAACAGGAAACATTCTAAAATATAAAGTGATGTTATGAAGTATGTTATTATTTATAAAATAAGGTTTACAAGAGTCTGTTTGTTTTAGATTAAATATATTTCTTATACATTTTTTTTGTATGGCATATTTAATTACTATAATGGCATACAATGGCTAAATATAATAATAACTTAATTATTTAATAACTTAATATAATGGCATATTTAATTACTGATTGAAAATGTGAATGATACACAGTTAGACTTACATCAATACTTATATTATTTCTAAGTGTTCGTAATTGGTAACACAAGGAGCTTAACTTAGGGGTTAATTTCTGAATATGCGTCTTCCACGTTAATCGCGAGTCAAAATATAGGTACACCTAGAAACTTCATTATTAAAATTTCAATTCTTTGATTCTCACTCAAACGATCCGTTAGTGCTTTATAACTCATAAAAACGCAAAGGAAATAAGAAATTATTGAACACAAATAGAGAAAATACAAAATGGCATGTGTATGTTATGATTTTAACTTCACGAGAATATCTTAACTTCACAGGTATTTTGATTATCATTTTTTTTATTGGTTTCAAAGAGTTAACTTTAAAAGTGTTTTTGCGAAAACTTCTTTATGTAACCATATCAAGTTTTTAGTGTACAGTAAACAGAAAAAGCTGCTCTTCCAGATATTAAGAGAAAACCTATGAGTTGTTATTTAAAAAAATAAAGTTGGTTTCCATAGCAACCAAACTAGAACATAAAAAAAATTCATGTTGACATAAACCTGGCAAATAAACTGATTAAAAAAACTTTTATTATGGACAGTGTTCATCATATATAAGGCTATTAAAAATTTACAGGTATTATGCGCGACTTTTTTGAAAAAGAGTGGGATTGCATCGGTCAAACCATTTAAATATCCAGCATCCAGCATTTCTAGCACCATTGAATGCTTGCTTTTTTCAATATTTTCAAACGTCGTCGATATATACACAAAAGTTCTAAAGTAAATCCAAGAAAACACTTTTTACATAGCACCGCATTGTTGTATTCTTCAATATACAGTAGAAGTTACGGTACTACGTACATAGGCGAATATTAGATATCGCATTTTTCTGTTAAAATTAGGTGGATTTACCTAAATACAACCCAGATCCCCTCTTGGAGACCTGGGTTCGTACGTAAAACCTAGAACCAGTAGGTAAATTCACCTAATTTTGAAAGAAAAATTCAGCATTTTATATAATACAGGGTGTCCCCGGATGAGTTGTCTATAGGTGAAATGGACAAAAAAATTTAATTTTTCGACAAAAAGTCATTCTTCATAAAAAGTTTTGCTTGTCTTGAAACGTCCAGAAAGTTTGTTGTGTGTTCAGTTTAACATACGTGGTGTTCAAAAATGGCAAAAATTAAATAATAATGAAGAGTAAAGTACCTTAAATATGTAAAAAAGTTATTAAGAAAAATTGTTTGCAATTAAATTTAATACTCAAATATGAAAGCATGGCCTACTATTAGTCAATATTAAGTATTTTGAAGAGATTCCGCAAAAAGTCCGCGTATAACAATGATAAAAAATCATTGTTATACGTTTGAAGTATAATCATTTTCCTTTAACAAAATCATGCTTACTAAAGGCACCGACATAATAAAAAATCATAAACCCCAAAAAATATTATTTAAACATTTATTTTGAAGAAACAGCACGTCCAGATAATCATTCAGTCAATCAACACTGTAGTTAATAGGTTGCCTTTACACAGTTTCTTCTCCAAGTCCCTAATTAGGATATTTGAAATTCCAGTGAGCCATCAATAAGGCAATTGTTATTGTTTAACATTGTGTTTGACAAAACGCTTGAAATTTCAATTATTGATTTTTAGTTCCAAATAATGCTCACTTTACAACATAAAATTTTAGATCTTCTTATTAAATGTTGTGGTATCGGTAATATTTCTTATCGTCATGCAATTGAATTGTTTCATGAAAAAATATCCAGAAGTCGAAATTAGCCGTCAAAGTTTGAAAAAGTTAGTATAAAATTTGATTTAACTGGTAATGTAAAATGCGGAGAAAAATCAAAAAAAGGTCCATGATGACAATGATGCAGCCACAATTCTAATTTTAAATTCAGTCGAAGAAAATCCAAAATAATCACTGAGAAAGAGATCTGCACAAATTGATATTAGCAAGACACGCATTCAAAGGATTTTGGCCGAAAATAAGTTTAAAGCTTTCAAACAGAAAATAATACACACGTTGGAAATTAGTGGATGCACGTCGATTGGATTTTATTTTAGAAATAAAAACGAGGCTTACTGTAGATATGCATTTTCACAGGAGTATAATTTTTTCCGATGAAAGCACTTTTTCTGCCAATGGAGTAGTATCGTCGCAGAATTATCGTTTTTGGGCACAATAAAATCCGTCTTTTTCAGTTACTTCTAGAAGTCAAAACTTCAAAAAAGTGAATGTTTGGTGTGCAATTACAGTCAATCGAATAATTGGTCCGTATTTTTTTTAAAGAAAATTTAAATCAAAATTCATACTTGGAGATGCTAAACATATTTTTCTGGCCAGAATTAGACGAAGAGAATTTAGAATACAGAAAAAAAAGCGTATTCAGCCCATTCAACAATTCAGGTCCGCAGTTGACTTAAACAATTTGAGAGAAGTGGATCGGAATATATTGACTTATTTGTTGGCCAGCAAGGTCCCCTGACCTGTCGCAACTTGACTTTTTCCTTTTGGATTTTTGAAGGAAATAGTTAGCCGATAGAACACAATATTGATTTATTCCAGATTCGGATCCAGACTTAGAATATAAATTTTTATTAGCGTAAACGAAAATTTTGAGCGAATTATGAGCGAAACTGAAAATTAGCGGTTTTTTCGTTTTTATTATTATAGCTGTATCTCGATGCAAAATCGAGGTAAAATTCCAACTAAAAGTTTTATGAAAAACACGTGTAAACAGCTTTAATTTGCGCTTCAAAACGTTGAGAAAGGTCGTTTAGATTCAAAGATAGGTAAGTCAATAACAAAATGCAATATCTTTATATTACCGCTAAAAATGAGTCTATTTTTAAACCCCTATAACTTTTGATCCGAGTGACACTTTTTAATGTTTAAAAAGTCAAATCAAAGCTTTTTTATGCACTTTTGTCAAGCACAAATTGTTAAACTTTGTAGCTTGATTATCGACGAAGTTGCAGCGAAAAAAATATTTTTTTTGGAAAATTCACCAACTTTGGAGGTCTGGCAAGGTCGGCCAATTATTTTAATCGAAAAAAAGCGGTATCACATGTTGTAGACAATTGCTCAAACAACAATTTGAGCCCAAAAACATCCATTTTGCCAGCCACTTGACTTTTTCCTTTTGGATTTTTGAAGGAAATAGTTTATAGACTGCGGATAGAACACAATATTGATTTATTCCACACTCGGATCCAGACTTAGAATATAAATTTTTATTAGCGTAAACGAAAATTTTGAGCGAATTATGGGCGAAACTGAAAATTAGCGGTTTTTTCGTTTTTATTATTATAGCTGTATCTCGATGCAAAATCGAGGTAAAATTCCAACTAAAAGTTTTATGAAAAAACACGTGTAAACAGCTTTAATTTGCGCTTCAAAACGTTGAGAAAGGTCGTTTAGATTCAAAGATAGGTAAGTCAATAACAAAATGCAATATCTTTATGTTATCGCTAAAAATGAGTCTATTTTTAAACCCCTATAACTTTTGATACGAGTGACACTTTGTAATGTTTCAAAGTCAAATCAAAAGCTTTTTTTATGCACTTTCAAGAAAAAAATTGTTAAACTTTGTAGCTTGATTATCGACGAAGTTGCAGCGAAAAAAATCAATTTTTTTTGGAAAATTCACCAACTTTGGAGGTCTGGCAAGGTCGGCCAATTATTTTAATCGAAAAAAGCGGTATCACATGTTGTAGACAATTGCTCAAACAACAATTTGAGCCCAAAAACATCCATTTTGCCAGCCACTTGACTTTTTCCTTTTGGATTTTTTGAAGGAAATAGTTTATAGACTGCGGATAGAACACAATATTGATTTATTCCACACTCGGATCCAGACTTAGAATATAAATTTTTATTAGCGTAAACGAAAATTTTGAGCGAATTATGAGCGAAACTGAAAATTAGCGGTTTTTTCGTTTTTATTATTATAGCTGTATCTCGATGCAAAATCGAGGTAAAATTCCAACTAAAAGTTTTATGAAAAACACGTGTAAACAGCTTTAATTTGCGCTTCAAAACGTTGAGAAAGGTCGTTTAGATTCAAAGATAGGTAAGTCAATAACAAAATGCAATATCTTTATGTTATCGCTAAAAATGAGTCTATTTTTAAACCCCTATAACTTTTGATACGAGTGACACTTTGTAATGTTTCAAAAGTCAAATCAAAGCTTTTTTTATGCACTTCGTCAAGAAAAAATTGTTAAACTTTGTAGCTTGATTATCGACGAAGTTGCAGCGAAAAAATCAATTTTTTTTGGAAAATTCACCAACTTTGGAGGTCTGTCAAGGTCGGCCAATTATTTTAATCGAAAAAAGCGGTATCACATGTTGTAGACAATTGCTCAAACAACAATTTGAGCCCAAAAACATCCATTTTGCCAGCCACTTGACTTTTTCCTTTTGGATTTTTTGAAGGAAATAGTTTATAGACTGCCGATAGAACACAATATTGATTTATTCCAGACTCGGATCCAGACTTAGAATATAAATTTTTATTAGCGTAAACGAAAATTTTGAGCGAATTATGAGCGAAACTGAAAATTAGCGGTTTTTTTCGTTTTTATTATTATAGCTGTATCTCGATGCAAAATCGAGGTAAAATTCCAACTAAAAGTTTTATGAAAAACACGTGTAAACAGCTTTAATTTGCGCTTCAAAACGTTGAGAAAGGTCGTTTAGATTCAAAGATAGGTAAGTCAATAACAAAATGCAATATCTTTATGTTATCGCTAAAAATGAGTCTATTTTTAAACCCCCTATAACTTTTGATCCGAGTGACACTTTTTAAAGTTTAAAAATCAAAGCTTTTTTTATGCACTTTCAAGAAAAAAATTGTTAAACTTTGTAGCTTGATTATCGCCGAAGTTACAGCGAAAAAAATCAATTTTTTTGGAAAATTCACCAACTTTGGAGGTCTGGCAAGGTCGGCCAATTATTTTAATCGAAAAAAAGCGGTATCACATGTTGTAGACAATTGCTCAAGCAACAATTTTAGCCCAAAAACGTCCATTTTGCTTTAAAATTGGCTTGAATGTAGATTTTTGTCCAATTTTCGATGAAAATCGATCACCGTGCGCCGATGCCGCGTTCCTCGCCTCCCCGGCCGATCCCCCGGGAATGTCTCGCGACCGCCACGAGCGTCACCGTCACCTCCGCGATCCAAATGAGGCGTCCGATAATAAGGCGCGGTCGGTTTTGATCAAACGGTCAACAACCGGCCAAATCGCAGCGGCCCACGGACTTATCTTCTGATGACCCACATCTCCGCGAGTTTTTTTTTGCGCCATACCTAACAGTACAGAATCCCACCTGCAGGACCGGCTCGGATCGCGCCCGCGCCTGAGCCTCGGCGCGCACCAAGAAGCGGCCTCGGCCGGAGCAGAGAAGGGCCCGGCAAAAGTGGAATTGCGCGAGCGCTAAGACGGTTGCTGCGATCAGGTCGTCCGTCCGTCTACGGGTGACGTCTGCTAAGTAGTTCCTTTAAGACTTTAAACCATGCAAAATATCATCGGGGAGTGCCTCAAAGTTCCGTGCCGGGACCTATTTGATACATTTAGAGATTATCTTACGAGGTGTGTAAATTATGAAATGACACTGACTTTTTTAATGTTTTTCATTCGAATAAAATTACAATTCAGTATTGTCTCCTTCAAAATAACTTCTTTGGGAAGCCACACAGCGCTGGAGACGGTTCTTTCTTTTCTAATAGCAGTGCTGGAACTTCAGCTGGTCGGTTACAACCGTTTGAATGTTTTCTATGGTTCCAAGACGACGTCCCATGAGGTGATTTTTCAATCTCGGGAATCGAAAAAAAGTCACAATGATTCTAGTTAGGCGAATAAGGAAGCTGAGAAACCACATGAATGTTTTTACTCACTAAAAACTCGTTTACTGAAATGACTATGTGACAAGGCGCATTGTCGTGATGCAATGTCCAGTTGTTCTTGATGTTTGGTCTCACACGCCTGACCCTTTTTCGAAGTTTTTCAAGAACCTCTCTGTAAAAGTATTGATTTACTGTTTGGCCTGGAGGCACAAACTCTTTGTAGACAATTCCCTGGTTATCAAAAGAGCAAATCATCATGCATTTGATCTTCGACTTGCTCATTCTTGCTTTTTTTTGGGTCTTGGAGAGCTTGAAGTGTGCCATTCCATGTTTTGGCACTTGGTTTCCGGGTCGTACTCAAACACCCAATTCTCATCATCAATAATGACAGGTTCCATAAAATAATTTTCAATCGATTCCAAAAAGTCAAGACACCTTTCTCTCCTGATGTCCTTTTGTTCCTGCGAAAAGTTTTTGGAATCATTTTTGCGCAGATTTTTCTCACCCCCAATTCGTTAGTCAAAATCTGATGAACAGTGGCGTAATTCAAATATAACTCTTCCCCGATCATTATTGTCGTCAGCCGACGATCTGAACGCACAAGATCGATCTTTCGACATTTTCATCGGTTCGTGAAGATGAAGGCCTTCCGCTGTGTGGTTCATCTGAAACGACTCTCTTCCTTCTGTGAATGCCTTAAACCACCGAAAAACCTGGGCTCCTGGAAAAACACTCAAACATTCAAACCATGCAAACAGTCATCGCAGAGTTCCTCAAAGTTCAGTGCCGGGACCTATATTATATTTAGAGATAATCTTACGAGGTGTGTAAATTAAGAAATGAGACTTTTAAATTAAAAAATGAGAGTTTTTTAAATTGAAAGAATTAGCTGGTATTCCAAAGGGAAGAAAATTAAAAATGATAATTTTAGAAAAATAAATTTTAAAAGGAAAATTTAATAAATATCCCAAGGCGAAGATTAAAAATTTACGAAATACAGGTATTAAGCATAGGAGTATTCCCAAAGGGTCTAAGTATCAAATTCTTTAAAATTCATTTTTTGCGTTAAAAAGGGGTCTATGTTTCATATTGCCTGTATTAAAATAAGTTCTAAGAGTATAGCGTATTTGTAACTATTTTATACAGTCGATAACATATGACTCTGTCGGCAAATACATTATACGTGTATCTGTAAACAAGGGTCTATGTGCCATAGGTAACTGTCGTGACAGGTTGAAATCGCGTGCGTCCTTATTGTTTACTTTAACTTTACTTATTAAAACAAACCAGACGTTTAGTGATATGGAAGACTGGACTTCCTGTAATGTCTTAAAACGAGGACAAACTTTGGACGATATAAGATCGACGCCATTTTCGTAGCTTACATACCAAAGGCGCATATCCCAAGAGAAGATTAAAAATTTACGAAATACAGGTATTATGGATTGTATATCCCATGCTTATTTTCCCTTTTACATAAATATAGAGACATCCAAAAAAAACGTCATCAAAGTTGGCCAAGAAAAAAAAGACGTATTTCTATTCTTATTCGAATTTATAACCTTATTTACTTGTCAAAACTGTCACATCATATGACAGCCATTGTTTATTTTATAAATTGTGACAGTTACTTGTCAAAAGTTTGACACAACCGAAAAGCTTAGACATGACTGCTATTTCTATCTCTCTCGTTCATAGCCAGAGTTGATGACGTTTTTTTTGGATGTCTCCATATAATCTTTATGACGAGAACTAAGCTTGCACTTAGACCCTTATACACTGACACCTTACATAGACATAGATACCTTCTATTTAATGATTACTGTTCTAAAGTTGTATAAAACACAATTTGTTTACTTCCGTTAAAATTTTCTTAGAAAAATAAGAGATTTGTATGCATTTCGACAATAAATAGTTTCATAAAATTTATTTCTTTTATTTGACTTTGCTACATGCAAATATATTGGTTTTATGCATTTTTTCTCACAACTACATGTTTGGCACTTAGACCCTTTGAGAATACCACGCTTCAATTCAGTATTGTCTCCTTCAAAATAACTTCTTTGGGAAGCCACACAGCGCTGGAGACGGTTCTTACTTTTCTAATAGCAGTGCTGGAACTTCAGCTGGTCGGTTACAGCCGTTTGAATGTTTTCTATGGTCCCAAAATGACGTCCCATGAGGTGATTTTTCAATCTCGGGAATCGAAAAAAGTCACGAGGATTCTAGTTAGGCGAATAAGGAAGCTGAGAAACCACATGAATGTTTTTACTGACTAAAAACTCGTTTACTGAAATGGCTATGTGACAAGGCGCATTGTCGTGATGCAATGTCCAGTTGTTCTTGATGTTTGGTCTCACACGCCTGACCCTTTTTCGAAGTTTTTCAAGAACCTCTCTGTAAAAGTATTGATTTACTGTTTGGCCTGGAGGCACAAACTCTTTGTAGACAATTCTCTGGTTATCAAAAAAAGCAAATCATCATGCATTTGATCTTCGAAGTGCTCATTCTTGCTTTTTTTTTGGGTCTTGGAGAGCTTGAAGTGTGCCATTCCATGTTTTGGCACTTGGTTTCCGGGTCGTACTCAAACACCCAATTCTCATCATCAATAATGACAGGTTCCATAAAATCATTTTCAATCTATTCCAAAAAGTCAAGACACTTTCTCTCCTGATGTCCTTTTGTTCCTGCGAAAAGTTTTTTGGAATCATTTTTGCGCAGATTTTTCTCATCCCCAATTCGTTAGTCAAAATCTGATGAACAGTGGTGTGATTCAATCAAATTTGACTCTTCCCCGATCATTATTGTCGTCAGCCGACTATCTGAACGCACAAGATCGATCTTTCGACATTTTCATCGGTTCTTGAAGATGAAGGCCTTCCGCTGCGTGGTTCATCTGAAACGACTCTCTTCCTTCTGAGAATGCCTTAAACCACCGAAAAACCTGGGCTTTTGAAAAAACACTGTCTCCGTAGGCGTGTCGAAGTTTTGAAAAAGTATCTGTTGCGCTGTGTCCTGAAAGTCTGAAGAAAACTTGATAGCACACCGCTGTTCAAAATTAATGTCACTCATTTGTGAATAACATGTTAAACTATCGCCATTCCAAGTCACCTCTCCGCAGTGTTGCTAGATCTGGCGCTAGTCTCATTACTTAATTTGCACGCGTCGTATATGATAATAATGAGCCATCAAAAAAAAAAACGCAATCAAGGTTGACCGAGCAAAAAAACGTATTGGATCAAATAGATTACTACTTATTATTGTCTAAACTGTCAGCCATTAGTTTATCAAATGATTTCATTACTATTTCCAGTTCTTATCTGTCTTCCAGAATGCAATGTATTGAGCACAGCGTCTACATATCGCATAGCTATATCACCACTTCTGGTGTCCCACAGGGGTCCACCTTGGTACGGCTACTTTTTCTAATATTTACCAATAATACTACATCAATCATAAATTGTCAAAAGATGCTGTAAATGAAAATTATTCATTTCTCGAGATCGAATTTGAAAATTATAAATTTTAAGGCTCTTCAAATTATATAGGTACTTATTTTCTTGTTATTAATATGTTATTCTATTATACACTGAAGTTGAGAGTCATGACTGGATCATATTCATGCATCTTCATCATTTGCTACCCTTTAGCAGTTGCAGACACAGATATGGTTTTTTTTTTTAGGGTTAATATTTTTGAGGCTATGGGGTTTTGAGCATTTGTGTCGTAGGGTTGAAGGTTTCTGAGGCTTAGGATTATTGTTAGATCATCCCCGTAGCATTACAGTCACCAGCTCGTCAAGTCTATGACATTGGTGTCTGATTTAGCGTTTTTCATAAAGATTTTTGTTCCTAGGGGAAAACTGATGCATCCTGACCTCAAATTGTTATTCAAAGAAAAACGTAGAAGGGGAATGGTCTTCTCTGGCTTTGTATTTGTGTGCCTGTGTAATCAAGTGTTTTCATCACCAAGAAATGTGTTTTTTGAGGTTAGAAAAAAATCTAGCGGTAAACGAGAAAACCGAAGTCTGATTCATGTTCAGCGACTCCAAAAGCATAAAGTAGACCGGGTCTATATTTCCGCGCATTGGGAAAACTTTTGTGGTTCTGTGTTATCAGGGATTTGTCAATACACCCGCAAAATTTTGGAAGTCTGTAAATAAAGTTATCGAATTTGTATATAATGCTTTCGAAAAGTAACGAATACATTGATTATTTCTGAAATTGAGTTTTTCGAAAAAAATTTCGATTTTGTTTTAAACAAAGACATTTTTTGACATACGACCCATATTTGTGACGTCTAGCTCGAAACGGTTCGAGCTATGACGTCATCAACAATTTTTTAAATGGCAACCCCTAATTTCGACCACGCCATTTGAAAGATAATGTCATTCTACTTACATATCGTCAAAAATTATGATATGATTACATTAGCGTCGTATATAGGATAAAAAAAATAAGAAAAACGATTTTAAATTTCAAAATACTAAATTTAATGATAATGATTATGTAAAAAATTAACTAAACTGAAATGTTAAAACTAAATTAAATGTTCAAATTGTAGCCCAGACCTGACAGTAGCCAAGACGATTAATAAATTAATTTTGAACATTGTCAATAACTTCAGGAGGTATACGATGTATCTCGTGACGAATTTTTGCTTTTAAATCTTCTAAATTCTCCGGTCTAGTAACGTATACTTTGCTTTTTTAAGTATCCCCACAAGAAGTAATCTAGGGGTGTCAAATCTGGCGATCTGGCTGGCTACTCAATCGGCCTCCTTCTGCTATCCAACGATTAGGGAACACCTCATCTAAGTAAGCACGGACAGGTGCTGCATAATGGGGAGATGCACCATTGTTGAATGAAAATGTCATTTCTCGAAAGATCACGTTCCTCTATATCTGGATATAAAGTTATCAAGAACAAGGTCGTCTCGAAGAAAGTCCAAATAGCTTACACCAGTAAGGTTCACGTCAAAGAAATAGGGACCCAGAATTCTTCCGTTGACTATGCCGCACCACACATTCACTTTCTTAGGACGTTGAGTGTGATACTACATCATCCATCGGGATTTTCGGTAGCCCAATAACGGCAGTTTTGCCTATTGACATGACTGTTCAAAATAAACGTAGCCTCGTCAGAAAAATTACGTTTTTTACGGAATTATTATCATTAGTGCATAGCTCTTGCATTTGCTCGCAGAATTGATTTCGCCGATCAAAGTCGTCTTCAGATAGCTCATGAACAAGGCATATCTTATAAGGATGATACTTTGCTTTTTTCATAATTTTGTGAACTGTGGACACTGCCATATTGAAATCACAAGCCAATTGGTTAAGTGTTGAGTGATGATTTTCCTGGATTGCCAACAAAACATTAAGTTGATTTTTTTCTGATTTTGAAGGTCGACCAGATTTAGAAAGATCGCGAACATGCCCAAAGTTACGATATTTAGACTCAATATTGCTTACCATGCTTTGGCTAAAGGGATGCCGATCAGGATGAGTTTCATTGAACAATTCAACTACTTCTTTTTGGGTGGGCATCCTGTCTCCATATCCGATCATGCAAAGAATTTCAATTCGTTCTCGTTCAGTTAATTTAACCATTTTTTATAGAATGATAAAAGTCACTACTCAATAAACACTTCAAACACACTGCTTTTGCCAAACAAAAGATAAGAACTAAAGAAATAACTCAAAAAACCAAAAAAAAATTTACCGAAGTACGATTTCAAGTTTTTATCTGACAGCAATAAAAAACATTCTCGGTCGCTTAGGCTACTGTCAGGCAACCATAATTTTTGACGATGTGTAAGTAGAATGACACGCTCTTTCAAATGGCGTAGTCGAAATTGGAGGTTGCCATTTAAAAAAAAATGTCGGTGACGTCATATCTCGAACAACGACGACGTCACAAATATGGGTCGTATATCAAAAAGTGTCTTTGTTTAAAACAAAATCGACGTGCCAGAGGATTTTTTTTCGAAAAACTCTCAGTTTCAGAAATAATGAATTTATTCGTTACTTTTCGAAAGCACAGTATAACCAACGTACGTTTACTTATAACATTACCCTCGTATAACTTAACGTGTAGGTACATAGATGGAAGATGTATTCAGAATGTTACAACTCGTATCTAAATAAATACGAGTATACTATGGGTAACGGTAATATTCTGTAACATTTTTTAATGAGCGTATAAAAAACCGACAACGATTCATTTTCGCTGCCAACAAAAAAGCCGCCGACAGATTATGCATATTATATTTAAAATTGTTCTTTAGTGGACTGTTACACGGTATGATTCCTTATATTTTTTACAGTATAAGTTCAACAGCTCAGCAGCTTTTCTAGCTAAGTTATTCGTGTGATCTGAACTGTTTTTTATACGTAACTTCAAGAGACTCTGTATGTCTGCAAATTTTGAAATAACAAAAAATATCATTGCAAGTTAAATTAATTAAATAATACATTAGAGGTACATAAACAGTACATAATATCCAAGCAGTTCGCGTATTGAAATATACAGGGTGTCCTCTAATTAATGGTACACATCAAAACCACATATTTCTTATATAAAAATATTAGTAATTAACCAAACATCTAGTACAATTTAAAATGGTTTTCCTTTTTTTCAATAAATTCTGAATAAATAGGAATAATGGCACGAAATTAGAGATTCGGGTTTTTTTTTGAGGCGAGAAAGTCAAATTCGTTCATACATTTGACGTCACTAATAGAGGAGGCCACCTATAGCACATCGAGCATGTTTCAAAGGACACAACTATTTTACGGTTCACTGTATCGCTTTGACTATTAAAGCCATCGATTCTTCTACATTTTTTACCTAAAAAAGGTCTACTTTGTTGGAGTCGCTAGGATTAACCGTTTTCGAGTAAAGAAGTAAACCCCAGAATCTCTCATTTCGTGCCATTATTCCTATTTATTCAGAATTTATTGAAAAAAAGGAAAACTAAATTTCAAATTTGACACCCTGTATCTTGGTTATAATCAACTTTTGGACTAAGGTATGTTTGGTTAATTACTGGTATTTTGACATGAGAAATATGTTTTGATGTGTACCATTAATTAGAGGATACCCTGTATACTAGGCACAGAAGTTAAGGAATATAAAAAAAATTTGGAGGAAAATGGTCGTAGAGTAAAAAAAAAAGATTTTGTGATACTTTTTAGCAAATTGTCGATCAAGACAAACGAAATAGTTTAAGCATTTTTTCTTTTGTTTTGTTTTATTAATAATTAGATTTATAAGCTATTTTAAACTTCTGTATTCCAATTCATCTTTAAATGTACAGTATTGCATATTTTTCAACTGTTTTGCATATATTCAAGTACAAATTTTCTCAGTTCACACACCCTAATTCTTTCGAGAAAATTTTTAGCACTATGTAATATGCAGTCGATAGCAAACTGGGTCTACGAAAGTTCAAGAGACGCAACGCGTTATTGTGACACACAGTGGCGGCGCGTGAAATTACATTTGGGGGCTCTAGTTTCTTACAAATAATGTTCCACCTAAAGCAGTTTTTTTCCGCAATTCTATTATTGTAAATTTAAGAAAAATGTTCAAAACAAAACATGTTTCATACAGGGTGCTCTATTTCCTGTAATCGCTGCACAACTTCGTTATTTTAAATGGAACACTCTATGTATTTGTACATCTTTGTATAATCCACTATATTTTAGGTCGACTTTATTAACCATACATGATACCTAAAACCCACTGTTTTAGAGAATGTTTTTGAAACATGTCAGCGTTCTAAAAATTTTGTAAATAGCGTCTAAACTAAAAAGTTCGGTTTGGACAATTCGATTCGTCATGAATTACTCTTTCCTTTTCATTGTAAAGCATTGTGCGTTATTCTGTGTCGCGAATACCAGTTGTCAAACAATGTTCCGAATTATTGATTCCGAAAAGTCGACTACCCTTGTAAAGCAGAGTTTTGTCAGTGGTTTTTATATAATTTTAGTGACAACTGTCCGCATCTTCAGTAAAAATTTGAACTTGTTAGAGTCATTTGTTTGTTCTTTGTGATTGTTTTCGTAAACCGTATTTTTTTTCTAGTGCGTTTAAAAATGAGTGACATTAATTTTGGGCAACGGTGTGCTATCAGGTTTTGCTTCGGACTTTCAGGACACAGTGCAGTGGATACTTTTGCAAAACTTCAACACGCCTACGGAGACAGGGTTTTTTTCAAGAGTCCGGGTTTTTCGGTGGTTTAAGGCATTCTCAGAAGGAAGAGAGTCGATTGAATGTGAACCACGCAGCGGAAGTACTTCATCTTCAAGAACCGATGTAGACGAGGAAATTTAGCATTCCACATCCAAAATTTCCGCAGTAAGATGGATTTTGACGTAATTAGGCTCGTTGGATTGCTTGTAAAATTTAGAAAAAGTGTCGTTATAAATAGGCGGTGCATTACTGCACCCACATTTTTAGGGTGCAATTTTTCCAGAAAATTAAAAAAAATCATAATTCGAGAATACATTGTCGAAACGGGCTGAATTTTGGTTACTCGGGGGTTTTTGGGGTCGCTGATATCGAATCTGATTGACGAAATCGACCCCGATGAACCTGGGGACTCGGAACGCTGGTCGCCAGGCCCATCCCCAAGGTTTTCCGACCTGAATCTAAATGAAAATGGTCACTTGGGGGTTTTTTGAGGTCGCTGATCATGAATAAGTTGTTAGTTTTGTTGTCCGTTACACCTGTAGGACCAGGAACCCCGGTTGCCAGGCCCATCCCCGAGGTTTTCCCTCGAATTCGACCTGAATCTAAATGAAAATGGTCACTCGGGGGTTTTTGGGGTCGCTAATCATGAATACGTTGTTAGTTTTGTTGTCCGTTACACCTGGAAGAACAAGAACCCTGGTCGCCAGGCCCATTTGCTTCGAAATTCTCGGAATTGTGACTATAATATCTTGACGCCATTTTTTTAATACGCGTCTTGAAGCGTACGTTCAAGATATTATAGTCACAATTCCGAGAATTTTCGAAGCGAATGGGTCTGGCGACCATAGTTCTTGGTGTAACTCCGTTACACCTCTGCAGGTATAACGGACAACAAAACTAAACAATACAAAACTAACGTGTTCATGATCAGCGACCCCAAAAACCCCTGAGTGATCATTTTCGTTTAGATTCAGGTCAAATTCGAGGGAAAACCTTGGGGATGGGCCTGGCGACCAGGGTTCCTGGTCCTCCAGGTGTAACGGACAACAAAACTAACAACGTATTCATGATCAGTGACCCCAAAAACCCCCGAGTAACCATTTTCATTTAGTTTCAGACCGAATTCGAGGGAAAACCTCGGGGATGGGCCTGGTGACCAAGGTTCCTGGTCCCCAGGTTCATCGAGGTCAATTTCGTCAATCATGTTCGTGATCAGCGACCCCAAAACCCCCGGAGTAACCAAATTCAGCCCGTTTCGACAATGTGTTCTCGAATTATGATTTTTTCTTCTTAATTGGCAGGAAAAATTGCACCCCAAAAATGCATTTTTCAAAAAAACTTTTCGCAGGAACAAAAGGACATCAGGAGAGAAGGGTGTTTTTTGGAATCGATTGAAAATGACCCCCATTTTATGCAACGTGTCATTACTGGTGATGAGACTTGGGTGTTTGAGTACCTGAGTACGACCCAGAAACCAAGCGCCAAAGCATGTAATGGCACACCTCAAGCTCTCCAAGACCCATAACAGCAAAAATGAGCAAGGCGAAGATCAAATGCATGCTGATTTGCTTTTTTGATAGCCAGTAAATTATCCACAAAGAGTTTGTGCCTCCAGGCCAAACAGTAAGTCATATACTTTTACAGAGAAGTTCATGAAAAACTTGGGTCATGCGTGTGAAACCAAACATCAAGAAAGACTGGATTTTGCATCACGACAACGTTTTGCGTCACACAGCCATTTCAGTAAACGAGTTTTTAGCCAGTAAAAACATTCGTGTGGCTCCTCAGCCTCCTTATTCGCCTGACTTGAGTCCTTGTGACTTTTTCTCTTCCCGAGATTGAAAATCACCTCAAGGGACGTCATTTTGGGACCATAGAAAACATTCAAACGGCTGTAACCGACCAACTGAATGCTATTCCAGTATATGAGTTCCAGCACTGCTATGAGGAATGGAAGAACCATCTCCAGCGCTGTGTGGTTTCCCAAGAAAGTTATTTTGAAGTAGGCAATACTGAATTGTAAATCTATTCGATTAAAAAACTTAAAAAAACCGGTCTCATTACTTAATTGACACACCTCGTATAATACAATACCAGACTTGACACTTTTTTTATCATATATGATGCAATATCAGTGAACCGGTTAAAGTACATGTGGCAACCATACTACGCGTGCAGGTCCGCGATGTTGCGAAATTCGAAACAGAAGTTCGATCCCTTAAACCCCCGTGGAGTAGCCGCCACTGGGCTGCAACGTCGGCGTGACCCGCGCCGACACAATGGCACGGCAAACGTATTAATTATCGCGCTTTTTTCCAAATCATCCCTAAGTAGACACGATCAGCCGCGTTAAAAATCGCCGGGGGTTCCCCCTAATTGGCCAGCTCGCCCGCCGGGACGCATATTCGCTCTATATGAACTTTCGAAGGGGTTCGCACGCCTCTCACATATGCCAGCGTTTCGAGGCATTTCCTGTCGGGGGACAAACTATTCGCGCCAACTACGGCGCCCACCTCGAAGTGTTTGAACCCTTTCGCGACAAAATCAAAAGTGACAAATCAAAAAAACAATAAGTTACTGAGCTCCATGGTCAGAGCTTTTTTTAGGTTTAGATAGTATATATCTTATAAACTGTATATATCTTGGACGTTTTCCACGAAACACCGAACTACTATACATTTCTCGACGCGCATTCCGCCAACTTGGCATCTTCAAGATTAAAACTAAATTCTAACCCACACACTTGCTTTATTTACACTTAATTTGCCGTCACGGTGCACTGAACCGTAACCTCTGTCTTTGTTTGTCAGGGCAAACAGTGGACTGTTGGGTATTGGACCATTGTCCTTATTCATACTACTGTTACATTTTATGATTTCTAAACTTTCAAAAGCATCCAACTGTCTACTGTTTGTTACATTTCTAATTAGTTTTAAATTATTTGTGTCTGTCCTATGCACATATTTACTACTGTGCATAATAAATTAATCGTATTTATAGTTGCCTCTTTGTTATTAGTAGGGTACGGAAATATGTGACACAACGCAGGGTCGACACTATTCAACTCTATGATAATTAAAGTATAAACCGTATTTCTTAAGCGCCGTGTATTTCTTTGCCCATGCATACGTACGCCACTGACCGTGCCTGGCAACGCGCTGGGACTCGAAGACATAGTAAGCCGGTCTCATGCGGAACCTCGGGATAGTCGAACTCTAATTCTGCGGTGTGCCACACTTTCCGGACCCTAGTTATTAGAAGCTTAGCCATTGTGTCAAGTTTGAACGTCTAAGTAAAGGCTTATTTAGATATTCAGCAAAAAAATATTTGAAGGTGCCGTCTTAAAACAGGTCTAGCTCCTATACGATGTAAACTGCTCGTCAAAATTAACGTAACACTGTTTAGATGAGCGACATTTGAGTTCTATTTGAGATAGCGGTTTTTAATTTTCGGTAGTCTATAGGGTTGGTTTTAATTCCCCGAAACTGCTACGTTGTGGCTTAAAAGGTTCGCCGTCCACACCCCAAAAACCAACCCCATGTCAAAATTTGAGTTCGCAAGATTTTGACAGCAATTTCAGTGGCCTACCTCACAGGCGTTAGCCTAGTCGATGGTTCATGAGTCCATGTCATAGTCACTTGTCGCACTAAGCATCTCTTACGATTCACACAAGTGCAAAGGAATGTTCCGCCTATCCAATGAGTCTTCTTTCAGGAATTTTCACGTACTTAAAAATGTTTGGAGGGGGTCAAAAAAGGTGGTGATGGGACGCAAAAAGAGGTTGTGAAGGAGACGGACGACTCGAAGTGTGCCGAAAAGGGTTCAAGCATCCTCAGGAAGGCGTAGGAAGGTGTAGGTGTGGCTTGGAGGGGGTGCTTGGGTTGTCAAAGGGTAAACGCGAGTTGTGGCAGCCCACGCCAATTTATTAGGCAACATTTAGATCAGTGGATTCGCCCAACAAAGATCAAACCATGCAAAACCCTGCGTAAATGCAAAGGGGTGGTTTACGAGGTCTGGAAATGGGTTGAAGAGATGAGACCGCAACCAAATACTCGGAACTTATTTAGGAGCTCTTAAAGTGGATTTTTACCCGACAGCGTCCCTCTAAGTCCATCCCGGAGGTCTCTGAAATTGCCGTCACAAATCTTGCGAATTGAAATTTCGACATGGGGTTGGTTTTTGGGATGTGGACGGCGAACCGGTTAAGCCACAACCAAGAAGAGTAGAACTAAGGAGACCGAACTCCGGCTTTTCGCTGTATAACGCGACGGGCTCAAATATGTCCGCCTCCAGAGGCGCTGTAAACAGTAGTGTACCCTGGTTGCTACGGTATATAAACAGATATCTATACGTATACTGTGGTTCTGTACTAATCTGTGTGCGTTAGAGGTTAGAGTCCGTGTGAATGTCCGTGGTGCGAATACATTTGACAGACGCTCGATATTTTTCATGTCAAAGGTCAACATCGTCCAAAAATTAAGATTTTAAAAATTTAAGACTGCGCAATAGTCTGAACTCGTATAAAAAGGTAAGGCAAATTGTAGGTACGTAAATGTGCAAATGCAATGTTATTGTGAAACCTTTACAGAGATACGTGTCTAAAAGAGCAAGGTAAATTTCACAGATACATGCGAAATGAAAAAAATCACTATTTACGCGTTATTTTACCCACCCAGCACCTATTCGCTCCCTTTCCCCGTTAACTTGTGGGACTAATACTACTTTGCGCACGATTTTGGTGGTCAAACAGAGTGTATATTATAGTTTTCTGGGTATCTGACGAAAAAAAACCGCTAAAATTGCAAAAGTGGCTTATCTGAACAATGACCCTCAAAATATTTCATGTTACGTGCTTCAACGTTAACAATACAACAAAGGAAAATATTTCGTTATATTTAATATAATTTCATAATTACGTACATCTCATACATACATCAGTAATTTGAAATAACGTCCGGTTATTCGTACAGCTTCTTATATCACACAATGCAACACAGCACTTTCGAACCATATTTATTTTGTATGTATTTTTGCTAAAGCCAAACGGCATGTAAGCTTTGACAGCTTAATGATAAATGTCGTATAAAACCATAGCATGGTTTTCTATGATAATTTGAAAACATTCAAATGTGGTCCGCCGCTCATCACGTGACATCGAGTACATTACTGTTTACAGCGCCTCCTGGAGGCGGACAGATTTTATCCCTAGATACCGAACGAGTTCGGTCTCCTTAGTTCTAAACTTCTTGGCCACAACTTAATACTTTCGGTGCATCAAAACCAACCCTATAGGCTACCGAAAATTAAAAACCGCAAGTCTCTAACTCCAATAGAACGAAAATGGCACTAATGCAAAAAGTGTTTCTAATTTTGACGAGCAGTTTATTTTTGGATAAATTAGGTTAAATCGACACGTCTTGTATTTGAAGTCTCCGTTTGGCAGGCAAGTTTTTGTACACCCCGTATATTACATGTTCGTATTCGAAGCGATGAAGATAAAAAATATACGACCATTATATAAAAACGTACATTTCTTGAGGTTTAGAGCTTAACGATTGCTGGATATAAAGGAGGTCAATCAATTTTCAGCGCCATCCATTGTTTAGTTGCAGCGCAAACGTACACTTACTCGAGAGCAGGTGCGCGTTTGTATAGGAGAATCGTTTACTCTTTTGGAAATTTTATCGACTGTAGATACGTGTGTTTATGGGCGGTAATGATAGCCCAGCATTTTTTTCCATAGTTAAGATACGATACGAACCTGCCGAAGAACGACTTCTTGATGTTATCAGTCGAAAATCTTAGGCGTTTACGGTCGCTGTTTAATCAGGCTGGGTGTGCACATGCCAGATAATTTTGTCGTATTCAAATGGCGGTCACCAAGTGGACGACACGAACTGAGGTGGACTGAAGTCTTAAGGTTTTTTTAGGAGTACTTGAAAAGAAATATTTTCTCGTAAATTGTACACCGATGTTGTTTTATCTTAACCATATCATTTTGTTCGTAAATCACTAAAGGAATAATTGTAACCTACAAAAAAATATAGAAATTGGTATGTATTAGAGATAGCATCAAACCATAAAACTCAGGGCCACGTTTAGTACATAGCAGTGGCGGTGTGTGATATTTTAGTTAGAAATATCTTGAAAACGACGCATGGGACCCACTTCACTTTTTAGGTGATGACTATACACCTCTTACAGAAAGGAATTCATAGTGAAAAAACCGTCAGCAAAGTTTGCGAAAAAAATTTCAAAAACACTGGAGCACTCCCTGGGTTCTCAGTAACGCTCTGTGGAATATTTGAAGTATATTTTTTTTTCATAATCTAGAAACAAATATAAGGAGACGTTTTTCGATTTGTTACAAAATATTTTTTGTTTCAAAAAAGTTATGGCCATTTTAATTTTTGGGAAACAAAATGTTCCTATAAAATTAAAATTAAAATGGCCATAACTTAAAAAAAAAATAGTTTGCAACAAATCGAAAAACGTCTCCTTATATTTGTTTCTAGATTATGAAAAAAAATATACTGCAAATATCCCACAGAGCGTTACTGAGAACCCAGGGAGTGCTCCAGTGTTTTTGAAAATTTTTTCGCAAACTTTGCTGACGATTTTTTCACTATAAATCCTTTCTGTAAGAGGTGTATAGTCATCACCTAAAAAGTGAAGTGGGTCCCATGCGTCGTTTTCAAGATATGGCTAACTGAAATATCACCAACCGCCACTGGTACATAGTATCTAGTAACTAATTAGTAGTTTAGTACATCATTATGAGAAATACGAAAATATGCCGTGTGTGTAAAGCCAACATCGGCCAGTTATGAAAAAGGACAAACAGAAGTGAGACAACAGATAAGAAACAACCGCACACGCATCGAAAGTAGTGAGGGAATAAGATCGGCCCTCTCACCACCTGTGCTTGTTGTTAGGCCGAGAAGTGTAGCATTTGTCCTTTTTTCACAACCGGCCGATGTCGGCTTTACACAAACTGTATACTTAAAAAACACTACTTGGCAACACTAAAAATATGTACCTCGTATATATTTTTATAACCGCCAAAAAAGTCAGAATGACTCAATTCAGGCGAATAAAGAGGTTGAAGAGCCACATGAATGTTTTTACTGGCTAAAAAGTCGTTTATTGAAAGGACTGTGGGACAAGGCGCATTGTCGTGATGCAACATCCAGTTGTTCTTGATGTTCGATCTCACACGCATGACCCTATTTCGAAGTTTTTCAAGAACCTCTCTGTAAAAGTGTTGATTTACTGTTTGGCCTGGATGCACGAACTGTTTGTGGACAATTGCCTGGCTATCAAAAAAGCAAATCATCATCCCTTGAGGTGATTTTTTGTCTCGGGAAGAGTAAAAAGTCACAAAGACTCAAGTCAAGCGAATAAGGAGGCTGATGAGCCACAGGAATGTTTTTACTGGCTAAAAACTCGTTTACTGAAATGACTGTGTGACAAGGCGCATTGTCGTGATGCAACATCCAGTTCTTCTTGATGTTTGGTCTCACACGCATGACACTTTTTCTTTTTCAGGTTTTTCAAGAGCCTCTCTGTAAAAATGTTGATTTGCTGTGTGGCCTGGAGGCACAAACTCTTTGTGGACAATTTCCTGGCCATCAAAAAAGCAAATCAGCATGCATTAGATCTTAGACTTGCTCATTCTTGTTGTTTTGGGTCTTGGAGAGCTTGAAGTATGTCATTCCATGCGTTGGCGCTTGGTTTCCGAGTAGTACTCAAACCACCGTACCGAGTCTCATCACCAGTAACGACACGTTGCATAAAATGGGGATCATTTTCAATCGATTCCAAAAAAGACACCTTTCTCTCCTGATGTCCTTTTGTTCCTGCAAAAGGTTTTTTGGAACCATTTTTGCGCAGATTTTTCTCATCCCCAATTCGTTAGTCAAAATATGATGAACGGTGGTGTGACTCAAATTTAACTCTTTGCCGATCATTCTTGTCGTCAACCGACGATCTGAATACACAAGATCTCGTATTCTATTAACATTTTCATCGGTTCTTGAAGATGAAAGCCTTCCGCCGCGTGGTTCATCGTCTCTCGACCCTTTTTCTTCTGAGAATGCCTTAAACCTGGGGTCTTGAAAAAATACTGTCTCCGTAGGTGTGTTGAAGTTTTGAAAAGGATCCGTTGCGCTGTATCCAAGTCTGAATCAAAACCTGATAGAACACCGGTTTACGAAAACAGTCACAAAAAACAAACAAATGACTCTAACAAGTTCAAACTTGCACTCAAGGTGCATTACATGTTAACCTACCGCCCTTCCGGCAAGTCCCGTCTCCGCAGTGTTGCTAGATCGGACGCTATATTGCCAATCACATTACTTAATTTACACACCTCGTACATAGTAGACATTTTCTTCATGAAATCACTTAAGGGAGTATCTCCTTCAATTTTCCAGATTACTTAGGAAACACTCAGTATACATATATTATGTATATCCCGACGTTCGTTTGTCTTTCTGTTCGTTTATTCAAAAATATTAAATAAATGATATAGGTACACAAATACTTATCAAAAATACTGTTATTATCTAATTGACAAGTAACTTTGTCAATCAATTTTGTCAATAATAAAAAAACTTTATATATATGACCTTTTCTTCATGAAATGACTCGAGAAAGTGTCTTCTTCAGTTTTTCAGACTACTTAGGAAACACCCTGTATAATACTCCGGACTGGGTAACAAAGAAGATATACAGGGTGAGTCAGATATAATGGTCCAATACTAAACTGGAAATACTAGACATCAAAATAAGTATTATGATGCCTTATACCAATGTCGCTAGTTTAACAGATACAGCGTGTTCAAAGTTTAAATTTTATACTGAAAGTCAAGTACATTGAACCTCTTAAATGCAAGTAACTTAAAACCCGATAGATTTAGACGACCTAAACAAGAATACCTTTTTTGTGTAGAATTAGGCGTTCTTCTATATTCTCTTGTTTTACGCATGGCTCAACTGATAAAAAAAATATTTTAATTTACTTAAATAATACGGTGAAACTAACACCCTCTAAGAGCAATGCCAAAATAAGTTTAAAATTCGTAATTCTCACACCAAAAAAAAAAAAAACATAAAACAACCAATTTTTAGATTTATACTATTAAAACTTTCTCAATTATTGAGAAATTTCAAAATAAAATTTAAACTTTGAACACTCTGTCTCTCTTAAACCAGCGGCACTGGTATAAGGCATGTTGAGCTCAATGATAACATTTTGGTGTCTAGTATCTCCAGTTTAGTGTTGGCCCATTCTTTCTGACTCATCGTGTATATAGATTTCTTTCAAATTTTGTTATTGTTAATGTCGTTTTATTTGCTATTAGATTTAGCAATTTTTGCAAAGTAGCAAAATTTGCGATTAGATTTGGCAATAAGGCAGATTGCAGCAGAGGTCAAAGTAGCTTATGCTGTTTTTCGCATATCCCATATAAGGAAATATCAGTTGCAGCAGTGGCGGCCTGTGGAATTTGGCATGTTTGTATTTCCGAAGGGGAGGCATGGGACCCACACTATATTTTAGGGGGTAGTTACTAGACATAAGTAGAAGGCTGTAATGGCAAAAAAATCTTCATGGAAAACTTTTTTTTCCAAAAATTGCTGCCTCCAGGCAGATCTTGGAAACAGCTTACAAAATATTTGCAAAATATTTAGTTTTTTCATAATCACCGAGTAAATACAATTTTTTTTATACTTGTGATTTTTGCAAAATTCTTATTTTCCTTAAAGATACATCTATTGTAGAACCTCATAGACGAAATGTTGTGATGAAATAAAAAATCAAACCATAACTTTTACAGATTTCTCAAATCAAATCAAACCAGAACTTTCTCAAAATTTCGAGAATCACAGGTATAAAAAAAATTGTATTCACTCGGTGATTATGAAAAAAAATATTTCGCAAATATTTTGCAAGCCGTTTGCAACTGCCCGGAGGCAGCCATTTTTGGAAAAATAATTTCGCAAGATTTCCCTGAAGATTTTATTGCCTTTATAGCCCGCTACTTAGGTCTAGTAACCACCCCCTAAATTATGGTGTGAGTCCCATGCCTCCTTACGAAAATACGAGCATGTCAAATTCCACCGACCGCCACTGAGTTGCAGAACGATACATCTATATATTTTTTACTACGCTGTATATTTTTTTGTTTGATAAATTGCAGTTCGAAGTCTAGCAACTCCACCCCGTTCTAGAATTTCACTCTAGAACCGTCTCATTGAACGCAGCCCGCGAAACTCTTTTTATACGTTATAAACACAAGGCGGATGAGGCATGTAACGATCTCTCAGTCGCTAATTAAAGGTGATTTCGTAAGAGCAAGCGCTAACATTCACCGCCTTACGAATAAATTGGCTACCGCTATAGGAACCACGAGCAAGACCCCGGAATGTTAATTGAGGTACCTGGTAGCCTTAAATCGAACATACCTAACAATTTGGATGCGTCGTTTTTTTACGTTAACAACTATTAAAATTTCTAAGATACATTTATAGCGAAATTTGTCACGGACGATGGTCTCGAAAGAATATCCGTTGCGAGCAGTTTGTAGTGTAGATGGAGATGTCGTGGCTCTTATGGAGTATTGATAATACGAGGTGTGTAAATTAAGTAATGAGACTGGCAACGTAGCGCCCCATTTAGCAACACTGCAGAGACGGGACTTGGAAGGGCGGTAGGTTAACATGTAATGTACCTTCAGTACAAGTTTGAACTTGTTAGAATCATTTGTTTGGTCTTTGTGGCTGTTTTCGTAAACCGTTTTTTTTCTAGTGCGTTTTAAAAATGACATTAATTATGAGAAACGGTGTGCTATCAGGTTTTGCGTCAGACTTGGACACGGCGCAACTGATAATTTTGCAAAACTTCAACAGGCCTACGGAGACAGTGTTTTTTTCAGGGTTTTTCGGTGGTTTAAGGCATTCTCAGAAGGAAGAGAGTCGATTGAAGATGAACCACGGAGCCTTCATCTTCAAGAACCGATGAAAATGTAGATAGAATACGGGATCTTGACAAGCATGATCGGGAAATAGTTAAATTTGAATCACACTACTGTTCATGAGATTTTGACTAACGAATTGGGGATGAGAAAAATCTGCACAAAAACGGTTACAAAAAACCTTTCGCAGGTACAAAAGGACATCAGGAGAGAAAGGTGTCTTGACTTTTTGGAATCGATTGAAAATGATCCCCATTTTATAGAACGTATCTTTACTGGTGATGAGACTTGGGTGTTTGAGTACGACCCCGAAACCAAGTGTCAAAGCATGGAGTGGCACACTTCAAGCTCTCCAAGGCCCAAAAAATCAAGAATGAGCAAGTCGAAAATCAAATGCATGCTGATTTGCTTTTTTGATAGCCGGGGAATTGTCCACAAACAGTTTGTGCCTCCAGGCCAAACTTCAAAAAACGGTCATTCGTGTGAGACCAAACATCAAGAACACCTGGATGTTGCATCACGACAATGCGCCTCGTCACACAACCATTTCACTTAACGAGTTTGTAGTCAGTAGAAACATTCCTGTGGCTCCTTAGCCTCCTTCTTCGCCTGACTTGAGTTCTTATGACTTTGTTCTCTTCCCGTGATTGAAAACTCACCTCAAGGAACGTTATTTTGGGACCATAAAAACATTCAAATGGCTGTAACCGACTAGCTGAAGGCTATTCCAGTATATGAGTTCCAGCACTGCTATGAGGAATGGAAGAACCGTCTTCAGCGTTGTGTGGCTTCCCAAGGAAGTTATTTTGAAGGAGAAAATACTGAATTGTAATCCTATTCAAATAAAAAAACAATAAAAAATTAATCTCATTACTTAATTTACACACCTCATATATTGATTAGCACTTAATTTAACACAATTGTATTGTCGACGCGTCGACTTTGATGACAAGGTCGACAATTTTTAATACCTACATTAAGAATGTAAACAATGTCGACAATGTCAACAATACAGTAAACTACATAAAAATATGTCCATAACTCATACAAAGCGTCAAGCTAGCTCATAACCACAGAACATTGGACCGTAAAGTCTATGGTCCAGAGCCGATATATGCCAAATGATAACCAAAATCCGAAGCAGGGAATGACAAAACGTTGAGTACTAGATTCTAATTAAATATGTTGAAAAAAAAATTGGACTTTATCCACGAACTACCATAATTTACTCGACGCACGTTTCGCAACTAAGTTGGTATCTTCAGGAGAAGATTAAAACTATAACAGTTTTCCAGTCCAGTTTTTTTGTTTCTACGCTGAAGGTTCCAGTACCCACTCCAGAAATATGTTGTACAATAAAAATATTTTTATAAATAAATAAAAAACTAAATAAAATTTGTTTAGTTACCTGTGACCTTCTTGCAGATCCAGTCTTTTTAAAACAACCTTACTAAAATTACACTTTGCTTGCCATTTGTTTTTATTAAATCAAATTTAAGATATCTAGAATTTTTGTTAACACTTCCAAATTAAAGAAAAATTTTAAAAAAAATTAAAAAAAAATTCAATTTTTAATTTTATTAAAAAAAAATCCCCGGGAAAAACCAAAAAATTTTTTTTTTTTTCCCCTAAAAAAAAAAAAAAAAAAAAAAAACCCTTTTTCTTTAAAAAATTTAAAAAAAAATTTTAACCCCCCAACCCCAGGCTAAAATTAAAAAAAAAAAAAAAAAAAAATTTTTCCAACCCAAAAAAAAATTAAAAAAAAAAAAAAAAAAAAAAAAAAAAAATAATATTTTCGACCACTTATCATTTAAAAGCACATTTTCGATAAATGGTTGATAAGAACTGTAAGGAATACAATAAACAACACGAAAATATCAATAAAAAAATGACCCAACTTTTTTCATTATTTACCCATTATTATCGACTTTGTCGACATTTTCAACATACTCGACGTATTGTTGACGCGTCTCTGTATAAGCAGTAAGCATTTTATTTAGATGTAGATACTCAATACGAATTTGTAGTTAATTATACTAATCTAGTCATTAGATGCTCAAAAAGGTGCTGATTTGAAACAAATTGTGGGTAGTCATGATTTTTGGCTCCTTAATGTTTTTGGGGTGCTGATTACTAGGGTTGGCCGATGGTGCCGGAATTCAGTAGCGCGCGGCGGGCGGGTATTGACTTCGGTCTTTCCACCCAACCGTCTGGCAGACTTCAGTATTATTATTAGTATGTTGAATGTGTTTACGTCGTCGGTGTCGGTATTAATAATAAAATACGTACGTTAATAATAAAATGTCACATATGCAAACGCCTAAAAAAATACCATTGGCTGACAAAGTGAATATATTAATTGGTGATTTTCAGATTTATTTTATGATGTACATTGTTGTACACATATTTAATGTTGTACACAGATTGTACAACCATGTACAATGTGTAAGGAAAACTGCTATATATGGACAAACGCGTTTGTAGCCGTAACATAAATAGTGCGAAACATAAAAATAAAAAAGGGTATAAAAAGAGGATACGCCCTTAAGAACTCAGTTTATGTTCGACATACTTTTAATGCTTGTTTAATAAGTTGATGAACCCCTGAATGTACCCATTAAATAACTAAAGTGGACTAAGCGTGCATTAAAAAATCCACGGTTGTGATACGTCTTGACGAGACATTTCCAGCAAATAAAAGCTGTTATTTTACAATTAAATCCTGCCGAAGCTGCAGCTATTATTCATAGTAACTATAAAGGTTTGTATGACGTCATACATAAATTACAGAACAGTGCGTTGTCGTTTAGGATCCTTCAATTTTTCAGACTACTTAGAAAACACCCTGTATAATACTCCGGCCTGTATAACAGAGAAAATATATATGTAGAATTTCTTTATAATTTTGTTAAATTGTTAATGTTGTTTTATTTGCTATGATGTCAATTAATTAAATACTGTATGTGTTTATTTAATATTTTAATAATAACTTTTTATAGGAACTAGGTTTAGTTAATATTTTTATAGGAACTAGGTTAATTAGTCTATGACAGAAGTATAACAGTTCTGAACATTAATGTTTTTTTTTTAATTTGTGGCCATCTACATATGTAATTTTTTCATGTTATCAATTTGAAACTACTGTAAATTTGTTACTTATGAAAATATCAAGCCTGATTCAAATTACTTGCTCACCATTGGTAAGTTCGTTACTATTTATTATTCGAGATACCAGATAGGTTAAATTAGCAAACTAGTACATTTTCGCGAAGTTCGCCAAGTACGGCATGTTTCTATCTCCTGTACTAACCGGGATACCTTACAAAACCATCGATAATGGAATACTCTGTATAGACCGTTTTTCTCTGAAAATACGATTTTTAATATTTTTTAAAATAAAAAAGAGTGATCCCTTAGTACGGGTCCTCGCTACGCCACTGCTGTATAGATTTCTAAAAAGCTTCCTAATGTATTGCAAGCTACTTAACACAAAAAATTAACCAAACAAAAAAAAACATCCAGTACAAGGACTTGCTAAACTGGCAGGTGATATGTACCTCTTCGAAATAGTAGATACTATTGAATTTATAGCCCCATATCGCAAAATGACACGCTTCTAAGGAAGGATGATGCATTTTAGGAAATTGGAATATCCATAAGCTGTCCCGATAAGGCTTTGAATAGAACATCTATGGGTAAGTGCGGATCCTTTATCGGCCACATATTGATCGACATGCAGAGGTAATTTGTGGCGATAAACTTGTATGTAAACTGGGGCAGTCCACTATGCACCTAGTTTATACCATTAGGGTTATACTGTGCAAGGTGCGTTACACAGATGGAAATGCGTGGCAACTTATAAACTGCAAGAAATATCGTAAGATAAAAAAAGTCCATCCTCAAAGTAAGCCGTGGAATCGATCCCGCTTGTCTTGAATTATTACTCTTAGAACTGCCAAGTTCTGTAGTTCTTAATATTCATAAAATGGCATTACTGTCATTCTCATTGTATGATACACAATTAAAAAAAAACATATGGGCCATTCCGCGGTAATCAATACCAAGGAGTAAAAAAATAATTAAGCGAATATATGTTAAAATAGAAAATTAACAGGTATTATATTCTCAATTTTCATAATTCTAAAGAAATTCATCAATATTTTCGCCGATAAACATATGAGAAACCCAAGACATAGAAAAGAACAGAAGAAGCAAAAGGAAACCCGAAAAAAACAATTAAAATTATAGAACAGAAAATATCTAAAATCTTATAATACTAGTTTTAATTTTTATATAAATAAAGCTTCAAAGTGTACATAAGCTTTTGTTTAATTTGCACTCGTAACACCCGTCACAAATCTTGTAACACCCGTCACAAGTTTTGCTTGCAAAAAAAATGTGAAAAACAATATATCTACAAATCTCTTACAATTATCAGAAATGAACATCATTTATCTCTCCACTTAGTTATTCATTTTGTTACAAAGAAAAACTTCTAATTTAGCTGAACTCCGATGTTTAGCCAACAAGGTAGCATATTTAGCAACACCCGTCACAGGACTTAAACCTATTATTGCATCTAAACGCCGTAATTCGTAAACGAGTAATTCCTAATACGATTTTGTTTTAATTAAAATATCGTTGAAATGAATTGAATTATACTGAAAACGCAGACAATTTTGTTCTAATTTAGGAATTATAACAGTTAGAATGCGTACAAATGTAACACCCGTTACCGCGGAATGGCCCATATGCAACAAAGAACCTAAAACTTATAAAGGGTACCCCAGGATATGATAGTCAAATCGGCTCCAGATAGGTCTCGTAATTTCGGGGTTATACATGTTCCTGGTGCTAAGAAAAAAGTTTACAGTTGGTTCACAGCCTCCTAACTTCCACCCTCTCACCCCTACCAAGGAAAATACGTGTTTTTCTCCAAAAAAAAAACAAAGCTCATGTAAAATATTGTCTTGAACTAAAGAAAATATTTATTTTGGTCTCCGAGGTTCCATACCCGATTTTTAAATATTGAAAAAAAAGATCATATTTTTTTGCGGATGTATGAGGTGTCACGCCAATTTGTCTTTTTCATACATTAATTTAAACTTAATTTTACCTCATTTTTTTCAGATTTTTTGGCGTAGTAAGTCATCTTCAAAATCGAAAAAAAAAAAACATAATTTCACCTAATTATTCGACAGTTTTTCTCCCTGTTTTTTGTCAAGTAGGTACCTAGTTAATAAAAATGAACAATTTTTATGAAGTACAAATTTATACTTAAATATGGTGAACAAGTGCTTTTCTAGCTCTGCAGGACCCCATATCCCATATAAAAAAAACTCCTATTTTTTGCTCTTATGAGGTGCTATGTCATTTTTCTGATCTTTTGATACACATAGTTAAATTACATTTTATATTTTAGTTTTTTTTTTCAGATTTTTTGGACAGGTAGGTCAGCTTCAAAATCTAAAAAAAAACTTATTTTCACCGGATTATTCTAGGATATTCAGTTAGTTTAACTATAATAAATATTTTTCTTTCACTAGCTTATAAAAACGATTCGATTTCTGTTAATTAAAGATTTATGTTGTTAAATGTCGTAAACAAGTGGTTTACTTATACTTAGAATAATATTTCCCTTTTATGTGTATCTCCAATTTCTCTTTCAAAATGACAACCTTCTCCTATTTCCCGATTATTTTCTCCAACGCAGTAATCAAAAGAATTATTATTAAACGTTAAAACCTTGAAATTCTAAAACTCAAACTTTCATAACTTTAGTTATATGTTCCAAAACAGGCGATTTTGCGATACGATTGAGCATAGGAAGACGTCAAAACCTTCACAAGTATCTAAAGTTATGAAAGTTTTGGAAGTTTTACAAAATATTCATCTCAGGCACAAAACTAAATTAATTTTACTCACGTCTAATATAACGAGCCTATAAAAAGTAGTCATTAAATCTGGCTATAAACGAGAGAGATGCAAATTTTTGCATCAGATGCAAAACTTTGTTGTCAAACTTTTGAAGTGGCTGTCACAATTGTAAAATAAATAATGGGATTCATTTTTAATGAAGAACAGAGACGTGTTTCACTTGGAATATATTTTAGAAATAAATTTCAAGTTACAGTTAAGTAACAGTCAAGTTAGTGGCAGTAGAATCCACGAATACTGGGTATAAATAATGGGATTCATTTTTAATGAAGAACAGAGACGTGTTTCACTTGGAATATATTTTAGAAATAAATTTCAAGTTACAGTTAAGTAACAGTCAAGTTAGTGGCAGAAGAATCCACGAATACTGGGTATATTTGATAAGAGCTGCATATCGTAGGCTTAGTGCAACCCCGTTAAGCCCATATTCGACCAAACTAGAAGTACTATTAAGCCAAAAATTAGTATAATACAAAGAATAAATGCTTTTTTAGTTTTCCCTAAACTAAATACTTTAATGAAAGAAGCGATTTTGCATTTGAAAAAAAAAATGTTACACATCTCGACAATAATTACGTTTTTGAACTTACCAGCAAATTGAAAGAGTCGATCAGAAACAAGGAAGTGGCAGACCCAGAGTAAGGACAGAAGAAAATCACAAGAAAATACAATCCAAGAACATCAATTAGCCATTTTAGCCAACAAGTCAATCTGGCCTATACAACGTGTCAACGAATTATGAAAAATGATTTAGAGCTCCATCCATATCATCTGCAGTCCGCACAAGAAATCAGAGCGGACGAATTTGTAAGACTACAGTTCTGCCAAGTGTCAATGTTTTATTTTAACCATTTTAACATTAACAATGCTGTGTTCGAAAAAATTTTTTTACTGATGAGGCTTGGTTCCATCTTTCGAACTATACTTTTTTAATGGAACACTGAATGCAGAGAGGTACCGTTTAGAAATATTAACACGTTTTATACAAATGTTGCATGACGAAGAATTGCAAGATTATATTCCACAAGATGGAGCTCTTGCGTATCAGAAAACAATAATTACTTATACTAGAAAACAATTACTTATACGAGCTTCGAAAGGTTCTAGGCGAATTTTTCGAATTTAGTTTCAACACGCAGACCATATCCCCCCTTCTAGATTTTACGATTTGACCCCCTGTGATTTGTTTGATAAAATACTGGATACAGCTGCACGTTATTAACTCAGTTAAAATGAGAACTCAGTTGTGTATAAATATGGGCGGTCATCATTTTCTTTAATAGTGTATTATTTTTTCGAAAATATAGTTTCTTTTTAGTAAAGTTTTTTATTTCAGTGTTTTGGATACCCGGTAAAAGTACCTATCAAGGTTAACATGTAAGGCACCTTCAGTACAAGTTTGAACGTGTTAGATTCATTTGTTTGTTCTTTGTGACTGTTTTCGTAAACCGGGTTTTCCTGGTGCGTTTTAAAAATGAGTGACGTTCATTTTAAGAAACAGTGTGCTATCAGGTTTTGCTTCAGATACAGCGCAACGGATACTTTTGCAAAATAATTTCAACACGAATACGGAGACAGTGTTTTTTTCAAGAGACCAGTTTTTTTCGATGGTTTAAGGCATTCTCAAAAAGAAGAGAGCCGATTGAAAATGAACCACGCAGCGGAAAGCCTTCATCTTCAAGAACCGATGAAAATGTTGATAGAATACGGGATCTTGTGCGTTCATATCATTGGTTGACGACAAGAATGATCGGGAAAGAGTTAAATTTGAATCGCACCACTGTTCATCAGATTTTGACTAATAAATCGGGGATGAGAAAAATCTGCGCAAAAATGGTTCCAAAAAAACTTTCGTAGGAATAAAAGATATCCAGAGAGAAAGGTCTCTTGACTTTTTGGAATCGATTGAAAATGATCTCCATTTTATGGAACGTATGATGAGAATTGGGTGTTTGAGTACGACCCGGAAACCAAGCGCCAATTTGGTTTTTTTTTATAGCCAGGAAAATGTCTACAAAGCGTTTGTGCCTCCAGACCAAACAGTAAATCAACACTTTTACAGAGAAGCTCTTAAAAAAACTTCGAAAAAGGGTCATGCGTGTGAGACCAAACATAAAGAACAACTGGATGTTACATCACGATAATGCGCCTTGTCACACGGCCATTTCAGTAAACGAGTTTTTAGCCAGTAAAAACATTCCTGTGGCTTCTCAGCCTCCTTATTCGCCTGACTTGAGTCCTTCTGACTTTTTTCTTTTCTGACTTTTTCCCGAGATTGAAAAACCGAGCAGCTGAAGGTTATTCCAGTATATGAGTTCCAGACCTGCTATGAGGAATGGAAGAACCGTCTCGAGCGCTGTGTGGCTTCCCAAGGAAGTCATTTTGAAGAAGACAATACTGAATTCTAATTCTATTCTCATTCTCATATTCAGTCTCATTACTTAATTTACACACCTCATAAGATTTAGAATAGAAATACGTCTTTTCTTCTTCTAGGCTTCTAAACAGCTACTATCGGCCCCCTCTCGTAAAATATCCTAGAATCGCCACTGGAGGCACCTACAACCTAACCGGCACCCGTGAGCTGGCAAGACAATACGACGCGACGAGGAACAGGTTTATATCATCGGTGCCCGCGACTCGTCCGTTTCGGTTTTTGTAACTGTCTTCCGAATCCAGCACCTAATAGCAATACGTTTTTTGCGCGTCCCATCTAACAGCAAAAACCGCATTGCCTTAAAGTTTTCGGTAAACATTCAATTTGCTTTATTAAACATTAATGAGCCCGCCGTTTCATGCCTCATTTAATTTATAAAGGCTTCGGCTTAGATGCGTCCGAGTACTTTCACTTTGCGACTGTTTCGCTGAAATTACACGGTACGAAGTGCGCGCTTTTAATATACAGGGAGCGGCGAAAGTGCGGCACAAATTTGTGAGAGACCTAGACAAACTAATTTTTGTAAAATAAAAACGAAACGGGTCAAAGGAGGATGTTAAAATATGGTTGATTTTGGTCTAACGTAGGCAAGGAAGGATTGGGGCGGTTTCTGGCAGCATTCCTCCCATAGAATGCGACGGTGTACTCTGTTTCGCAAAAAAAATGGCGCCAACAAAGCGAAAAAGGTAAATTTAAAAAATTCACAATATCTAGAATATGATACACTAAAACCTAGAGTAGGTACTGGAACCTACGGTTGCCTACGAACCGTAACGACTATATGTTCGGACAAACGCATTTTTTTCAAAAAAATTTCACAAAAATCATGCAAAATTGCACAAATTTACAACCACGCTATAAAACCTAGAATATATAAAATTACATACATTTACAAGATAATATTGTGCTAAAAATTATTATTAGCTTGGATTTGTTATGAATTTATAGCCAAAAATATAAAAATCTGCTAAAACTGCTGACAATTAAATGTTCGGAAACTCGAGAAACCTGTCCTAAAAAATAAATAAAAATTTTTTGTTGCCACGGTAACCATTAATTTCAGAATTAGATATGTCAGTCAGAGGTGATTTCTGGTAGTTTTTGCGAATATTCGTTATTTTTAAATAAAAGTGGGCCGTGGACGTGCGACTGATCAAAAATTACGGCAGCTCATTGTAAAAAAAATACTGCAGTGGCAAAAAAAATTCGCGAAATTGCGGAAAAATTGTGCTTTGCAAAGTCTACTGGTGGGGACATATTAAAGCATTACCGCGAGACTAGAAATTTGGATGTAAAAGGTAAAACTCCTGCAAGACCCAGACTTGTTACTGAAAAGAGCCAAAGGTTGTTGGTGAAAATTTGCAAAAAAAGTCAACGGAACACCTTAACACCGGTATATAACAGCGCAATGAAACTCTGAAACAGGAGAAAGGCTATCCCGCGAATGTTGCAGAAAATACATTCATCAGTCTGCGCTCAGTTTTTATAAGGTATTACTATTTTATTTTTCAAATTTTTAATTTTTCTATTTTCGTAAATGATCGTAGGCTAAAGAAAAGCCTTTATTAACTGAGGCGCAAAAAATCTACTGAATTGGGCCAAACCGAAGGTATCGTAGACTATAGAAGTCTGGTCAAGAGTAATTTTCAGTGACGAGTTCAAATTTGATGTCTGCGTAGGCAATCATAGAAAAAGAGTAGTAAGAAGAAAAAGTGAAGCCTTTCATAAGGACTGCCTTAAATGAACCGCAAAATTCCGGAAGGGGATCATGATTTGGGGATATACATATGTCCGCTAAAGTTTTAGGGCAGTATGAGGTCATAGCCCTCTATGAACATTAACGTTGACGGTACCCGTACCGTTGATCTTACCCTTACCGTCAACGTTGACAAATATATACAAATACTTACGAATAGCATATTACTGACTGTTTAGGATATGTACCCAGACAATAATTTCATATTCCAACAAGCCTGCGCAGCTTCCCATTCTGCAAAAAAGACGAAAAAGTGGTTCGGGGAACAGCATATGAAAGTACTATCATGGCCATCAAACAGCCCCGACCTAAATGTCATTGAAACACTGTGGTATAAGATAAAAAAGAGTTTTGACAGATAATCTTCAAAGAACGATCTCTAAAGGAAAAAATCGGCGAAATTTGGGACACCTTTTCACCAGAACTCTGTCGAGGCTTGGTTGAAACAATGCCTGCAAAAATTCGGGCCGTGATTAAGGCAAAAAGTGACGTAACGCCTTATTAATACTTTAAATAATAAAATATTTTTCATCCGAACATTTAGTTGCCAGTTATTTTGTTACATTTTATTTGTTTGGTTAAGTTGTGACATTGTTAATTTGTTTTTTTTTTTGAAAACATTAATTAAAATCTATACATTTAAAGTTCTTGTGCTGTCAGCTGCATTAGTCAATTGTTGCTTCATTATACATAAAAACAGTCTAATACGCGAAAAATGCGTTAAAAATCAGGGCAAACAGTCGACTAGTGAGTATTGGACCATTTTCCTTATTCATACTACATTTATTCATACTACTGTTACATTCAATGATTTCTAAACTTTCAGAAGCATCCAACTGTCTACTGTTTGTTACATTTCTAATTCTTTTAAATTATTTATGTAATCCTAAAACATGTTGGACAACACAAGACTTTCCGTTATGCATATTTTAAATAACCATGTCTCTTAAATCTAGTCAAAATAAACTTTCTGTTTGCCCAATATGCTTTTAATCACAATCTTTACAACTTATTTCGTACATTCCAGACTTATTGTTATTTTTGTCGATTGTCGTTATTGTTATTGTTATTGTCGATTTTGTCTTTGGGGTTGCCCAAAAGCGTCAATACTTTATTTTTTAGAATTATAAATCAAATTGATATTAATATTTTTAAAAACTTTATCTAGTCCACGACCGTGCATGGAAGTTGCCATGTGAACCTAAATTCACCAATTTAGGTTCACATGGCAACGAAACAAATTTCGAATTGTCAGTTTCTCTATGAGAAAAGTCGTGGAATTGTACAAGGCTCTCTTGAATTTACACTTTCTTTTTAACGTATCTATTAAATAGGGTGAGTAACCGTTATTCTTAGCTATATCTTTGATTAAATTTTTCTCATGTTCAAACCTCTCTTTACTGACGGGGAAACTTAACAAACCGTGAATTAGAAAATTAAAACTTGCCATTTTATGTTGAAAAGGGTGGTGTGAATCTTTCTCAGAAGAAAGAAACCGCGACTCTTAGATACATATATTCCCAACGATTCACACCTTTTTTTGTTTGGTTACCATTCTTTTTCACATCGCAAGGGTCAAAAACTAAGGTGAATTTAGGTAAATCTCAGTTAAAATTTTCCTCAATCGCGTGTCAAATCGTAAGCATCTATTAACTGAGTTAAATTGAAATGGGAGGTGGATGTCTGAGAGATGAGTGAGGACCCAGAGGTAATTCGCGGAAACGCGGCCGTGCCTTCCGATACCACTACAGACTTTGACAAAAGAATTCCGGTTTATATTTCAAGGACTGTTGTTCTTTATATCATGGTGTTTTGCATGAAAATGACGGAAATATTCGGAATAATCAAGAACATGTACTATTTTTTAATATATTTCTATATCATTCATCTCCACTTCCCGTTCATATTCTACATCTACTAGTGTCAATATATATGTGTCAAAATGACCATTAGTTTACAAGTTACAGTGGTTTTAACGACGCTAATTTTGTAATTTTCAAAACAATGGAAAAATCAGAATTTGATGTGTTGACAAAGCATTGCTTCCTAATGGAAAAAAATACCGTTCAAGCCATGCAATGGCTTGACAAGTGTTATTTGGACTCTGCTCCATCGAGTCAAATGATAGAAAAGTGGTTTTCGGATTTTAAACGCGACCGTACAAACAACGATGATGCTGAACGCTCTTGTCGCTCAAATTAGGCAGTTGTTCCAGAAAACATAAAAAAATGCTCAAAACCGTTTTGGAAGACCGTAAAGTGAAGACAACTGACAGCTTAAAGATATCAGAAGGCAGTGTATTCACTAATTTGCATGCACATTTGTCCCTGAGGAAGCTCTGTTCGAAGTGGGTCCTATGTTTGCTCACGTTTGGAGCTGTTTAGGCGAAATAAAAAAGGATTTTCTATGCGATATAATGACAATGGATGAAACATGGATCTATCACTACACTCCAGAGTCAACTATTACTTGTTCACAAATCTCAAAAATAAAATGTTCGCCCGAAAGAGATATGGACAAATCGTTCAATAAGAAATGCATGTAAATGTTAGAGAAGCGTTGGAATGAATGTATCACTCTTGAAGAGGGAGACTGTGTTGATGAATAAAGTCGAATTTTGCCTTAAAGTTGTTGTTTTATTGGTCATCCTACGAACTTATTAAGTGATGTTAAAATGTTTTGAATTAAAATTGATGCTTCGTTCGTTTTTTTTGCGAAAACTTGCTCATTTCAATTTTATTGAATTTGTGCAGTATTTTTGCCGCGCTCTGTATGTACACTAAAGTTAGCAATTGATTATTTCGCAAGCTTTACTGAGTTTAGTCTAGATTAAAAGATTGATGAGTGTGCGGAAAGTTTTTAAACGATTAACGTTTGAGTTGTTTTCAGTAATAGGGTGGTAATATCCCACTCACGATTAGGGGTATTCAGTGCTCAATAATTTATAGAAAACAGCTGTCAAAGAATCACCACTTACACATCTTCCACATTTAATTAGATGAAATCTTTAATAAAATAGTTATATTCACTCTTTAGCTATTATTTATCTAAATAATAGCTAAAGACACCATTCAGGATTTCCACATACATTTCCACCAGTTTTGACTAGATATATACGAGGTATGGCTATTAAATAACCGAACTGCTGTCATAACACTTTTTATTCGTTACCAACTACAGTAGCAACTTTCTCGCCTTCAATGTTCATTCTTGATTCCTTTTGCTCAGGAGTGAGGAGTTTTGGCACCATTTTTGCGCAAACTTTGCGCATGTTCAACGATTCATGCAAAACCTGGCGAACACATTCTTTGTCGATTCCTGTTATTTCAGAAAGCCCTCGGATGCTTAGACGACGATCTTCGCGGAGTAATTTACCAATTTTTTTAATGTTTTCGTCCGTTTTTGACGTTTAGGGTCGTCCGGGGCGCGGATCGTCTTCAGTCGTTTCATGTCCCTCTTTAAACCGTTTAAACCATTCAAAAACTTGTGTATGGGATAAACATTAATTCCTGTACGCTTCTTTTTATATTGCACAAGTTTCTGTAAAAGTTTTCCCCAGTTTAACAAGAAACTTGAAATTAACCCGTTGCTCCATCTGAACACTTAACATTTTTTCGACGCGTCACTGGTGCGTAGACTAATTCAAACGACTGCTACAGTTAAACTGAGCGACCCATTGGCTTGTCCAGCGAGCTCAGAGTGGGGAAAGTATCACCAGACACAGTTCTGTTCAAACTTGTCGCGACACGCTCGCAGCGCGCTGGTCCCAGCATCAGGTCGGTTATTTAAAAGTCACACCTAGTAGCTTCGTTTAGAGAAGTGTTTAGGAAGTGTGAATAGAAAGGAAGTGAGGCAAATCTTTAATGAACACCCACAAACCCCTATGTGGCGTTTAAGGCAGCAAGTAAACGTATCCTATGGAACCTTCGATACAATTCTGAAGTGCGACCTGCATATGCACCCTCATCGTCTAAACTCAGTGCAAGAACTGAAGCTTGAAATGAAATCTTCCAAGTTCTCACTAGTGTTTTCGATTCTGTAAAAAGAAGAATGAGAACGTGTTTGGAAGTAAAAGGTGAACACGTCACTCATTTAGTTTAAATTCTTTGGGTATTTTTTTGCTTAGGTCCTTTGTTTCATGTTTTATCTATTATTATTATTATGTATTAGCCTATAACAATGACAGTAATGGAATTTTCTTATTAATAAAAAAGTTCAGAAATTGACAGTTCCAAGAATGATCATTCAAGACGTGTGGAATTTCTAAATATGAATATGTAAATAATATTACATGGATTATTCCTCTTTTGGTAGTGCCAAAACTCTACAACCTCCTCGATGTACAGTTTTCAGCAAAATGGGATTACTTCTATTATTACTTTTCCAAAATTGTTAGACAATATAATGCATTGGGTACAGATAGGTATTGCCATAATTTGTGCTCTACAATGACTTAATAAATTTTCTCTTCAAGTATTCTTAGGATTATACACTAGTCTAGATCCGGTAAATGTAGATGATTGTCTAATAAGTTTTTTCTGGTGTACTAAGTACCATCTAAAACTAAATATGTTACACTGGCAGCTACGAGCACCCTATAAGTCACATTTGACCTCTCATCAAGTCACAGACTTGACCGCACTTTGACCCTGTTGCCCCCAATTGTCGGAATAATCTCATTGACCTTAATTATCCCATTGATCCCAATAATCTCATTGACACCATTGATTCCATTGACACCATTAATCCCAATAAATAATCACATCGACCCCAATGAATGATCCCATTGACCTCAGTGATCTCACAACCCTAATGATTCCATGACTCCAACGATCTTATGTCACCAATGAATGATACCGTTGACCTTAATGATCTCAATGTGAGTGAAGTGGTTAATGAGCTCCATGATTTCCTACCCCAATGATCCCAAGGATCACAATTATGCCATGACTCCGATGACCCCTTCCCCAAGTGTATTACTTCCTTTTATCCCCCCACCTATCAACCTCATTAAGCCCAAAAACCATTCAAATTCAGACCTTATCGTGGAACATACTGTTCCAAATAATAAAGCTGATACCTTAACGTGTTCTCGAATTACCATGTGCTAATATTTTAGGCATTACCAATGTTTCAAACGCCTACTACTTAATTTCTCTTGGATCATACATATATGTATAATATGTATACTTCCACTCCACTACGTGGATATACGAGGTGTCGGTATTAAATAACCGAACTGCTGTCACTTTTTATTCGTTACCAATTACAGTACTATACCAACCTTTTTGCCTTCAATATATCCCCTTGACGATCTCTACACCACTCCATACGACTTTTACATTGTTGAAAGCAGTGCTGAAGTCCGCTTCTATTATTTAATAGCCACACCTCGTATGTAGAAGTAATTAGCATTAATACATAGAATGAGTGGCTTTAATTTAGATTTAAATCCGACTATTCTTGTGAAAGGCAACGAGTCTAATAACATAGTTAGGCTCACATTGGATTGAAGAATCTGAAATAGTTCTGTTTTTATTAGTCGTTACAGATATTACAAACTTATTACACTATTTGCAAGAAGTACCTCTCACCTTAAGTTCAGAAAGCGTTTTAATATTTCGATTTACTGAAAACGATTGAGAAGAGCAGACAGAAAATTATATAGGAATTCATAGAAAACACGTAATTTTAAAAGAAACACGACAGCGCGGTCCCTTTGATCAAATATGGGCAAAAAATTTAAATTAATATGGAGTCTAAGGCAGGCCAAAAACAAAAAACGTAAGTTAGGCGGCCTTAAAATATAAATAGAATTAAAATAATTTAAAAGGTTTTTTAGTATTTCACAAGTTTTGTTCGTTAATAAACAAACTATGTTAAATACTTGTTACTTGTCCTACAGGGTGATTTTGAAATATGGTTAAATTCAGTGTTACAATTCGCTACTATTTTAAATGCAACACCCTATATCTGTTTACACCAAATAGAAGCTGCAATCTTCCGCTTCCAAAAATGTATGGTTTGTTACAATTTACTTTCAAAATGGGTTAGGAATTTTATTTTTTAAAACATCGTATTTTGGACGTCCCAGAAAATTCTGATCCATTTTGATCGTAAATATCTTTTCATGGAGAGAACTTAGAAGTATGCGGTTTTCGACAATAATTTTTCAATAAGTTTTTTTTTTGGTACTATGTTAAAAACTTGTTACTTGACTTACAGGAAGTTTTAGAAACATGATCAATTTCAATGTAAAAAAAACGCCAACTTAACACAACATTCGTATATGTTTAACAAAAAAATGCATTTTTGCTTCAAAATGATGGTTTAACTTATCAAAATGAGTTAGTAACTGAAATTAATAGAACAAAATTAACACGTTCACGACTATGTGTACCACATGTGGTACATTTAGGTTATTATCAACAGCCGGCATGTACCATCGGTGGCACACGGCGAATTCAACTGAAATAAATAACGGCTGAACAGGTGGGCTTGAAAAAATGTTTACGGGATGAACGTGTTAAAGAAAAATTTATATACTTCCTTAATTTAAATTAAGAAGTCTCTGTTTTGAGAGAAGTCTCTGAAATTACTGGCAAAGTTTATACGAATATGTTGCAGATTTATTTCTACCCTCAGTTGGAGCAAAATAAAAACATCTATATGGTATTTTTTCAGTAACATGGTGCTCCATTTCAATATTCGTTTCTTGTAAGGAATTTTGTAACAGAAAGCTTTGGGAATGGGCTTAGGAAGAGGTGGATAGGAAGTACTTTCCAATTGAGTGGCAATCGCACACTCATCGGTATGAACAGTGCCAGATTTTCTTGTATGAGGGATATTAAAGATATACATATGCTACAACTCATCATCAAATCTACGCAATCAAATGTACTTTATGCATGACGGTGCCCCACCACACTTTGCACGTATTGTAAGAGGATATTTAAATGAACAATTCCCAGGTAGATGGATTGGCAGAGGAAACGATGCTCCCATTTCATGGCCACCACGTTCACCAGATTTGAATGCTTGCGATTTCTTCATTTGGGGTAGTTTACTCTGTGAGTATTGAGAACGAGGAACAATTGTGGAACAGAATTCAAAATGCCGTTCAAGAATTGCAGAACGAGGAAACCCTGAGAAAAAATGGGTGGTAAGTATTTATTGTTTTGAGTCAGGAGCATGTGGTAGCTCGTTGTACATGGAATATTGGGACACCCGGTATTTAACATAACATGTAAAAAACTTTTTTTAAAAAAGTAATTAAAATGGCGAAAAGCAAATCCTTGTACGTTCACTCTGTAAGAAATATTTATAGTCAAAATTTTCTGGGACGCCCAAACTCCTACCCACAAACCCCTATTTGGTGTTTAAGCGAGCAAGTAAATGTATCCTACGGTACCTGCAATACAATCCTGAAACGTAACCTGCATATACCCGCTTAGCGTCTCAGCTCAGTCCAAGAATGGTTACTAAACGACCACCAGCAGCGAATGCAATTTTCAGAGTGGTTTATGGGTAATTTTCATAATAGTGAAAACGTCTTTTTTACTAACGAGGCATTGTTTTACCTCTCTGGTTATGTTAATTCTCAACAAATGAGAATGTGGAACTCTAAATATCCATATTTCTTTATTGAGAAGCCTTTGCATTATAAAACAAAAGTTGGCGTGTGGGCTGCAATATCGAAACGAAGCTTAATTGGACTGTCTCAAGTCTCAATTCGGCACGACACCGTAATTAAATTTTTAAAAATTTTGTACGCATCAGATGACGAGGAGGTGTGGGCAATGGGTTGTTTATCTATTATTATTATTAATTTTATCATTATTATGATTAATTTTTATATACCTACGAGGTGTGGCTATTAAATCACCGAACTGATGCTGCTACCAGCGTGCTGCGAGCGTGTCGCGACAAGTTTGAACAGAACTGTGTTTGGTGATACTTTCCAACCTAGCTCGCTGGACAAGCATGAGTCGCTTGGACAAGCAGTGAGTGGCCGGTGGAGTCGTTTGAATTAGTCTACGCACCAGTGACGCGTCGAAAAACGGTTAAGTGTTCAGATGGAGCAACGGGTTAATCTCAAGTTTCTTGTTAAGCTGGGGAAAACTTTTACAGAAGCTTATGCAATGTTAAAATAAGTGTACGGGACTGAATGTTTATCCCGCACACAAGTTTTTGAATGGTTTAAACGGTTTAAAGAGGGAAGTGAAACGACCGAAGACGATCCACGCCCCGGATGGCCCTCAACGTCAAAAACAATGAAAGAATGAACATTTGCGTTGACATTCTAAACAACATTGACACTGCTCCAGGCTTGTTAGACACGGTGATTACTTGTGATGAATCGTGTTTTTTTTTAAATCGTGGTTAAAGCAAAAGCGACGGAGGTTCCGAACCAGCTGACAGAAGCGGACTTCCAGCACTGCTTTCAACAATGGAAAAGTCGTATGGAGCGGAGTGTAGATCGCCAAGGGCAGTACATTGAAGGCGAAAAAGTTGCCAATGTAATTGGTAACGAATAAAAAGTGTTATGACAGCAGTTCGGTTATTTAATAGCCACACCTCGTATAATTAATATATAATTTTCATATATAACTTCAGTTCAGTTCAATGGTTTTCTATTTATATCAATGATTTATTTACATCTGATTCATACCAATAAGTATTTATGAGATACTAAAGAACTAAAATGGTGCTTCATTGTTGAAAATTATATAAACATGTATATTAAATATAACCTTGAAACTGGGACCGGAAAATTAACATCACTATTTAGTATTAACCTCTGATGTTTAACTATATACACTTATAATAATTATTTTCATTTAAGAGTACATTTGGAATATAAACCAGTTAAAATTTTGAACAACGTTTTAACAGGCAAAACTCTAAAACCCCTCTTTTTTTCTTTATTTATTGAGATGAAACGTTCAGCATCTTAACAAATACCAACTTTTGACATATTATCTACATTTATAGAGCTGCCGGTTTGACTGGAAGTGCTACTAACAATTTGCAAATTGGTAATACATGGTATACACTGGTACCTCAGGTATTGTTGAGAGGTTGGTATATTTTAGGTTATTACTTTATCAATACTCAGTTTGAAATTGGTGAGATTTTAATTATGGATTTATGATTATGTAGCGAGTACAGTGTTAGGGCATTTTTTATACTCTTTATCAAACTATGTCTGTTGTCATTCCCCTAGTTAAAGCCATTAATTAAGATTTATGTGGTTAAATAGAGCCCAAAATATGCTTTAAATTTAAATTTGCTGTAAAAAAATAAATTTGCAAATTACAAACAAAAATAATAAAGTACTAAACACGATGAACTTTTCTACGTGACGTCCCTCTTCATTTAAACCCTTTTGGCACTGCTTTAAAACTGAATTTAACTAATTAATTTATGTAGTTAACCTTATTTTCAGTAGTTGAATATTTCTGTTTTTATTTTACAGAAAGCGACATGTTTTTCTAGCATTGTGATACATCGCTGTAAAGGAAATATTTTGAGCACTATTTAACCACATAAAATTCCAATGTGACGTCAGTAAGAAAAATCAGAGTTAATAGTGTTAACCCATAAAAAAACAATACAAATATTATGATAACGTCAGTGAAGTCATCTAAAAAAATTCTTACAGTGTACTTACTAAAATATCGCAAATCCCGTAATTAAAAAGATTGGGACATTCTTTAAAACGCACCTTTTTGGAATCATCTCAAAAATAATTACAGATTAATCAAAATTGAAAAACAAGATCGTACTAGTAAAATAGGTACCCTAAAACGTTCCCCATTTAACCATCTTTCTATCTCCAACAATAACTGAGACACCAATTCAAGCATAACCAATGGGGACATACTATGCAGTATGTCTTATTTCTCTATTTCGTTCTTGAAATCTTTACGATTTTCTGAGTTTAGTGATAAAATAAATGAGTTTTTATAATAAATGGGTTGTCTTAGAAGTACTCTATAAATATGATGGAGTTAAATCGAATTCTGAAAAAAAAAACGGGTGGTCATAAGAAAACAATTGTTAAGCAGCGCAATGCTTATCCTAAATATTCACACTTTAAGTAAAAAACAGTATACCACTCAACTTTCATTTAAAGATTTGTTATCTAGATCCTACTTTTTGCAACTTACAAAATTCCAAAATAATGTGTTTAAGTTTTTATCAGGATTTGTTAAACTACTGAAAATTTTGGAAATCTAAACGCGTTACATCTAGCAGCTAGAAAATGCACAACTTTTCTGAAATAACCGACCTCGTACCTCTTAACATTTTAGAAATTACCATTGCAACCTCATCGAAAAAGTGACCAGACACTTCGTGGATTTGCATATCCTAAGTTTGTTATAGTATTATAATTAAAATGTAGTCGAATTTGCAGCGGTAAAATATAATCTAAGCATTTGTTATTAATTTATTTCTATACTATCACAGATTCCTTAATTCACTATTAGTAGTGGGATATAAAGCAAGTATTTTGTAACTGATATTTTGTTTGATTACGAGTATATATCCAAAACTACTAGAGATAAATTCATACTATATTATACCGTCGTATTTGGGGTGAAGTGGGGTATCCATTTTTTGCAAAAAATGTTTGCCATATGGCTGCTGGTACCATATTTATAAATACACTGTACAGTAAATTCAATTATAAAATATAGTATATCCCATTTTCGCGAAAATCCCTTTGTTATTTCCCACTTTTTTTTTCTCAAATTTTTTGTGTACACAATAATTCGGAAACGCGTTAAAATATCAACTAGAAATTTGGAACACTTAGGTACCATGATGAGGTCTGGAACTGACTAGATTTTGAGTTGAATAGGTTAAGGGGTTGGAGGATAAATGGGTAATATACTTTTTCCTTATCTATAGGCAATTCAAAAACGATGCAAGATATCCACTTCAAATTTCAGACACATACGTAACATAAAGTCTGCAAATATAAAGGTTTTTAGCTTACAAGGTTGGGGGTTGAGGGGGTTGAAGGGGGGTAATTATTCAAAACAGGCAAAATAAATGTTTTTAACAAAAATTTTAACTATTATTTAGTGAAAAAAAGCTATATAAAAGTATCTTACTCTTCTCCCCATCACACCCCTTTTGAGTACACGAGGGGGGATGGAATAAAATATAAGGAGAATATTAAAAAATTGTAAAAACTTATGTGTAACAAACCAAATATTTAATTTATGTTCATCTACCTGATGGTATCTTGTTGGACATAGAAGATGGGGGCGGGGGTGGTTTGTTTGTTGTATTTTAATGTGAATTAATAAAAATATTCGTGTGACGTGTAGTTTTATAGGTTTTTGAGGTAGGAGGATTCAAATATCACATTATTAAGTCTACTCTTATTTTTACTGTACTTCCCATGTCGATATGATGGTAGGTAATAAATCATGCGAATCATAAAAGTCATTCAGGTCATCAAGATCATAAATATCATAGAGGTCATATATATATATAATAATGATCATAAAGAGCCATTAAGGTCATATCGGTTATACAGGCCACAGTGACCACTAATTAGTAGTAATTCCATTGACAGAGTTTTTTTCTATTTTACGTTTCTAACCATTTCCTTAGTATTCACGAGGCGCCCCCCTTTTTCGAAAAATTAGTAATGAATTTTAACATACTTGAAAGTCAATCAACTCACCTTCAAGTTATTTGAATCAAACAAAATTGTCAATTTAACAAAACCACTTGGCCAACGACTTTATTGATTGAAATATCGTTCCCAATGGCATCTACCCCTCCATCTACCCAGCTATAAGTTTGTGTTACACTTTTCCATCACCGTCTCCCCAAATAGAATTACCTAACGCGTTTAGGGCCACTCTTATGTCTCAGCATCGCCACGCCAACCTCCAGGATTCAGTCTAGCTCTCTTCTCGTCGGACAATATGAATAATGTATTTTCCAAGTCAAACATAACACTAAATCCGTTGTCACGAACTAACGTTATTTATTTATCTATCCAATTTAATTCTTTATTTTGATAACGTGTCGGTAGATAAAGGAATTTAATTAGTTAAAGTAAGTCGTGGGCCTCATTTCAAATAACGTACGAGGTGTGTAAATTAAGTAATGAGATTTTTTTAATGTTTTTATTCGAATAGAATTACAATTCAGTATTGTATCCCTCAAAATAACTTAATTGAGAAACCACACAGCGCTGGAGACGGTTCTCCAATTCATCATAGCAGTGCTGGAACTCATATACTGGAATAGCCTTCAGCTGATCGGTTACAGCTGCTTGAATGTTTTCTATGGGCCCAAAATGGCGTGTCTTGATTTTTCAATATCTGGGAGAGAAAAAGGTCACAAGGACTCAAGTCAGGCGAATAAAAAAGCTGAGAAACCACAGGAATGTTTTTACTGGCTAAAAACTCGTTTACTGAAATGGTGTGACAAGGCGCATTGTCATGATGCAACACCCAGTTGTTCTTGATGTTTGGTCTCACACGCATGACCCTTTTTCAAAGTTTTTCAAAAATCTCTCTGTAATGTTTACTATTTGGCTTGGAGGCACAGACTCTTTGTGGACAATTCTCTGACTATCAAAAAAGCAAATCAGCATGCATTTGATCTTCGACTTGCTCATTCTTGCTTTTTCGGGTCTTGGAGAGCTTAAAGTGTGCCATTCCATGCTTTGGCGCTTGGTTTCCGGGTCGTATTCAAACACCCAAGCCTCGTCCCTCAGTAAACACGTTCCATAAAATGGGGACCATCTCAATCCATCACCAGTAATGTTCCTACGAAAGGTTTTTTGGTACCATTTTTCGCAGATTTTTCTTACCCCCAATTCGTTGTGAAAATCTGATGAAGAGTGGTGTGATTCAAATTGAACGCTTCACCGATCATTCTTGTCGTCAACCGACGATCTAAACACACAAGATCCTGTATTCTATCGACATTTTCATCGGTTCTTGAAGATGAAGGCCTTCCGCTGCGTGGTTCATCTTCAATCGACTCTCTTCTGACCTTCTGAGAATGTCTTGTGTACACTTGTATACCCTTTTTTTTGTATATTGCCGTCATATCACTGTGGCTAAAACTCGTCGTCTCATTAGACTATTCTAATGAGACGAGTTTCAAATTTACACCGTTTCAAGGGTACACCGAAAACCCTGGGCTCATGAAAAAAACACTGTCTCCGTAGGCATGTTGAAAGTTTTGCAAAAGTATCCGTTGGACTGTGTCCAAGTCTGAAGCAAAACCTGATAGCACACCGTTGTTCAAAATTAATGCCATTCATTTTTAAAACGCATGGAGAAAACCGGTTTAGGAAAACAGTCGCAGAGAGCAAACAAATGACTGTAACAAGTTCAAACCTACTGAAGGTGCATTACATGTTCACCCACCTACGAAGGTGCTATATCGGGCGCTACGGGCCTTTACTAATATGCATTCACCTCGTTTGTAGAGGGTTAGTCACCCAAAATCGACACCCCCTTTATTTTTGTTAATTTTCGTCGAATCGAAAAATTAAAAAAAAAAAACGACTACGCAGTTTATCAATTTTTATACTACTGAAACTAATTTAAAAAAAAATACGCCATCTGTAACTCATTGGTCTTTTCAACTTTTATCATTTTTAACATTTGTCATCCTTTCTCCCATTAACTACTTGTCTTGTTGCACCAAGTCACCTTCTTATCATTCAATACTTCATCCTGCTTATACTTTCACCTCCTTTTGTCCTAATTGTCCCCTTAAACCTATTACTCTCCTTTATTCTCGTTGATAAACTTGTCCCCATTGACCTTCTTGACCTCCATTTATTTGTCCTCCTTTCCCTCCTTAACTACTTATCCTTTTTGTCTCGTTGGACCAAATCACCTTCCATTCATTCATCTTTCCTGAACTTCTTGATGTGAACCAAGCTGCCTTTCTGACTTGAGAATTAGGAAGTTAAGAATTAGGAAGATGCTAGTTGTCTTAATAATGAGATATTTGACCTTTTCTACCTGAAAAACTTATAAAACGATACGCGACATGAATATCTTCCTTACTTCGCGTTAAAATACAACACCCCTTTCCCTCCTCCCTCCCATGAACTAGCAAAGAGCACCAACAGCTAAATGAAATCCATACATACGTTTTGCATTTTTTTAAATAATTCTCTTGTATTAATTTTACTTACCGCAGTATTCCTGGGGGAGTCTTTGTCCACTTAATAATTACTAAAATTATGTTAAAAAAATGTATTTTAATTACTTAGCCCTTTCAACTCCCTACCCTATTAAGCAAAAAGCCATCACATTTGTAGACTGGTTATGTTGTTCATGTATGTCAAATTTCTCATGAATGTCAAAAAAAGCCACTACGTGGATGTGGAAGAGATAGATTATACGGATTTAATATTAGTTTTAATCATCTCCTGATGAGGACAACATGGTAGATGAAAGGTACACATTGTGTATAATGTATAATGTAACTATAGTGTTTCAGTATTAGTAGAAACGCGTTTGTGTTTATATTCATTGATTCCCTAACCTCACCGTACCTTTAAATCTAATAATATTGAGATAAAATATCTAAATGATGATGAGATTAAATGTAAATTATGTTATTAAATGTTAAATTTATGTTAAATATAAATTATGTATGATTAAATATGAATAATGAGTTAATATACATATGTCTGAATTATGAGGTGTACCGGGTGTCTACAAATATAGGACTCAATTAACTTTTGAACGGAAAGATAAATCGTTTCGGGTTTTCACTATTGCAAATGGCTTGAAATTTAGAGGCTTTAAGCATTTTTCACGTTTTTCAATAGCCAACTAGATCTAAGAAATAAACAGTAATTTTGGATTTTTAAATGGGATATCATATATACTTTTCTAGCATTCTGAATAAAACGAGATCAAAATTATTAATTACACACGCCCACAAAAAAACAGTTTGTCGTTAGCCCACAAACACAGTCCACAAAAAACAGTCTTGTAGTTAAAAGTTGAGGTACCATACGGTATGTTTTTTGGTGTGCTAAAAACGAATCCGAGGTCAGAATTCACCCAACACCCTTAGATTTTGACATAACCTCAAAATCACACTTTACCAATACGTTATAAAGAAAGGCCCACAAAAAAACAGAATCAAAATCCTCTCGAGAGGCGAGGACTATCCGCTTGGAGAGACGGGACTCACAAAAAAAGCACCCCGATTGTGAGAAGCGAGGGGACTCGCAAAAAAAGCACCCAGCTTGAAATCAGTTTTTATCGACATTATAGGTTTTACTGTATTAAAATATTTGGGGATATGTATTAATTTTGAATCTTTATATGAAATGAATTTTTGACCCTTTGGGAGGTGTAATAAGGTACTGGGGTGTGTTTGGGGGCAATTAGGGGGTTGAAATCAGTTTTTATCGATATTAACAGTTTTAGTGCATCGAAGTACCTAGGAATATGTTTTAATTTGGAATTTTTATAAGAAATTAATTTTCAACCCCCTGGGGGTAAATGGGGGTGCTGTAGGAAAAGAGGACAACTAAAACTCAATTTTATTGTATGATATTATTTTAGCACATCTAAATACGTAATATAAGTAAGGTCTACCTTCTGGATTTTGATTCTTTTTTTGTGAGTCTTTCTTTTTAACGTATTTGTAAAGTGTGATTTTGAGGTTATGTCAAAATCTAAGGGTGATGGGTTACGTTTTTAGCACACCAAAAAACATACCTTGTACCGCATAAGATTTTTTTTGTGGACCTGTGTTATTATTAAGAGTTTTTCTCAAAATTCCAGTTTTCATATTTAAACCTAGGGTGTTGTGGATGGAGTAAAGTAAAATTAAAACATTATAATTTCATCTTCAAAATTTCCAAATTCGAGCTATTTGTAACGGTGCAAACCCTGAATAGTAGACACTCGGTATATACATATGTATGTACAATGAAGGCGTAAAGTCGCGTATAAATTCGATAAAAATTAAAGTACATTTTTTTTAGAAAAACGCTCGGGCACCAATTAAATTTTTCATTTGCCGATATTTTGTCGTACTTCATTTGTTTACTTATTGACAGCTGTCAAAGGTATGACGTCATCGATATTTGTTTTAAATGACAACAGATATCTTGTGATGCATCATTTGAAAGCTCTTATTTCACACAGTATGCTCCTAAATTTAGGCGCGAATCTAACAAGCTATTTTAAAATGGTGAAACCATGGAAAGTTTATTTGAAAAATCACTCGAACGCGAGAGGTTCTACAGCTATTTGCTGGGCTATTTGACATAACCCACTCTCAATAGTTATCCAGAATTTCAGAAATAGAAAATAAATAACATAAAGCTCATTCTTAAATATTTTTGTTTAACCTATCCTAATCTAGTATTTAATAAATGTTCACACTGTGCCCCGTTGTATTCTTGACAGTAACCAAGCCGCGATTCATTCTTGAACCATGTTACGTATCATTTCAGCGAGTATTTTTTGAATTTCGTATAGTATTATATTTTTTAAGTCATCTATATTAGCAGGCTTATTTACATACACGCTATGTTTTAAATAACCCCACAAAAAGAAATCCATGGGGGTTAGGTCAGGCGACCTAGGTGGAAACGAATCGAATTGACCCTGCCCAATCCATCGACCCGGAAATACTTCGTTTAAAGATTAATTTCAATAATTAATTGAATTCAAATAATTAAAAATGCGCTTTATAATAGTTATTTTTATCGAATTTATGCGCGACTTCATCTGTACGCCTTGACTGTATAGGTAAGGATGTCAAAAATGTAACTTTTTCGCTAACGAAAAGAAAAACCAATTTTCCAATTTTAATGTTTAAAAAAAGACGTAACTGACTACAAAACTTATTTCATTGTATGGGTTAATCAAGAAGGGCAAGACACGCAATATTGAACGTCGAAAATAGCCAATTCCGATTTAAAATGGTTACCCATTCCATGCAGTCCTACACTCCCAGCTCTAAACATCCATCCGTTGTTATTATAATATAAATCAATAAAAACATAATGAAAAAGTGACCGCCAAGGGGTCACTGAAGGACGTTATAACGCATAATGCTGTTCCGATACAATCTTCGAGTCGTTAAAGCTTCGTCAGCACCATCTAGATTGCGAGCGAGGAAGAATTCGAGATGACGGTACATACAGCATCGCGAGATTGCGGCTACTATAGTCATCTACAGGTAAATAGCGTAAGATTAAGAGGACAGAGTCGGATCGAGGGTTTAATGGGGACGGACTAGCGTAAAATGTATGGCGTCAAATTAATGAAAAAATACGAAATACGTTAATATTATATTACTTTTATTATGTTTACGTATTATTATTAATAATACGTTATTATTATTTTATTATATTATTAAAACTATGGATAGTAAAATTCTGAAAATTTGGCGGCAGAGTCTTGAGAACTTCAATATGTTTTATTTAACTAAAATATTTTGAGAAATTTTAGACTTCCGGTTATACCGGAAGGAGATGTAAATTTCCTTACTGTAAACAAAATACACCATATACAGGGTGTCCCAAAACAGATGGGACACCAAACGCTCACATATTTAACTAAACTTACCTCTATACAAAGTTCTCGCTTGCAAAAATCTCGCGCTCACGAAGAGATATAAGCTTCCGAAGTCTTCAGAGAAAACAAATTCAGAAATCCTTCCACATATCAGTTTCAGATTTGGCACAGTTTTTAAGCCAAATGTAACCCATCTTTAGAGGTAATCTCGAATGCAGTGGCGTATTGCAAGGAGGTGAAGAGGGGTAGGTCACATTTTTTATCTTTAACAACATCTTTTCCTCAACTTTCTAGAAAATCAACACTTATGATATATAACATTACACATTAACATAATTTCATACATATTTCACTTCTTTTTTTCACAAGTTGACTTTAATATATGGGCGTGCCATTGGGTTTAGTCGTTTCGCTGGACCGTCTGGCAGACTCTAGCATTATTATCAGTGTGTTCAAGGTGTTTATGTTGTCGGCGTCAGTACTACCTTAATAAAATGTCACACGTGCGAACGCCTATAAAACTACCATTTGCTGATAAAGTGAATAAACTCGTCGGTGATTTCGAAAATTTATTTTATGATGGCACGGCCGCAATGTGTAGAGTCTGTGAGGAAAATTGATGTGTAGGGACAAACGCCATTGTAGCCATCACAATCATCACATAAATAGTGTAATACAAAAATAAAAAAGAGGGTATGCCCTTGTGAACTCAGTTTATGTTCGACTTACTTTTAATGCAAAGTGCCTATGATGTACCCCGGAATGTATTCGATAAACAACCATTTCGTGAGTTCTGGAACAATTACGTTCCAGAGGTGCCGTTACCAGGTCGCACATTACGTAACTATCTACCAACTGTACACAGTGACTTGCTACAGGTGATTACAAGTGCATTAAAAAATACATGGCTGTGGTTATGTATTGACGAGACGATAGACTGAAAAAAACATTGTATTTTAAATATTACAGTACGTGTACTGAAACCTCGAAAATATACACAACCACTGTTTTTAGCTAGTAAAAGACAGAAATGGCAACAAAGTGCAATGGCAACACAATTATGAGGGTGATATTGGAGACTAGGGATTGCAATCCGGCACCAATTTCAATCATCAAAATCATTTTGCTTTTTCATTACAAAATCAACTGTATAAAAGATGATCAAGTGAATGTATTACAAAGTATATATAAAAAAACGTTTATTTCTTATGACATCAACTTTATTTACATTGTTATAATTAATCAACATTTACGTATGAACCAGCAATAAAAATTTAGTCGATATAGTGTAACTAGTTAGATTGTAATTCTTATATTAGTTTAGTAATAATTAGAAATGACGGGCGGTTAAGTTCAGTTTCACTTACTAGATTTCACAAATAACAACATCAATGATAATTATTGTAATGTAACTTACATTACATTATAAATCCATAAAAAAAATGTCGTCAAATCTGGCTCTGAACGAGAGAGATGGAAATAGCAGTTATGTTGAAGCTCAAAAATGAAACTTTGTTGTTGTCAAACATTTGACAAGTAGCTGTCAGAATTGTAAAATAACTAATGACTGTCGCATAATAAGGTTATAAGATTAAAAATAGTAATAAGTCTTTTTTTGCTCGTCCAACTTTGATGACTTTTTTTTTGGATGGCTCGTTATAAGTAACTTATATTAATTCTAACTAAAATCAAGCTTATCAACTAAGATCACAATAATTAGGTAATTTAGGGACGTCAGGCAGTTTCATTCTTATAATTATGACAGTCACCAAAAATATGTTTAATCAATGGCACAATTGTCACAATAATGAGTGATTAAACTTATTTTTTTAAATACTTACTTTAAATTATTATTTTAAGTAAAACAATCATAAAAAAAATCACTTGGTTTTGAAAAAATTATCTTAGAAAACAAATAGTGTTAATTTTATCATCTTCCAGTCGACTTCTTATAGAGCTACAAATGTAACCAGCGGCTGAGAAGGCACTTTCTGCTTCTACTCGTACACTAGTCGGTTTTATTGTCAACAAATTCATGTTTCATATATTTTTTTTTAATTCCACCGAGATCCGTTGACCGGATCCGGCAGCTTACCGGACCGGTTTTCGAATTCAAACCCCTATTTTCCTTTAATAGGGTAAAATACCGGGCCTACTCGGGCCTAATATCTATCTCCTCTCACAACACTGATATGGTTCCCAAAGCCCACCCTGTTGTTTGTGCTGCACACAGAACCTGCCCCCTGCCTTGAATGATGAACGATAGTCTAAATACTTCCTGCTACCGACTGCCGATTGCCACATTTAAAAAACTATTAAAAAACTATTGGATATATTAGGATAGGATAGGATATTACGCACGAAATGTCTGTATAATCTCCCATACAATACAAAAATCCAATCATATATAGGGTGTTACATTTAAAATAAGCAAGTTGGCATCTACTTTCGGCGTATACGGATATTCGAGATCTCCAAAATATTTTGGTTAAACAGAATACAATATCGAATTTACCTTGTCGCCACATTTTCAAAATTTTATTATCCATAGACTTTGACTCGAACGTTGTACACTTTGTATTAAATTGATACATATGGGGTATGGAGTAGATGTTCCTTACAATTACAATATTCCATTTTTTTCTTGTAATTTAGTAAACCGAAACAGCACATATTTCCTACAGGAGGAGAGGCATTTTTCGTACTTACAAATTTGTATCAGTATTTTTAAAGAATCAGAGTGTCATGACTGGTTTAAAAAATTTCTAAATGGGTATAAATAATATATTTTATTAATACAAATGAATTAATTCATGGCTATTTTGTTTAATAGAGACATTTACAGTAATTATAAAATTAATTGCTACTAATAGTTTGCTTAACCTTCTGTAAATCAGGTTTTGTGGTGTACGAGTATGAAAATATAGCGGTACATATAATATAGGATATATTTTACAATATCTCTTACGTACTGTTCATATAATAAATACGTACAATTAAGGATGTATTTCTTAGAATGTTCATTGGATAAAACAATGAGAAAAAAGGCTTTAAGATTTTGTTTAGCAAAGAAACAGAGACACTATCTCCAGCGTCTCTCACTATTATACAAAGAAATTCGTTAAGAAATAAATATTTCAGTAATTAAAAAAAATGCGCAGACACCCCGCTAGAAATTATACAGGGTACCCGAAAAATAAGTGACAACGAAATATCAGAGAGTCCTCGACTCAAAAGAAAATTATTTAGGCAACTAGCATGTAGTCAAAATTGCTTCGTTTAGCCGCTAGAGGGCGTTAGATTATCAGACGAAATTTCCATGGTAGAACATTGAATGTTCCTTTTTTACTGACAACTCCCTTTCGTCCTTAGTTTTTGAAAATAAACTAGAGGTATTCTCATTTAAAAATGACACTGATGCAGAGTAAAAATAATACCAAATTTTCAAAAAGGAAAAAGTTTGACTTCGTTTGCAATTTCTTCACTCTATTGTCCATTCATCATATAATATAAAATCATTATACCGACATTTTTTCTCGTTTTTATTTAATTTGATTACTAATTTTATTACGATTTTTTTGTATTTTGCTTTTTTATATTTTCTATTTTACATCAAAACTGAAAATATTTTGTCAAAATAATAATAATAAAAATCAAACGTCAACAAACAAAAACATATCAATTTTTAGTTTCAAGTACGCTGTAATTACAAGTAGCAGTGATGTCATCACTATTTTGTACATGATCATCGATTTTGATTTTTTTTTTAAATAGGACATCCTATACTTTTTTTCTACTTTATTAATTTACTAAAAACAAATTAATTACTAAAAAAAAAAGTTATAAAATAATAGTTATGATCTAAAGTGGTCCGTTTGTGAGTTAGAAACAACACTGAAAATCAACTTACAAACAAATAACGTAAGTTATTTAGACCATAAGCGGTATACAGGGTGCCCGGGAACTGAATGTACAACAAACAATAATATCAGGGATTTCTCGATTATCTGATATTCAATTCCCGGACACCCCGTATATTTTGAAATTGGCTCTTTCTGGAGAATCTAAAAGTGGAAAAAAAAAACATTAAATAAAGTGTTCTTTAAAAAAAAGTCGATGATGTCATGTAGAAAAAAGTGGCGACGTCTGAAATTGGCCGTTAGTGGAAGATCTAAAAGAAGAAAAAAAATATGGGGTGTCTATTTACAAAAGGATCGATGACGTCAAGTACAAAAAAATGGTGCCATCACAGATGTTTCTAACTATAGCGTGAAATGCGCAATTGAAAATAAAAATTGATACATCTAAGAATTTTTCAAAATATTTTTAGTTTGGAAAACATTGAATGTATGTAAACCTTTACGTCCTCGCTGTATAAATATCTTCAACTCTTATATAAATAGTGCCTAAGAACTGCTCACCTATTTTTATTTCACAGTGCGTTGATTTTTGTAAATTTTCATGTCAATTTACAATCTTTTGCGAGTTAGCCCACGGAAGTGGGCATCTGAGGATTTCTAAATTAAACGTTTTATCACTCTCTAACTAATTGTAAGAGGAATGATTGTAGGAGGTGTACAATTTAGTCTGGTGGATCCACAAGTTAATTTAAAAACTTCCAGATTATGTCGCATGTCGCATCGTTTTCTCGCAGACGGCCCCCATATACATATACACCCAGAAGTATTTTTAACCTAAAATTACAAGGGTGTTCCGGTTCTCAATTGACCACAGTGTATTAATAAAAAAAGCAAAAAAAAATAATAGCAGGTCATCTAGCTTAGACGTCAAATTGATCTAATTTCCGTTAGAAGAATTGGCTGGAAAATTAAGGTGCTGGGCCGGTATTCCCTATCAACTGCACGAACGCCGCGCCGGCAACAAAATCACGAGAGAAGCCAGAGACAGTTCAGCACAAAATAAATCTATATGTATCATGCTACTAAGTTCAATGGATAATTGTCGGTCAGGTAACCAATTTTGCCTACCGATAAAGAAGATGAATGTTTGACTTCAATAGAGTGCTTTGCATTTTGTCTTTTTTCTGAGTTAATCATCTAAAAAAAGTAATTTGTCGTTCCACGGGTGATTGTTGTACAGTTTGTCACATAAAAACGTGTCGCCGGTATGTTCTCTAGTCTGTACGATAGCCGGTGAATCACCACGTCAATCCAACGTCACAAGAGGCAGACAAGATGTTTTGTCAGAGCACAATTAGTAAAATACCAAGTTGTCTGTCGAAATAGCAATGTGTTCAATATGAATGCAGTTTATACATCGCGCTCCGAGGCAGTTATTCTGTGTACTGTGTACACACCTGAAAGAACCTAAAATAAGCCCCGATAATTCCTGGAGTGGGTACTGGAACCTTCGGCGTAGAAACAAAAAACTGGACGTCTTCCACGAACCAGACCAGACTCTAGGGAAATACTCGATGGTAAGTCTGGTTCAGGTATGTGGACGATATATTCCGGTATTTGATACAAAAGCAATTAGTTTAGATAATTTTGTTGCTAAATTAAATAACCGTTTCGCTACCACAAAATTTACATCTGAAATATAACACAACGAAGAGCTACCATTTTTAGATGTATTAGTTATTAGAAATAGTGAAAATAAGTTAGAGTTTGATGTATATAGGAAAGAAACCACGACTCTTAGATATATTCGCAACGATTCACAACACTCGTTTCAACATAAAATGGCAAGTTTTAACTTTCTAATTCACCGTTTGTTAAATTTCTCCCTCAGTAAAGAGAGATTTAAACATGAAAAACAATTAATGAAGAATATAGCTAAGAATAACGGTTACTCAGTCCATTTAACAGATAAGTTAATAAGGATACATACATTTAAGAGAACCCTGTACAATTTCACGACTTTTCGTAGAGATACTGACAATTCGACATCTGTTTCGTTACCATAAATGAACCTAAATTCACCCGCGGACTAGATAAAATATTAATATCAATTTGGTTTATAATTCTAAAAATAAACTACAGACGCTTTTGGGCAACTAAAAAGACAAAATCGACAATAACGCAAAGTCAGGAATATACGAAATAAGTTGTAAAGACTGTGATCAAAAGTATATTGGGCAAACAAAAAAGATCTATTTTGACTAGATTTAAATAACACATGGTTCATTTGAAATATGGCAGAATGGAAAAATCTTGTGTTGCCCAACACGGTTTTGACAACAACCATAGGATAGACATAAATAATTTAAAATTAATTAGAAATGTAACAAACAGTAGACAGTTGGATGCTTTTGAAAGTTTAGAAATCAAAAACATAAGTGTAACAGTAATATGAATAAGGACAATGGTCTGATACCCACCAGTCCACTGTTTGCTCTGATAAACAAAGACATATGTTACGGTTCAGTGAACCGTGGCAACAAATTTAATATTAATAGTGCTTCGGGTTATTTTGATTTTTTTTTTTTCTCCTCCCCCCCCCTAGCTCCCCCCCCCCCCCGCGCCCCCCCCCGGGAAAAATTTTTTTTTTTTTTTGGTTCCCCCCCTTTTTTTTTTTTTCTTTTTTTTCCCCCCCCCTCTATTTTTAATTGTGGGTCTCCCTTTTTTTTTTTTTTTTTGGGGGTTTATATTTTTTTTTTTTTTTTTTTATTTGTTCCCCCCCCCCCCCGGGGGGGGGGGGTTTTTCCAGGAAATCCCCCCTTTTTCTTATTTTTTTTCCCCAACCCCCCCCCCCCCCCCCCCCGGGCCCCGGGGGCAAGGAAAAAAAAACACAAATTCCCCCCCTGGGGGCCAAAAACAAAATCAAATGAAAATAAAATTCAGTATAAAAGTAGTACGGTCAAACCAGTCTTGACAGAAAAACACTTCAAAAAGAGAATGGAGTAGGCAACCGAAAATATTGACCGCAACTGGGATAATGTAGTGTTCACTGATGAGTCTTCCTTTTGGGCCTTGATTCGGACGTGTGAAAGGTTAGGCGTGGCACCTGTTTGGGGATGTGTCAATACATACAGATTTGGAACATTGTGTGTATATACCGGAAATATTAACGCTGAAAGATTGAAATCATTGTACCAGAAGGGCCTTTTGACATCAACAAAGAAGGGGTTTGGCAAAAATAATGATGACTGGTTCCTACAACAACATAATGATCCTAAACATCGTAGTAGACTTTGCGTGCAATGGAAAGCTGAACATGACATCAACACATTAGCCTGGCCTTCACAATCACCAGATGTCAACCCAATAGAAAATGTGTGGGCCATAATGAACAACAGCTTCATGGAACACGTGTATTATCACTGACCCAGTTATCACTACAAGTACTTAAGATATGACGATCGTTTCCAAAGGAATATGCCAAAAATTTGGTGAAAAGCATGTCTCAACGTTGCCAGGCAATATCAAATAATAATGGTGACTGGACCGTTTATTAGGTAAGTGCATCAAAGACATTATATCACAGTTCTTGTACAAAAAAAAACTTAATGTTGTAGATACCATAGGTTGGACAACGTTTTTGGCGACACGTTTTCATGTGACATACTGTATTTTAAACTAACAAAACGCATTCGAACTGTTCCTGAATATTTGCTATACATGGTTAGTTTGATTTAGATAAAAACCCATTCAGGAGTTTTCTTTTTTTACACATAATTCAGATAAAATAACAGTTTTACTAAAGCTCCTTGTACAAGGTGAGTTTTTATTGGGTATTTGGTCTATTAATCTATTTAATCGTTGTTTCTTGAAAAATGCTAAAATGAAATACGTGACGTTGTTTGCACTACTTTTTCCACCTATTTATCATATCGACCGAACCTACCTAGGGTGTTCATATACGAGGGGGTACCCAAAATAACCGGACAGCTTGCCCTCCTTGTAGTACGCATTTCTGCCGCTAGGCGTGTATAACGAAACTCATTGCCAGTTCAGTGCCGCCTGTGTTGTCGACCTGGCTTGTTATGTTCATCTGCAGTGATTGTTTTTATGGTTGAAGTTTGTTGAAGTTTAAGTGAGACAACGTACAGCTGTGAAAGTTTGTTTTCTACTCGGTAAAAATGCTGCTGAAAACTGTTTTAATTGTTTTTAACAGCTTACAAAGATGACGCTATGGGAAAAACTCGAGTGGTTTTCTCGGTTTAAAAATGGCTCGGCTTAAAAAAATCACGACATGTCGATTGATGACAAACCTCGTTCTGGACGTCCATCAACTGCCCGAAACGACGAAAATGTTGAAAAATTTCGAGAGCTTGTGCTCACAGACCGTCGACAGTAAATTGATCAACTGTCAGAAATTAGTAGGTTATCTTGGACCCCGGTTTAACGAATTTTTAAACCAGGTTTTGAATAAAAAGGGTTTCTCCCCCCTTTTTTCCCCCCCCCCGGAAAAAACCCCTTTCCTCGCCCCCCCTTTTTTTTTTCCCCCCTAGGGTTTTTGGTTTTTTTTTGGTCCCCCCCCCCCACCCCACCCCCCCACCCGACAAAACAGCCCCCCCCCCCCCCCCCCCCCCCCAAATTTTTTCCCATCCCTCTTTTTTTTTTTTTTTTTTCTTCGGGCCTCCCCTCTCAGAGTTTGTTCCCCCAGGTCAGACCGTCAATCAAACATTTTATTTGGAAGTTTTAAGATTGCGCAAGTTCGTCAAAAAAGACCCGATTTGTGGCAGACAGGAGACTGGTTCTTCCACCACGGCAATGCACCTGCACACACAGCCATCTCTGTTCGCCAGTTTTTGATTAAAAATGGCATGGTTCCGCTGCCTCACTCACCTTACTCGCCTGACCTAGCTCCGTGCGACTTTTTCTTATTTCCACGCATGAAAAGGGCATGAAAGAACACCGATTTGACAACATTGAAGAGGTCAAGAAAAAAAAGGGAGGAGCTGTCAACCATTTCTAAAGATGACTACAAAAAAGGTTTCGAACAGTGAAAGCACCGGTGGGACAAATGTATTAGTTGTAATGTATTTTGAAGGGGTTATGGTTGTTTTGTAAAAAATTGAAAGTATATAGTTTTTAAAAAATTATTCCGGTTATTTTTGGGTACCCCCTCGTACTTCTGTGTGTCAACTATTTATCCCCAAACCCCGTAACTGATTAAGCTCAAAATCTAATCTCTAATCTAATCTCTAAATCAGCTCTAGACCTCAGTGTCATAATTATTGATCACAATAAAAATTCTAAACCTTAGAATCCAGCGGCGGTGACGGTTCCTTCAAATGAAGGCGCCACCAAACTGATATCACCTTTCTCGGGTGGACGTTGGGTTTAGGTACCGACTGTTCTGGAGCATCTGCGTCCACCCGCTGGCGCTTACGGCTGTGATTTATATAAAGCACCCACTTTTCATCCCCGGAAACAAGATTGTTCAACCAGTCAAAACGACGACTGCGGGAAGGACGTTGTGTGCAAATGTTACTCCGATGCTGGCGATCAGCTTCGCTTAATAAATGTGATATCCTCTTGCCCAACTTGTTTGCTTTGCCTAGCGTTTCAAGTCCACGTACCTCCATGGCCTGACTACAGCCGGACTCTCGTACAACCATCTCTGGTGTAGTTCCATACAGGTTTGCTTCGACAATCGTACGCAATCGCTCTATATCCAGTTGAGGTGGCCTACCACATCGTGGTTTATCGTCGATCCTGTAACCACCACTCTCCAGACTTGTCTTGAAAATTCCAAGCACGAGGGAATGGCGCAATACTTATGAATCAACCAAATAACGATGGATCATCAATTTTTGCCACGAACTTTGAATAGAATGAATGTTGATTTATGGAGCTCCCATTTTTATTTTTTTTAATGTATTTTAGATGTATAGGCCTTTCATACCACTTTATTACTTTACTACTGTTACATAATATACATCCATACATTTTTCTATGTTTATTTTTAAAGTTATAGTTAGATAGTGTATTTACATATATCGATACTCGTATAACAAATGTTTCTTATTTATCCACAAATATTTAATTGGCCATTAAATTAATTTTTTACAGCGGTGTGACTTTACTCGGTTTCAGTTCACTGAACCATGACGCTTTAGGTGGTTTATGTCTGTTGCAACGTTTTCTCTGTTATTCGGACTTCGGAGCTTATATTACTTTAATTGTATGCAATTTTCTACGTTTTCAATAACTGTCACTATTTTAGACAATTTCACTTTAACGTTTTCTGAATTCAATCGGGGATACTTTCATCAGTTCAGTCACTAACATAATGTTTTCTTCATTTTATATTTTATATTCATACAGATTAGCCTTAAATATGAAAATAAATGTACAAAACATTTAATGCTGTTACAATATTAGATTCAAAGTAAAATTATATTTCGATTTGTAATTTCTTGTAAGTAGACTAGTGGTAAAATATCAACAAACGATCGTTAGATTGCAACGTTTCGAAAATGTAATTTTTCATTCTCAAGGTTGAGAAACCGATTTTGGGTTAAGTTTTCGGAATAGTAAATCATTAATGACCTCGAATAGTTAGCTTCTAACTAAATTCATTTATATTTACTTACTAACTGATCGGTAAAGACATTATATACCACAAAGAAGAGATAGAATGAGTCTGTCAAAATATATGCCTTAATCAAGAAGCTGCCTTGACAAGAAAAATACTTACCAATAAGAAACCACGAATACCATCAGTAGCCACGGAAGATTTTATGTATACACGCCGTTAATATAATCTTCTTCGGGTCAACATACCAACAGAATATGAGCTCCAGACACAGAGGATAATTCTCAACAAAGCTGTTTTCCAAAAATGTTACAGCCAGTCTAATATCCTTAGGAAGCCATTTCAATTAATTTTACAAACCAGAATGGGTTATATAAAGGGTTATACAGACCGGAAATGACCAGAAGCATCTTGAGATGCCAACAATCTCCCATTAGAATATAGCCAAGGGCGTTTGGGTCAACCTTTTTTTAATCTCACCAAACGGAACTACATTATTATACGAGGTGTGTAAATTAAGTAATGAGACTGGCAACGTAGCGCCGGTCTAGCAACACCGCGGAAACGAAACCAGGGCGGTAGGTTGCCATGTAATGCGCCTTCAGTACAAGTTTGAACTTGTTAGAGTCGTTTGTTTGTTCTTTGTGACTGTTTTCGTAAATCGTTTTTTTAGTGCGTTTTAAAAATGAGTGACATTAATTTTGAGCAACGGTGTTCTATCAGGTTTTGCTTCAGACTTGGACACAGCGTAACGGATACTTTTGCAAAACTTCAAGACGTCTATGGAAGAGAGACGATTGAAGACGAACCACGCAGCGAAAGGCCTTCCAAGGAAACCAAGCGCCAATTTGCTTTTTTATAGCCAGGGAATTATCTACAAAGTGTTTGAGCCTCCAGGCCAAACAGTAAATCAACATTCCAAAAAACCTTTCGCAGGAACAAAATGACATCGGGAGAGAAAGGTGTCTTGACTTTTTGGAATCGATTGAAAATGATCCCCATTTTATGGAACGTGTCATTACTAGTGATGAGACTTGGGTATTTGAATACGACCCGGAAACCAAGCACTAAAGCATGGAATGGCACACTTCTAGCTCTTCCAGACCCAAAAAGGCAAGAATGAGTAAGCCGAAGATCAACTGCATGCTAAATTGCTTTTTTGATAGCCAGAGAATTATCCGCAATGTGTTTGTGCCTCCAGGCCAAACAGTAAATCAACACTTTTACAGAGAAGCTTTGGAAGATCTTCGAATAAGGGTCATGCGTGTGAGACCAAACATCAAGAACAACTGGATGTTGCATCCATTACAGCCATTTCAGTAAACGATTTTTTAGTCAGTAAAAACATTTCTGTGGCTTCTCAGCCTCCGTATTCGCCTAACTTGAGTCCTTGTGACTTTTTTCTCTTTCAGAGATTAAAAAATCACTTCAAGGAATGTCATTTTGGGACCATAGAAAACATTCAAACGACTGTAACCGACCAGTTGAAGGCTATTCCAGTATATGAGTTCCAGCACTGCTATGAGGTGCATAGCATATAATGGTAGAACCGTCTCTAGCGCTGTGTGGCTTTCCAAGGAAGTAATTTAGAAGGAGACACTACTGAATTGTATTCTATTCGAATAAAACAAAATTAAAAAAAAATCAGTTCATTACTTAATTCACACACCTCGTAGATACCAATCATACAAAATCTCTGCATCATTTGGCACCAGTTCGATTTAACTTCCATCATCGTATGCCTGAAATGCGTAGTAAAGTGCAGATAATTATAAAAGATCCTACAGTTTTCCCTAATAACTAACAATTAATTTTAATGTTCGGAATCTCAACCCGCATCCTTACAGAAATAACGCATTTCGTTTGCAAAAACAAAAAAGCAGGCTCGTAAATATAAACGCAAAGCTTATCTACATACGTACGACAACTTAATACCTTTACTTGTTATTTGTTTTAAGAACAATAAAGTACCTAACAGCTAGTGCGGTGCCGGCAATTCATTATTAATACCCTGTAGGATTATCGATTTTATTATCGTATATCAGAATGCAGAAAATCGTGTTCTTGCGGAAGAAGCGCAATTAGATGTTCAGCTGGACTAGCTTATAATGTACGTCATAGCAAGGCAGAACACTGAATACTACATTATATAAACTATATAGAGATAAAAGAGATAAAACTCTGTACTGCTGCAGATACAGGGATTTAGATATTATTGCACGGCCAAATTGATGCGATTTTATAGAAAGAATCTATCTAACGTTTATTTTAGTTAGAGCTGATACTTTGGCCTTCATTAAAACTCTACATTATAACAAGCGTTCAAATATACAGCGTATCAAAAAAGTCGCACATAATAAGTACCTGTAACTTTTTAATAACCCTGTACATGAAAACATGTCCTGAATAAGTTTTTCCTCAGTTTATTTGTCATGTTTGTGTCAACATGAAATTTTGCTGTTTCCAACAAGCAACAGCTTTTTCCCCTTTATTGGGTACTGGATCCTTCGGCGTAGAAACAAAAAACTGGAAGTTTTCCACGAAACACTGAACTACTACACTTTTGGTATCTTCGGGATCTACTATAAGTTGTCATCTTCAGGAGGAGATTAATAGTCCAGTAGGCAGGGAGCTAAAATCATCAAAGACTAGTTTTGACAGTTCCCTATGTATTTTTTTGCGTAGAATACAATGCGCGGGGTACGTAGAGCTGAAACGGTCCACAAATTTTTTTAAATTAACAATTTGTTAAAAAAAAACGTATTTTTTTCACATTTCCGCTTATATCCGTTCCTTGGAATATTTTTATAACATATGCTGTAAGAAGTTGTAACCTATTAAATTTCCATAATTTTAAGCCCAACCCGAAGTCTCCAAGTGCTATTGTGTACTTGCAAATGACTGCTAAAGTTGAAATAGTGCTTTTTTTCACCATTTTTTTTACTTCGAAAGTAGGGCGACTATGATCATGAAATTATAGGGACTGCTGTTTGTAGTATGAAGTTACAAAAAAAATTCAGCTCTATCCGTTAATAACTTTTCGAGTAATTAACGAATGCATTTTTTATGCAAGCCTTAATTAACAATGACGCCATTTCTTTGTTTATTGTACGATACTGACCGGGTTGGGCTAGAAAAATCATTAATCTCTTTAAGTTTGCGAGACTGAAAAATATTAATTTGGGCCAGTTTTATAACGTTTTCTACGCGACTACCTTTTTTTGACGCGACGTATATATTGTTGTAGCGTTGCCGCTTCGAAATTCTCGGAATAGTGACTATAATATCTTTACGCCCATTTTACTTAAAATACGCGTCTTGAAGCGTACTTTCAAGATATTATATAAAAAGCGCTAAAAAAAGGCGTCATTGTTAATGAATGCTTGCAAAAAAATGCGATCATTAATTACTCGAAAAGTTATTGACGGATCGAGCTACAATTTTTTTTGTAACTTCATACTTTCATAGTCGCCCTACTTTCGAAGTAAAAAATGGCGAAAAAAAAAGCACTTTTTCAACTTCAGCAGTCATTTGCAAGTTAACAATAGCACTTGGATACTTCGGGTTGGTCTTAAAATTTTGTAAATTCGATAGGCTACAACTTCTGACATGCATATGCTATATAAAATATGCCAAGGAACGGAGATATAAGCGGAAATGTGAAAAAAAAGACGTTTTTTTTCACAACTTGTTAATTTAAGAGACTGTTTCAGCTCTACGGACCCCGCGCATTGTGTTCTACGCAAAAAAAATACATAGAAAACCGTCAAAACTAGCTCTATATGTTTCAAGAACACATACAAATATCTGTCTACTGGACTGTAAAACTCGGAGTGAAACGCGCATCGATGGGTATAGTAGTTCGGTGTTTCGTGGAAAACGTCCAGTTTTTTTTGGTAGGGTTACATAAAGAAATTTTCGCAAAAAAAACTCGTTTAGAGTCAATGTTTGTAAAAGAACATAATTGCTTACTTAAAAATTTATTTTTTTTAACTGAAACAACAAATAAATAGAGGTGATGAAAGTGGCCTCCATTTTCCGCTAAGCAATGCTCAAACTGGTTCCGAAACCCTTCCATAACATTCACTAGGAATTCTTCAGGAATGGCCCGGATTACATTTGAAATTCTCTATTTCAAGTCTTCAAGGTTATGTCGTCAATTAACATAAACTTTACATTTCAAATACCCCCACAGAAAAATATCTAATGGGTTTAGATCCCGGGAGCGCGATGGCCATTCAATTATTCCTGTTCAGCCTATCCAGCGTCCTGGAAATTGTGCATTCAAATATTTCCTGATACTTGCCGTAAATTGTGGTGATGATGCATCCTATTGGAACCATAACTCTTGTTTAATATTATTTTCACTCGGAAACACCAGTCTGCAAGACGGAATAATGTGATTTCTTAACAGATCTAAATATTTTTCAGAATTTAAATTTCCATCGATGAAGAAAGGTCCAACAATAAGTCCTCCAACAACGCCTCCCAAATATTAACTCGATTTTGGGTATGCGCTTCTTGGAACCAATGAGGATTCTGACTTGGTCAAGTAACGGTTATTAGGTCGATTAACAATACCATTTAAATTGAATGTGGCTTCTTCTGAAAAAAGGATATTTCTTGAGAAATTGTTATTGCTATTGTGTCTTTCTATCATGGCTTCACAAAATGCAGCCCTTCTTGGAAATAATCATCGTTTAACACGTGAACAAGTAGTAGTTTGTATGGCCATAACTTTTCTCGCTTACATAATTTTTTAACTGACTGGTGAGAAACATCATAAGTGGTTGCCAAGATCCTGGAAGGATTTGAATTTCGCGCACTGAGAGCAAGATATCCAACGCTTTATCTCCTCCGGTTGCAGTTTCAGGTCTATATGATTTAGTGGAATTCTCACCGCTACCAGTTTTTTACTAGTCGGTTTACTGTTGACTGATTTATTGGAGGTCTGTCGGGGTACAACTCATTAAACAGTACACAAACTTAGTCTTGTGATCTCTGCATGTCTCCATACCCCCTCATTACTTAAAAAACATCACTTAAAAACACTACACCACGATGCCTTACAGTTTTATACAATATACACTGGTCTGCTCCCGTAACTGCCGTCACAACAAGAAATCACATGGTGTTATGTCACAGAATCTTGGTGGACAGTTATGTTCGAAATTCAGGCTCACTAAGTGATTATGGAAAATATTCCATACCATTACCATTGTTTCATCCGCAATGTGTGCTTTAGAAAAATCTTGCTGGAAGTAAATTGTAGCAATTTCGTCATTATCCGACCGACTTACGAAAGATATAATAATTTCTTCCTTATATCGTTCGACAGTCAGATTAAAGATAATTGGGCCACTTATTCCAGTTCGACTTTCTGCGCATGAGAAGTGGCTTCGACAAAAAATTTCTGGTTTCTTAGAACATTCTGCGTCCGTGTCCGTCGGTTTCTAAAATAGTATAACAGGCACCAACAAATACTTTTATTTCGTTCCATACTCCCTGTTCTCCCCAAACAGTTGAATAATGTGGCGATGAAAACACTTTAACGTATTGTAGTCGATATTCACCATATCTTCTTGAATTCTTGGAGTTCTTGAAACTCCAACAGTATTCGAGAGAATGCGTCCTTTTGCGAGAGAATTATCCTTTAATTTTCCGTACATTTCTGATGTAGGGCTTTACCATAAACATTTTTGCTAAGCACTAGCATATTTGGCGAAATTAAGTTCCTTTGCTAAGCACACAGCAGCAGTGCACACAGTGTATTTCTATTGCGTTAAGCAAATGAAAAGCAGCTTTTCCAATTCATTTCTTTATTTATAGTCACCTGCTCTACACTCACGCGTATTTGTTGATAATGGTTATAATTTAGCATAAGAGCATAATTACATATTTATCAAATACTAGAGTTGTAACTTATGCCACGGAGGTACTCAATTATATTATTTTCTCTGAAACGCATAACGATACGTTTTATAGGGGTATCGGCTTCAATATAAGGTTTAACCAAGGTTTAACTGTAGCGCTGTTTCACTGTCACACGTCCACAAGTTAAAAGGTAGCGAGCATCATAATGCGCAACTGCAACTACAAACATACTTGCGCCAAACTGTGATGCGACTGACAGTCCTAGCGCCAAACCGGCCGCGCCTAACTTCCTGCGCGAAATAGGCCGCGCCAAAGTGTCCTAGATGCGACTGTGAAAGCCTTCCTGATGATGCTGGAGCCCTTTTCGACCCACCTCGAATCATTTGTCTCCTTTAAGTCGTCTTTTGAAGGATACAAATGGACCTTCACAACCTGCGGAACCTTCCTTTTCACTTGTGTGAATCTACAATCGCGAAATTTGGTACAATCGCTTGGTACGCGCGGCAAGTGTTCACTGTGACTTGGGCTCATGAAGCTTCGACTGCTCGGGAGATCGGAGACTGCACAAACATGCTCTCGCTCGGAAAATGAGTGAAAAAAGGTGCTCTTTGGGTGGTCTGACTCGTAGATGCTAACCCAGTCGAGGGTTCATGAGCCCAAGTCACAATGAACACTTGCCGCGCGTACCAAGCATCTCTCGCGAGTTTGGCAATTGTTGATTCACACAACTTCGAGAGCCTTCAAGTAATGCCATGACATGAATTCGAGATAAAGCGACATCCCACGCAGCCTCTACAGGGGCGGAACCAGAGGGGGTCTTTGTGAATGTGGCCTGGAGGGGTGCTTGAATTGTCAGAGGGTGAAAGAGAGTTGTGGCAACCCACGTCAATTTTTTAGGCAGCATTAGGATCAATAGATTCGCCCAACAGACGTCAAACCACGCAAAACCCTGCGTAAATGCAAAGGGGTGGCTTAGGGATGTCTGAAAATGGGTTGGAGAGATGGGGCAGCGACTCATCACACAACTTATTGAGGAGGTCTTAGTGCCGTGATGGAATTTTCACCCGAGAGTTTCTTGCGAATTCAAATTTCGACATGGGGTTGCTTTTTGGGGTGAGGACGGTGAACCGTTTAAGTCACAGCGTAGTGACTTCGAGGCATTAAAACTAACCCCATAGGCTACCGAAAATTACCGAGCAGATTGTTTTAGTTTAGGACTTCATCCTTCAGTTTGAAAGATGTCAAACGTCCGATTATTAAACAGCTATTTTTTGACCTGAACTAATCAAAGATATGAGTGCGTTTAACGTGCAAAGCCTACTTTCACGTAAAATTTTGTTTAATCGTCACAAAAAGGACGAACACAAGTTGAAAATGAACCTCATTTCCGTGGTCCTCGAGCCAGTGTGAATGAGCGAAACATTGCCACTATTCGACGCCTTCTGGAGGATGACCGCCGCTTAACGGTTGCTGAAATTGTAGCTCAGATCGGGATAAGCTTCGGGATCATTACAGATGAACTGGATTTTCGAAAATATTTCGGGAAAAGACGCGTGTTTCCGATCAGAAACGTGATTCTGCTTCACGACAATGTCCCCCACACAGCCATTTGACAGGCGACAAGTTGAAGGAAGTTCTAGACTGGACAACACTAGAACACACATCCTATTGTCCTGACTTATCCCCATATGATTATCACATGTTTGGGCCCCTGAAAGAAGCACTAGGAGGTGAGCGATTCGTCGATGACACTTTTGATGATGGTGTTGAGGCTTTCGTACGCAACTGGCTGGAAACACATGATAGATGGCATTAAAAAAGTTTCAATCCATTGGGAATGATGCAAAAAGCAGGAAATTATCTAGCAAAATAGTATGTATTTTCATGTTTGTAATAACCAATAAATTTAAAAATTAAAATCCCTGTTTATATTTGATTTACTCTCGTACAACCGAAGTACACCGAAATCTAGTGGCCGCGTATGGCGACAACGCCCCTAGTTTAGAAGCATGCAAAAGATGGTTCGCGGGCTTTCGATCTGGCGACTACACCATCGATGATAAACCACGATCTGGTAGGCCACCTCAACTGGATATCGAGCACTTGCGTACAATTGTCGAAGAAAACATGTATGAAAACGCACTAGATATTGCACGAGACCTCAGCTGTAGTCGGGCCACGGTAATACGCTACGAAACGCTAGGCAAAGTCCAAAATTTGGGCAAGTGGATACCACGTATATATAGCGAAGCCGATAGACAGTATTGGAGTAACATATGTACACAACTTTTCTCCCGTAGTCGTCAATTTGACTGGTTGAACAATCTTATTACCTTGGGGTGCTTTATGTAAATCACTAAATCTTAGATTAAGGGTTAATAACTATTAGAGAAAGGCATTCTTAATAGCGTCAGTATCACTTACTTTTAATTACTCTACAAAGGATTATTTAAAGAAGTGCTATTTAAATGAGAAAACCTTTTATAAAACCAGCTAAACTAAAACTAGCAGATTATACTGTTCATATTCTGAGTTTATTACGGCATCTAAGTGAATAAATCTTAAGAAGTACTAGTATAATCTAGCTTACTATCTATAATAGTAAAAACCTTATAGTTAAATATTTTACAAATATTTCCAACTCAGTTTTTGTCACACAATTTTTGTCATGTTTTGAATTCATGATTTTATACAAGCAACCCCAGCAAATTTCGCTAAAGGACTAAAAAGTCCACTAAATACAAGTAATTAAGACGGCAGAAGTATTTCTGTGAGAAACTAAAAACGTTTATCTGAGAAAAATATACATATATTCAATTACTGGAAAGTTCAGAGTTTAAGAGTGTTTACCATTTAAAATTTCACGGTAACTCTTTTAAACCAGGCACGCTCTTATGGAAAATACGTTAATTAACGTAATCACCGCAACGCAGCTGCAGTAGACGTAATTTCTTCTAGCATTGACATTTTAAACCAGATTTTTGCGTAAATGCGAAAGTTGAACTGCGTTTCAGAATCCTAATGCTAGCACCGAGTGGTTAATAATTATGCTTTATTCTCGAGTAATTTTAGAAACCCACAGTCGTAGCCGATCGCAGTTTTTGATTAAGGTAACTAGTACTTTACCGCAGTTAATAGAACGTGATTTTGGTTTTCCTAGATGAAGCAGTGGTTTGACTACAATAAACATCAGTGTTGTAGTAGTTAAGAACTATATCCCCGAGCTGTATAAAATTGCGATAAGAATGGAATAATTTTTAGACGGTTCTGTAATCAGATTTCAATCTAGAAAAATTGTAAACACGACATAAACCCTAGCGTCCTTGAGGGATTTCTATATAGGGCTGTTAGAAAGTCTGGGAACGGTGTTTTACATAAAAATAACTGAAGCTAGGATATCCAATTATGGTACGTTATAATTAGATACGAGGTGTGTGAATTAAGTAATGAAGTTGGCAACGTAGCGCTCGATCTAGCGACACTGCGGAGACGGGACTCGGAAAGGCGGTAGGTTAACATGTAATGCGTCATCAGTACAAGTTTGAACTTGTGAAAGTAATTTGTTTGTTGTTTTTTTCCGTTTTTTTTTCTAGGGCGTTTTAAAAATGAGTGACATTAAGTTTGAACAACGGTGTGCTATCAGGTTTTGCTCAGACTTGGACACAGCGCAACGGATACTTTAGCAAAACCTCAACACGCCTACGGAGATAGTGTTTTTTTCAAGAGCCCAGATTTTTCGGTGGTTTAAAGCATTGTCAGAAGGAAGAGAGTCGATTGAAGATGAACCACGCAGCTGAATGCCTTCATCTTCAAGAACGGATGAAAATGTCGATGAAATACGGGATCTTGTGCATTCAGATCGCTGGTTGACGACAAGAATGATCGAGGAAGAGATATATTTGAATCACACCACTGTTCATCAGATTTTGACTAATGGATTGGGGATGAGAAAATCTGCGCAAAAAAATTATTCCAAAAAACCTTTCGCAGGAACAAAAGGACATCAGGAGAGAAACGTGTCTTGATTTTTTGGAATCAATTGAAAATGATTTTATGGAACCCCCATTTTATGGAACTGGTGATGAGACGTGAGTGTTTGAGTACGACCTGGAAACCAAGCGCCAAAGCATGGAATGGCACACTTCAAGCTCTCCAAGACCCAAAAAAGGAAGAATGAGCAAGTCGAAAATCAAATGCATGCATTTGCTTTTTTTGATAGCATTGCATTGTCCATAAAGAGTTTGTGCCTCCAGGCCAAACAGTAAATCAACACTTTTACAGAGTCGTTCTTGATAAAAATGAAAAAACTTCATAAAAGGGTCATGTGTGAGACCAAACATTAAAAACAACTGGGTGTTGCACAGCCATTTCAGTAAATGCGTTTTTTTGTCAGTAAAAACATTTCTCTGGCTCCTCAGCCTCCTTATTCGCCTGTCTTGAGTCCTTGTAACTTGTTTCTGTTCCCAAGATTGAAAAATCACCTCAAGAAACATAATTTTTGGACCATAGAAAACATTAAAACGGCTGTAACTAACCAGCTGAAGGCTATTCCAGTATATGAGTTCCAGCCCTGCTATGAGGAACGGAAGAACTGTCTCCAGCGCTGTGTGGCTTCCCAAGGAAGTTATTTTCAAGGAGACAATACTGAATTGTAATTCTATTTGGATAAAACATTTTAAAAACAATCAGTCTCATTACTTAATTTACATAACTCGTATATCAGCATAGTTATGACATCGTCACGAAATTTTTTTTGAGTGAGTTCGTTCTTTTCTATATTATTTTTCGTGACCCTGACATTATCGAACCTAAGTACGGCTCTGCCGTGTAATAAATAGTTACCTCCCTACTTTAGACTAGGGTCTGAACCAAATGGTGCATTGTGTAACTATGAATTAATTTTGGTTTTTATCTTGCCGATGATCTATGCCGAAAAGTTTCTAACAAACGTACTCCAAATCACAAGGGAATATTCTAGAGGAATTACATATCTGGTGATATCGTTAAGTTGCACAAGCACTATTTTGGTCTCATTTCGAGCTCTAGTCCAGGCACAAAGAAAAATGAGGCTAAAACGAGAATTACAAATTTTTGACCCCGTATAATCATATGCAGAATCATGACCGAGGAACTCATCCGACTGACATGTAATAAATAGTTACCTCCCTACTTTAGACTAGGGTATGAACCAAATGGTGCAGTGTGTAACTATGAATTGATTTTGGTTTTCTATCTGGCCGATGATCTATGCTGAAAAATCTCTAACAAACATACTGGTAGTATGTTTGTTAGAGACCCAAGGCATATTCTAAAGCAGTGGTCGGCAAACTCATTAGGTAAAAGAGCCCAATATCAAAAGTACGATTGAGATATCTATTGAGAGCCTAATTTAAACTTAAATTACACATATAAGTAGGTACTTTGTTTAATAACTTAATAAACTTTAGTTTTAAGACTTTTGTCTTAAGTCTTTACACTTTGGGTCATAATTAAACTATAAGTACTGTTTTAATCTTCAGTTTTCATCTTCTCCTGGAAATGCCAACTTAGTTTTTTAGTTACACTGAATCGAAACAGTTGTTTTTAATTTTAGGCACTATTCCAGGTTCTCATCAGTAAGACGACTTCTTAATTCACTCTTGATGAGGTTCACAGTCGAAAAAGATTGTTTGCATGAATATGTAGAACCGAAAATGGAAAGAACACCAAACCAATAGAAAAGCCAACATAGCGTACACTCTTCGTTAAGTAAAGTTCATACGCTATTTTGTTATGCTATACACGATATTTACCACCATTGGCGCAGAGATCGCCACTGTTTGCCGACTGTTTGACGACCACTCTTCTAGAAGAATTATCTGGTGATATCGTTAAGTTGCACAAAGCACTATTTTGGTCTCATTTCTAGCTCTACCCCAGGCACAAAGAAATACATTAATAATAAAGAAAAAATTAAAAACAGGCTTTTATTTAAATGCTCTAAAAAAGAAGAAAATAAACTTTAAATTGAATCAAACCCATCAATTTATTACATTACACAATTTATATGATATAAAAGCTTGTCACGAGATTTTCTTGTGTAGATGTATTTACCTATTTTATAAAATACATACTTTTTTTCTTAGATTTTCTTATGTCAAGATCAAGTTACATTATTATTACATTCTTGTTTATCTACACAAGCAAATTTCGTGACAAGCTTTTATATCATATAAATTGTGTAATGTAATAAATTGATGGGTTTGATTCAATTTAAAGTGTATTTTCTTCTTTTTTTAGAGCATTTAAATAAAAGCTTGTTTTTAAATTTTTTTTTAATTATTAATTTATTTTTTATTTTTTAGTTATCGTCGTGTTTTTTGTATCTAAATGTTTCTCAACCTGTTCATACTATCCCTAATCTATACCAAGTTATAACTCTTTAAAATTGGTATGGTGGCCATCTTGTTTTTCGCCATTTTGAATTTTTGTCACCGCCGCTAGATTTTGCCTAGGGTATAGGTTGATATTAGTTAAGACACAACCCCGCTAGGTCTTACTGTTTAGCCGGGCAGTAATACACCATCTCCTCGAAGGGTTGAACGCAGACGTCAGTTTATTCGTATTCTTCTTAGCAAACCCTTTCATTTGATACCCACATAATGGGAGTGCTTAAAAATAACTAGTCGGCCATCTTGGGCGGTCCGCTATATTGGATTTAGGGTGGTCATTTTATTTTTCGTATTCTTCTCAGCAAACCCTTTCATTTGATACCTATATCATGGGAGTACACAAAAAATAACTAGTCCGCCATCTTGGGCGGTCCGCCATATTGGATTTAGAGTAAATTCATTTTCTTTGGAGTATGGCAAAATGTGAGTTCATTTTCTATTAGAAAGAAAAGAAAAGAGGGCCTTTTTCTCACAAATCCTATTTGTGAGAAAATTCAATATGATAAATTTAATAGGAGAATAGAAAAATAAAGTTTAATAAATAGGAAAATAAAATTTAATAGGATTTGTGAGAAAAAGGCCCCCTTTTCTTTTCTTTCTAATAAATTCATTGTATTTTCTTATTTCTTCTCAACAAACCCTTTCATTTGATACCCATATCATGGGAGTGCGCAAAAAATAACTAGTCCGCCATCTTGGGCGCTCCGCCATTTTGAATTTAAAATGACATAACCATGCATTGTCATCCAAACAAAACGTGTATGCAAAATTTCATCTCAATCGGTTGAGGATAACTACTTTAAAATTCAGTTGCAAGATTTGACCCGAACATATATATAGAGACATCCAAAAAAAACGTCATCAACTCTGGCTATGAACGAGAGAGATGGAAATAGCGGTCATGTCTAAGCTTTTCGGTTATGTCAAACTTTTGACAAGTGACCGTTGCAATTTGTAAAATAAACAATGGTTGTCATATAATGTGACAGTCTTGAGAAGTAAATAAGGTTATAAATTCGATTAAGAATAGAAATACGTCTTTTTTTTCTCGGCCAACTTTGATGACGCTTTTTTTGGATGTCTCTATACAAACAAACATACATTGCAAGTTAAATAAAAGCTTGTAAAATGAGGCTAAAACGAGAATTACATTTTTTCGCCACCCCGTATAATCATATGCAGAATCGCGGCGAGGAACTCATCCGACTGCGCGTTCGGGTTCTATTTAAAAAACGGAAGATGTCTATCGGAAACGAGCAAATAAATTCTCCAGCGGTAATGGCTCGACATGGCGAGGCGGTGGGCATTGTTCTTGGCGTTCGCGGCCGTCTCGTTGGTAATTTTCTGTACGTGCATGGGCGTGTCCCGCGCTACACACGGCATACAGGTGTTTCTTTTATGCTCGTTAATCGCTTGGAAAAGTACGGAACCCGTCAGCGGACGTTTCGATGTTATTTGTCGAAAACGCGGTCATCCTCAGTCAGAACTTTCCAAGAAATCGATCAGTATCTATCTAAAAATCCCAAATTTTTAGGTGATTTTCAAAGAGCTTTAACTTGGGGAAAATGGCCGTAGAGAAAAAGAAAAAAAAAAGAAATTGAAAAATTAAAACTCCAAGTTTCTAGTTTTTGGATCTTGAGTACAAAAATTTTCAGCAGTTTTTGAATAATCATAAGAAAACCTGGATGGGTCTGGAACCTTCGGTGTAGGTTTCGGTAGTTGGTTTCGTGGAAAACGTCGTTTTTCTTTCCTGAAATGCCAACTTAGTTGGCGAAAAAAGCATTTTGTTTTATGATTTTTCTTTTTTTTTTTTTTTTTTTATATTTTTTATGTTTTCTTCTTTTTTTGCTTGTATTTTAAAAGATTCGTGGACTTCAATATTATTTTTCGACAATTTCATCATAAAGTTCTTTTAGATAATTTAATTATCTTTGATTTGACCTTTTTGAGGCCTGTACGATGAGTTCTCGTCGTTCAAAGCAAAAAAGTGAAATGAAAAAAATGAACTAACAGAAAATTAAAGTAGTGTTTAGGAAAGACGTATATGAAAAAAAGTCGAAGCGCTTTGAAACTATCAGGGTTTCTATGGAGTACTTTAAGATTGAAAATTTGCAGTCGATATCCTTAATCTATCCATGATTTGCAAAGTTATGTCAAGTTATGCAAATATTTCTTATTAATTATGCATTTTTTTTACCTCCTTTTCAATCAATAATTTCGCTTTAAAATTTTTTTTTATCAAAAACCAATCACTACAACTTGTAAAGGATACCTTGCAGTTTTAAAAACCCTACTTTAATTTTCTATACGTTCATTATTTCCCGAGTAATTGGTTACCAAAGTCAAAAATAACTTGTTTGTTTTGAACGGCGATAACTCAGCGAAAAATCATCGTACAGGGCTCGAAAACAGGTCAAATTAAAGACAATTTAATTATCTAAAAGTGTTTTGTGATGAATGAATGTTCGCGGACCTATTAAAAGATGCAAAAATTTCGAAAAAATTGTGTTCGATGGTTTTCTTACGTTTACTGCTGACGCTAAAAAATTTTTGGACTGGAGCTTCAATTTTCTTTTTTATTTCTTTTCTCTACGACCGTTTTTCTCCAAGTTACAGACAGCTCTGTGAAAATCACTCTATTTGCTTATTTATGTGTATGTAAATACCCTGAAATAAGAAACCAGGCCTCGTCAGAAACAAAACAAGAAATATTGTCGTTGTTCAAGTTTTCCAAACACCAATAGCCATACGCTGATTCTTTTTCAAAATCTAAGGGCTTAGTTCGTGGAGTTCTTCAATTTTATATGGATAGATCCATAACCAGATCTTTTTTTACCATAGTGTGCCATGTTCCTACGGATAACTGAATTTCTTGTTTCGCAATGTATTTGTTTCCATTCGACCTTGAACAACTACGATACAACTGGTGTTAATAGGTGTTCCGCTCCATGGTTTACGGCTTACTGATCCACTTGCACAAAATTTGTCAACACAAGCATGAATTTGGTTTCACAAACTGTGTGGAAGGAGTTATAATGTTCCGAAACTGTTCACGGAACTGCCGTATGTACTGACTAATTAAGTAAACATGTTTCTATAACTCTCAAGAAGACTGTATGTGCATGGACGTGTTCACCGGTACATATGGCATACAGATGTTTCTTTTATGCTCGTTAATCGCTTGGAAAAGTACAGAACCCCTCAGCGGACGTTTCGATGTTATTTGCCGGAAGCGGTCATCCTCAGATAAAACTTTCCAAGAAAGCGATCAGTAGATATCTACACTAGACGCAGAAATTAATTTGTGAAGAGAAATGGTCATAGAGAAAAAAAGGAAATCAAAGCTCCAAGTTTCTAGTTTTTGAATCTTGAGTTTAATTTTTTTTAGTATCAGTAGTTTTTGAGTAATCATAAGAAAACCACAGTCCACACAGTAAAAGGTCCACGGACTTAGATATTTTTTTTCGATAATTTCATCATAAACCTCTTTTAGATAATTTAATTATCTTTAATTTGGCGTATTTTCGAGTCCTGTATTATAATTTTTCGCTGAGTTATCGCTGTTGAAAGCAAAAAAAGTCATTTTGTCAGAAAATTAAAGCAGGGTTTTGAAAATTTCAAAGTATCCTTTACAAGTTGTAGTGATTGGTTTTTGCTAAAAAAAATTTGAAGCGAAATTGTTGACTGAAAAAGAGGTAAAACATTGCATAAGTAGGGATATTTGCATATCTTAGCATAACTGCAAATAATGAGTAGACTAAGGATATTGACTGCAAATATCTCTAAACTTATTACCTACCCTATCCATTTTCAACCATAAAGTACCCCAAAGAAACCCTGATAGTTTTTTGTAGTTGAAAAAAGATGCGATTTTTTTAATGCTCGGAATAGTTGAATTTTTTGTGCTAAATATTGATTTTTCGAGATCAATTTTTCATTGTTTGTTCGTGTGTTTAATTTAAAAATGTATTTTTTTGCAATGATCCATAGGGTGAAGTGGGGCAAGTGTGTATCCGGGGCAAGTCCGTTCGCTTCTGATAAAAGTCTCTAAAAACTATTAACTTGACATGACTTTAACATGATTTTAAAACTCCCGCCAATATTCGATGCAAACCGCACAATGTTATGTTGGCACAAATAACTATTGAATATATAAATAAGAAATATTGTAAAAGAAATGTACCTTCGCGAGTAGAAAATTGCGTTTATCCAACGCACTTGCCCCATAGTTTACATTAAGGATAAAATATAGAAATAAACACAGATAACGCACTTGCCCCAAGCCCTGGGGCAAGTGCGTTTCATGTGCCCTGTAAGGCATGGACGATGTGCCTCCTTACCCTGAAGCACGAAAGATTTTCTTTCTTTCAATAAATTAAGCTTAAGAACCAAGGAGTTCATACAGCCCAAAAAGAATCGGATCATGTGAATGACATTCGCGCAGTTATGAACTAAAAGTCAACTATACGAAACTTCGCACTTGCCCCACTTTACCCTAAACATATCCACAAAGCTTCACAATCGTCAACAAAAATCGTTTGATTTTTTTTGACCGCTGTAACTGCCTTAGTTTTAATTGTAAATGTAAAAATTAACCCTCCAAAGTTACACCTATGCAACATAACATTCGGTGATTTTTACCGGAGCAATTTTTAAACGCTTATAATTCAGAGTCAAAGCAAGCTTTTGAGACGTTTTTTTTTTTTCAAATTAATCTCCAGAATCTCAGAAATACGACTTCACAGTTTGTTTTGCTCTGAATTTAATAATATTTAACGGTCCGAAGTATTTAACAAAATATAAAAATACTTTTTTTGAAAATTGATTTTTTTTTTCAAACTGTTGTATCTCCTCGAAAAAAAAATATAAAGAACTTTAATAGGTGGTCATTTTAAAGCTAAAGACATGTACTTTAAGGCTGTATAGGTCATTGTGGGCAAAAAAAAATCCGATTTATTTTGACTGAAAATGGGTAGGTATTTTCAAAAACGTATTTTTTTCGTTTTTATGTCTTTTTCAGTCAACATAATTGCAAAAAAATTAGGAAAAAATTTTTTATACTTATTTTATCATCAAATAATGTTTATTTGATTTTTCGAGCCACTAACCAGACGTCCCCCCCTCTCCCCTCTCCAGATACACACACACATCTTGTTCCGTTCGGGTAAATTTTACCCAGTGTAACTCCGGAGGTTTAATTAAAACAAGTTGATATACCCCCAATGGTTCACTGAATTTCATTCCACAATCTTAAATTTTTACTGAGTTCTCCAGAGTCCAAATCGTTTACACAAGCTTTCATTAAAAAACACAAACTAATCTACAAACTCAACGATATTAGAACATTTTTTTTTATATGCCAGGACGACAAATGAATTTTTTTTACGATTGCGAAGCATTGTGAATGTGTTAAAAAAATAAAATATGTCTATATATCAGCAATATTGGAACAATATGTTATATTGTTTTTTACACAGCCAATTTGAAATTAAATATATTTGAAAGCTCGTTATTTTCTACGAATTTAGGCACAGGAAAGCGTTGCAAAATAATTATTAATTTTATATAAACAGTTTTTGTATAGGCTAGGTTATAGGAAACATTTCTTCTTCAATTATGTATTTAAATGTAATAGAGATCAAATCAATTCTAGCATATAATATTTCATATTAACACCATGATTTATAGAGTTGTAGTGATATTCGGGAGAAAAGTAATGATTGCTTGTTTACAAAAAAAAAAACAAATTTAAACATTTAATTGTAAAAAAAACAAATGTATGGAAAAATATGCGGTACGTATTGCAACACGATGAATGGAGCTAATCTATCCACCAGAGTTATGAGCCTGATGAGTGTATTAGACATATTCTAACAGTGTGCTTAGCTTCTCAGTATGCTTCTAAGTGCAGTATGCAAAATGAACACAATCAATCAATACTGACTTCGTAAAGGCATCATACACCATACACCACGTGTCAACGGGCACAGAGCTTCTTGTAAATCATACAGATTCACTTTTAGAAGTTGATTTACCTAAGCACTTTGTTTTTATTTTCTTCATCAGCTCAAAAAAAAACAACTGCTTAATGAATCATTACTTTCTTAAGAATGTTCTTAAGAAGATATTACAGACTTAAATGTACATACTTAAAAAAGTTATGTTTTGGAAAAATAAAGTACGTTCTTTTTTAATCATTTTATAAATGATGGGCGGATAGGTGGGAAGAGGGCGGTTATTTAACTGTAAATTATGTGAATTAATACGAGGTGTGTAAATTAAGTAATGTAACTGGCATCGTGGCGCCCGATCTAGTAACACTGCGGATTTTCGTAAACTGTTTTTTCTAGTGCGTTTTAAAAATGAGTGACATTAATTTTGAGCAACGGTGTGCTATCAGGTTTTGTTTCAGACTTGGACACAGCGCAACGGATACTTTTGCGAAAATTCAACACGCCTACGGGGGCAGGTTTTTTCAAAGGCCCCGGTTTTTTGGGGGTTTAAGGCATTCTCAGAAGGAAGAGAGTCGATTGAAGATGAACCACGCAGCGAAAGGCCTTCATCTTCAAGAATCTATGAAAATATCGATAGAATACGGGATCTTGTGCATTCAAATCGTCGGTTGATGACAAGAATGATCGGGGAAGAGTTAAATTTGAATCACACCAATGTTAATCACATTTTGACTAACAAATTGGGGATGAGAAAAATCTGCGCAAAAATGGTTCCAAAAAACCTTTCGCAGGAACAAAAGGACATCAGGAAAGAAAACTGTCTTGACTTTTGGAATAGTTGGAAAATGATCCCCATTTTATGGAACATGTCATTACTGGTGATGAGACTTGGGTGTTCGAGTACGACCCGGAAACCAACCGCCAAAGCATGGGATGGCACACTTCAAGCTCTCCAAGACTCAAAATGTATGCTGATTTGTGTTTTTGATAGCCAGGGAATTCCTCCAGGCCAAACAGTAAATCAATATTTTTACAGAGAGGCTCTTAAAAAACATCGAAAAATGGTCATGCATGTGAGACCAAATACCAAGAACAACTGGATGTTGCATCACGACAATGCGCCTTATCACACAGCCATTTCAGTAAACGAGTTTTTAGCCAGTAAAAACATTCCTGTGGCTCCTCAGCCTCCTTAACCACCTGAGTCCTTGTGACTCTTTCCTCTTCCCGAGATTGAAAAATCACCTCAAGGGACGTCATTTTGGGACCATAGAAACCATTCAAACGGCTGTAACCCATCAGCTGAAGGCTATTCCAGTATATGAATTCCAGCACTGTTATGAGGAATGGAAGAACCGTCTCCAACGCTGTGTGGCTTCCCAAGAAAGTTATTTTGAAGGAGACAATACTGAATTGTAATTCTATTCGAATAAAAATAAAATAAAAAAAATCAGTAGGTATCATTACTTAATTTACACACCTCGTAGAGACATTACTTTCACGTGGCATTTTAAACCTTTAGGTTTTTTGAGGTAAAGGAATTCAAATATCACATAAGAAGTGTCTTCTATCATTTTTACTTCCATATCAGTATTCACAATAGATCACGCGGGTCATAAAGTTCATTTAGGACTTTTTTGCTTTGAACGGCGATAACGTCACTGTTCGCTGTTCTTTTTGCAAAATCAAAGGGCCTAAGTTCGAGGAGTGCCGGAATTTTATATGGATGTCCATATTGGCATATACCAGTGTGGCATATTCCTACGGATAACTGAACTCCTTGTGACAATTTCGCAATCAATTTGTCGTGTGAGTTTTGCGACGAGTTTGTGACCTTTATAAAATATGTTACAAAGGTCATATGACATATTCATCATCACAATTCATTTTCTTACCACTCATATTATACATATTAATTTTATTGTACAGATTGTAAGTATTTTAGAAAGTGTTTTATTCACGTAAGGATGTGTAAATACGAGGACAAATTTCGAATGTGAGTAAAACACAACCAAAAGACGATTGCAATACAACGTTTTATCCACAATTAGAGCAAGTATTATCTGAAGTTGATCTTTGATCTGAACAGTAGGTTTTATCGAAAATGAAATTATGGACTTATCAGGTTTTTAAATAGACTTTTTTCCGCCTGACACCTTGCTTACTTTACAAGTTTATGCTCGAAGAAACAATTGATTCTTCTTAGGCAAGATTACTTTTGCGATAGTTCAAACAAATTGAATATTCATGTAATAATTATGAAAATATGGTATCTACATGAAATTTATAGAGGCTTAATGAATTAATGTACACTTATGCATTTATAAGATATGCGGAATTGATACGGTAACCAAACGCTTGGAGCTCTCGCTGCGGTTACTAAGTATTGCGGATCAATTTTTATTGCTGGAAGCTGTCAATGAGTTACGTCTAAATGTAGGGTTTATTCCATAAAAAAAACAATTACAGTAAACCAACAAAACAGGATGTTTGTTTCGATAATTCATGGATTGTTCACCAGCAATCTAATTCAGGGCCAGCGCATTGCAGTTCTGTGCATCGTTAGTTTATTCAATGCTTTTCATTGTTTCACTTATTTATCCACTTTTTCAGCTCGTTAAGTTTTCTCTAAAAAGACGCTGTCAGTGAAATCCCTACTACCACATCCAGTTTTTCCACATTTAATTAGACTAAATCGTTAAAAACATCAAGTTATAGTCAAGTGTGATATTATGTATTTAAGTATGTCCTTCATGACCTATATGACATATGTTACCTGTTTAGCCTTTATGGCTCGTATGACCAATATGATCGTTATGACCTTAATGACCCATATGATCTTTATAACTCGCATAATCTATTTTGAATACTGATATGGAAGTAAGAATGATAGAACAGACTCCACAATGTGACATTTGAATTATTTTACCTCATAAACCTATAAAATGACACGTGACAGGAATATCTCTATTAATTCACATTAATTGACAGCAAAACAACCGCCCTATTCCCTCCTGTGTACAGCAAAAACATCAACAGCCAAGTGAATATAAATTCAATATTTAATTTGGCTACGCACAAAATTTCACAATTTTTAAATCTCCTTATATTTTATTCTAGTTCTCCCCTCACGTATTACAAGAGGAGGGAGGGGGGGGGTAAGAGGAGCATGGGATTTTTATTGAGCTCTTTTTTACTGTGAAATTATCGAAATTTATGTTGAACACTTGTATTTACAAATTTTGAATACGTACCCACTTCAACTCCCTCAACCCCCAAACTACTAAGCTAAACATCTTTTATTGTAGACTCTGTTATGTCGTGCAAGTATCAAATTTGAAGTGCATATATTGCATCGTTTGCAAATTACCTATAGAAAAAGAAAACGTATATTACCCTCATTTATCCCTCAACCCCTGAAGCGATTAAGCTCAAAACCTAATCAGCTCCAGATCTTATGGTACATACATAAGTGTTGATCTTATCGCATATCAAGTTGATCTTAAACGCGTTCTTGAGTTATCGTGTACACAAAAAAGGTTAACAGACAGACAGACCGACAGACAGGAAACTTTCGCTTAAGGGGGTAACACCACTCTAGCGGTCGAAAAAAAGGCCCAATTTTGATAATTCATTGTGGGAGAACGAGAAAATTAATATGATTTCTTTTTGAAGGATTAATTAAACATGTATTGAACTATAAAAAAAAATTATATTGCTATTTTCATACAAAATGGCGGCGATACAGCGTATCTTTAAAAACACTTTTAGCAAAAAAGCCCTCCACGGGCGGACAAATTTCTCTAAAAGTTTTAGACCTGGAACAACAAAATAAAAATGTTCTTAATTTACATATTATCGGCTAGAGAAGTACGTAGGTTTTTTTTAATTGGTTTTTGTAGAAACTGCGCACTAACGAAAAAAAAATCGATTTTCGCCCTAAAAATTCAGCAGTAAATTGTTAATATAAAAACAATTATATTCTATCAAAACGGCTACGTACTTTTATGGAGAATATAATTGATAAACTACTGTTAAAATTTCAAATCGATCGATGGAACGGTCTTTGAGCAATGCGGACGCACAGTTCGAAAAAAAGTCGTTTTAAGATAATGATTTTTTAAACATACATGTGTATTACGGTATTTGCGCACCCTGGTGGGTTTCTGAGGAACCCGAAAGACCTTTTACTCTGTTTGTAATAGGGCCACTTATTATTTTGAAAGGTTACACAATCACATCGCGCTCGACGCGCGTTCAGAGGTGCTGCGGCAAAATCGAGAGTCAAACCTTTTTTTTTTTTTTCGTTATAAGACCCATTGCATATGATTTTTATGACCCTAAAAGCCAAAGGAAACAGTTGTTTGAAGCATATTGAAGCATTTTGAAGGAGTTGTTTATTTTTTGCAAAATTTCTGAATTAACTACATATGCCCCACATTTTATAAGAATACGCACCAATTATTGTAGTTACTCTATTTCCATTTTAAATTGAAAATAGGTAGAAAAAAGCAAGGTTGTCAGATATATTTTCTAAAATTGCTAAGCTCACTATACAAGTATACTTCATACTTCAGTAAACTGTTAGTTCGTGACGTTCTTAGAAAGCTAGTTTGGAAATATTTAAAAAAAATACATAGATATAAATTTATTAGTTAGCAAACAACTTTATGTATATTACTATACTTAAGAAAATTTTGAAGAGCCGGCAACGGCGGCCCAAGCGGCTGACCGCACAGAGTAAAACCACTGGCGGTAACACCGGTCAACGAGATTATTAGACTACTTTGCATTTAATACATTGCTAATACTTCTTCGGTCCACTGTGCCATAAAATTTTTACGACGTCGTTAAAATGATTTACGACTTTAGGCACTCAACTTGTTTAAGACGTCAGTGACGTGTATTTTTTATTAACACAGACAATTTTTTGAGATTGTCTGGCTAAATGAGCATTATTTACAGCAAATTATATTACAAATATTAAGAGTTTTGTATGCAGGCTAATTTTAATCTCCTATATTGATTTGAATGAACAAAATTATATCACAATTTTCGAATTTATAAAAGATATATGCACGTCCATGGAATCATAAAGTTGCACCGCTTTTTTAATTCCCCAGGCGTATTTATCATTTTCAATTAAAATTAGAAGGACTATACCTGACAGTCATGAGTAGGGTTGGCCGATAGTGCCGCAATAGAGCGGCGCGGCGCCTGGCGCTTTTTATTAATATTAGTGTATTCGAGGTGTTTATTTCGTCGGCGTCAGCATTATCTTAATAACAAAATGTCACATGTAGAAACGCCAAAAAAACTACATAACTAATTTGCTAACAAAGTGAATACATTCATTAGTGATTTCGAAGGTTTATTTTATAATGGCGTGACCGTAATGTGTAGAGTCTGTAAGGTAAAACTACTGTATAGGGACAAACGCGATTGTGGCCGTCACATAAACAGTGTGAAACATAGAAATTAAAAAGAGTGTATGCCCTTGAGAACTCAGTTTATGTTCGACTTACTTTTAATGCTAACGGCCTGTGTTCCCCTCATATACAACCCTTTCTTGAGTTCTGGACCAAATACGTTCCAGAGATACTGTTACCAGATAGCACAACATTAGGTAACTATCTACTAACTGTACATAGCGACTCACTAAAGTGAATTACAAGTGCATTAAAAAATACACGATTGTGGTTATGTATTGACGAGACATGTAATGGCAACACAAGTTTTTTACATTTAACGTGCAAAATGCATGCTTTACATAGTATAGTAGAAAATATTAGACCGTTACCGCATGTCGACGCATTAATAGCGGGTCCAAAAAAGTGTTCTTAAAATACCCTAAACGGCTTCGCGAGTTTTACAGTAAATGTCCTGCTATTCCCGAACCACCACACCCAATTCTTACTCGTTGGGGAACACGGTTGAAAGCTGATTTTTATTAGGCCAAACATTTCCAGCAGATAATAGCTATTTATGTAACAAGTCTATAATGCAATGCTTTATTGAACGAGTCCGATTTATTTTTTAAGGCCATAAAGAGGGCTAGTTCAATAAAGCCTTATTATGGACGAGTTGCATACAAAGCTTTATGCTGACTGCTAAAATTGACTTATTAACGAAACAAATTAATTCAATGACATTTTTGACATTTTTATAACTGTTGTACATATTTATTTGAAAACGTCAAAATCTGAATTTATACGAAAAATATATTATGTTGATATTGACAGTTGTACATATTAGTTTGAAAACGTCGAAATTTGACATAATAGTAAAATAAAGTAACTTTTTTTTACTAGTATAAAAAAGAGGTACTTTATAGCCGCAAAACTATGTCATAAACAGTCCTTTATAACATGTTCGGTTATGCAACTATGGTTATAAAGCGTGGATTTATTGCTTTTGTTACCATATTCAATATTAGTTACTTTCTTGTATTACATGTATCATATTATGACGCGTACGCCTATGTCCCACGGCACATTTCGGCCAACTCTAATTATGATGCATGTTTTATAGGAAATATTATGTAGTCAAGTTTTATGTATTATATATTATAAAAAAAAAATGAATTTCGAGAGCCGACAGTTGTCCTCAACATCGGAAAAAAGGAATTTTCTGTTTCCCTGAGGTTATAGGAGGGAATTTATTGACCGGAAATGACTTATTTACACGGGACACTGCCAACCCTTCTTCCTTGAATTCCTGCATCAAACTTGAGTATGTTTCACAAATTTTTGCGCCAGAATATACAGTATGTTACTTTGCTTCGTACCAGCTAGAATATGATGCATAGAATTAATTCCAGTACTGAAAAAAAAACATTGGTAATTTAAATACTCTGTCGACATTTTTGAAACCACCAACGAGACACCACATCACGATATTTTTCCACGAAATCTCGCGTTCGCCAGAAATGATTGGAAAAACATCAAAGAATAGTCAATTATGAATTATTCATAGGCTTCTTGATTCCAGCTGCACCTGATTCAAGTCTCCGGTTACGTCGTCTGTAGGAGTTTTTATGAAACCGTTGTTTCCTCTTAGAAAAGCTAACCTAGTCTCGTTGAATATGCAAATATAATATTATGCCAGTTTTGCGATTGTGATTTATAGCGCGCTCGGTCACAAAAACCCTATTTAGGTATAAATTTATTTGAAATTGTTTCCCACATTTATCGTTCGTTTTATATTTAAACTTTATTATTGTAAAGCAGATGGACTCGACTTTTGCGCAAAAAAAATAAACAATTTCATTTTTCATATGTTTTTTAATATGGTAATAATTTGTAAAGTGTGTTAAAAATCACGTGCCAGTAACAATTGAGCCGATTTGTTTCAAATGTAACACCTTGCATATTTTTCCAAAAACCACATCTCTTTTTTCTGAATATATCGATAAAAAACTTTAAGGGGTTACCTCTGACAGTTCTTGAAATATACGAGGTGTGGCTATTAAATAACCGAACTGCTGTCATAACACCTTTTATTCGTTACCAATTACAGTAGCAACTTTTTCGCCTTCAACGTACTCTCCTTGGCGATCTCTACACCGCTCCATACGATTTTTCCATTGTTGAAAGCAGTTCTGGAAGTCCACTTCTGTCAGCTGGTTCAGAACCTCCGTTATTTTTGCGTTAATCGTTGCCACGCTTTGTTTCGGGGTCGTAAGTAAAAAACCACGATTGATCACAAGTAATCAACGTGTCTAACAAGCCTGGATCAGTGTCAATGTTGTTTAGAATGTCAGCGCAAATGTTCATTCTAGATTCCTTTTGCACGGGAGTGAGGAGTTTTGGCACCATTTTTGCGTAAACGTTGCGCATGTTGAACGAGTTTGAAATGACAAACACATTCTTTGTCGTTTGGTTATTTCCAAGCCACCTTTAAGGTGGATAATATAAATTTCCACTTTTTAAGGTGGATTAATATAATCCACCTTAAAGGTGAATTTATATTATCCGGTCATATACATGGTGCGGGAACGTAGCGTTAACGTTCTGACAAAGACGGGAGATGTTTCTATTATCAGTACTATTTATATCACTTGTCTTCAGACATACAGATATATTGCAAGAACACAGTGAACTGTCGTTAAGAAATAATAGACGCGTATCGTGGCAGACAAACATTCTTCTCAACAATGACGGACGGTATGTGTATGACACGCAACGTGCCTGAACGGAACCGATTCACTAAATATAAATACTTCTATAAGAAATACATATAAGAATGTTTGTCTTGCTGGACACGCAACGTTTCCGCACCGCGTCTGACCGGATAATATAAATCCACCTTTATTCGTGATGTTGTGCTCCTAAAATTTGTCATTTAACTTTCTGGTCGATCCGCATTTGCCTATGTTTTGGAAGAAATATGAGGCTTTTTTTCACGAGGTAACAGCTGTAATAAATTTTAACCGTTGCGTTATTGTTCTTTCTTTGATTGCTGTCTTTCTCATTAACTGTCCATAACAGTTAGGTGCATGTTAAAACGAAGAAATTATATAAAAAAATAGTCAGATTTTTAAATGGCAACGTAATCTCACTTTGTTGAGGGTTATTTCTATTAATTTAATCATAACTATTCATAAAAGTACTCATAGTAGGTATAACCAACATTTTAACAAACCATTGATATACAATGTAGACAAATTTGTAAGATTTCCACCAAAAAATTTATAAATAATAGACAAATATACAGGTCAACCGAACTTCTAACAGCTAACGCATTCATAGACACAAACAAATACCAGCTATAGCAAACCTCCTTGGTTAACAGGATTATAAGATATTATTAGATTTTTATTCCATATGATGTATATTGACCCGTTACTTCAGTATTCCCCTTTGCCCTCTTCAGTTACAGGTTGTCGCGAAAACAAAAAGTTCTCAAAATTTAAAAACTGTTACCAATTGTTACTCGCGTAAAGACTCCTGTGTACCACTGTGGGATTTACCTGGCGCAATGTATATCCGTCAAAAATTTGTCCTAAAGGTTTGTAAGGGAGTATGATCAACAGTAAACAATAAATACGTCTATGTATTAAATACGTGTTTTTAATGTTGCCAGGTAGGTGGTTTTTTAAATATATTTTTTTCGTATTTCTCACAGTAATGTACTATGTACTCGTACTAGTGCGGTCCTGACTTATATGATTTAGTGCTATCTCTAATACAACTATTATCATAGCAACACGTATGGGATATGGAATTCGGAAATGGAAATAAAATGCAACACACAATATCAATAATTGCACCATAATCAATACGGGGTTGCATTTCAAATTACATTTATTCATATTTAACTTACTCTTGTCTAAGAATTATTTACTAGAATATCGAACTATTTACACAACTTACTAAAATACACTGTGTAATAATTTTTCAACTACTACCAATTTCAACCCAACTGCGTCATTTTAGAAAAAATTTAGAAAAATTTAGATCTCTGAGTTCTTATGATAAATTTCCAAATTACTAAGAAACTACTAATTCTACAGGCTCAGAAATTACATACACACCTATATCCCATTTGAGACATCAAAATGATGATTTCAGATTGTGGATCATCAACGTTGAAAACTGCATCGAATCTATATTTCACGTGTATCCTAACCTTTTCGGTTGTTGGCACATATGTACATACATATTTATCGACTTTAGTAACCAGATTGTAAGTTTGGTTGAAAAGAATATAATGATCTTTTAACAGCTAACAATGTATGCAAGTTTTCAAAAAAACGTTTACTAACGAGTTTATTTCAATGAATTTTGCAAAAAATGGTTTAAGTACGTCCCAGTATTACTTAAAAAGTTAAAAAAAAAATAGGGACAATACACATCAATTTCTTCAAAATGTTAGAATATTGACTTATGGATATGAGGATCCTTCTACAATATTTGGAACAATAGACAAAAAAACTGGAGGAATGTGAAAATGCTGAGAGACAACAAAACTGGTTTTTCGCATGGAAATTGAAACTTCTAGCCAAGGTGCTAAATTTAATGAAAATTAATACACAAATGATGACGGACTACATCTAGTATATAAGTAACTCCAAAAATTCCGAAGATAATGTCAACTTAAAAAAATAAAGTTGTTAATAATAGTTATACTCATATAACGAATATATTCACTTACCACTTTTTTTCTTACCAAAAACATGTTTCTAATAAAAACAGTTAAATAATACTCGATTTTTTTACGTTTCTAACATGTTTGACAACGCATACCTTGTTTAGAAACAGCATTGTTTAGTTTCTAAATCCAGCAGTTTTCGATCCGGAAGGAAATAAGTCCACATCCTAATACTAATCTATTTTGGAATACGACTTTTTTTAATTGTATTTAGTACAGTACTCTTTAATAGTTGTTTGCATAAAAACCAAACCGAAATACTATGTGTTGTTAACCACCTCCAGCATTCAGTTTATTGATTGACGAATCGGGTATCTTGCCGACGGCAGCGTCGTTCTTTGCATCAGTCAGCTTGATGTAAAAATTATTCTTGCAATTCAGATTTCCGATTTGTTATGTAGTCTTTATTTAAGACAATATATTCAGCTCAGTACGTTTACATTTAAGGTGTTCATAGATACATCTTATATTTACGTAAAGCAACCCTTTTTTATAACCTTAAAGTAACCTGTGTATACTATATTAAATGACACCCATTAAATCAAATTCAAGTACATATCTAGAATTGGACTAGAATTTTCGACATCTAGAATCATCTTCAATACCCATCACCACCTGAAATATCGTTGGGACACATTTTAACCCAAATGGCCCATCTAAAATCAACTTCATGTAGAGATTAAGATACTTAATCTATACAATTTTGACAGATGAAAAAATCCATAGTCTCCATAGCTTCCACAGCATGCGCTGTTGGTGTCTAATTTTAATCGGTGCGATAATTTACTAGACACAAGACATGGCAAATATTTTCAGTTATAGTTTTTTAAAGTGATGAGTTTCATGAGAGTCGTTTTCAGTAGTGTTTTATAGGTGTCTAATATGACGAATGCTCGGTCATGTATCACCAATGCTTCAATTTCATTTCATTTATCTGTATGCTTTCAAAATGAGAGTATTTTTATCACATAAATAGATGATTTCTTGATTATCTTTTGGATATAATTTAAAATTTAATAAAAACAACGACACTATAATCTGATAATTATTAAGTTTTTTCCAATACATATCATCTCCATTTCATCAAATTTCTCCATAAGATACGTGCACGTTTTTATGGACTAGTCTTAAAATTCAATGATTTTGTATATCCATCAACAGTAGTCAAAATCTTCAACATTTATCACCAGTTGGAACGTTGTTAGGGCACCCTTTTAGCCATGTCAAGTTCAAGCGAAACCCTCATTTATAGATTAGAAGATTTTGAAAACTGAAAACACCTTAACCTCCATAGTGCACTGTTGGTATCTAATTTTAGTTGATACTACAATCTACTGGACAAATGGTGAAAGTTTGTCGAGCATAGCTTTTTAGAATGATAGATAAAACTGTGACATAAGCAAAGTCAGGAGGGTAGTGGTCATGTAGTATGGAGTGTATTGTTTTTAACATAAATGTAACGAATATTTAGTCAGCTATTAATGGGTAGAACAATATTGTGTCACTATTAAATGGATGCTTTCTTGACAGGATATTTTTACCACATAGATTATTTTTTATTACCATTTGTATCTAATTTATAAGTTTACTCACAAACAGTAGGACATTTGCTAACACTCTAATTTGTACTAGGAATCTGATACTAGAAATTTTAATGGTGAAATTTTTTTCCCCAAAGGGGGAAAAATTTTTTTAAAAATTTTTTTTTTTTTTTTTTTTTTTTTTTTTTTTTTTTTTTTTATTTTTTTTTTTTTTTTTTTTTTTTTTTTTTTTTTAAAAAAAAAAAAAAAAATGTTTTTTTTTTTTTTTTATAAAAGGAAAAGAAAAATTTGTTGGGGGGGTTTTTTTTTTTTTTTTTTTTTTTTTTTTTTTTTTTTTTTTTTTTTTTTTTTTTTTTTTTTTTTTTTTTTTTTTTTTTGAAGATGAGTGATACGAATTTTGAGCAACGGTGTGCTATTATATTTTGATTCAGACTTGGACACAGCGCAATGGATACTTTTGCAACTTCAATACGCCTACGGAGATAGTGTTTTTTCAAAAGCCCAGGTTTTTCGCTGGTAAGGCATTCTCAGAAGGAAGACAGTTGATTGAAGAGGAATCACGCAGTGGAAGGCCGATTCATCTTCAAGAACCGATGAAAATGTCGATAGAATGCGGGATCTTGTGCGTTCAGATCGCCGGTTGACAACAAGAATGATAGAGGAAGAGTTAAATTTCAATCATAGCAGTTCATCAGATTGACTAACGATTTGGGGATGAGAAAAATCTGCGCAAAAATGATTCGCGAAAAAAAGGACATCAGGAGAGAAAAGTGTCTTGACTTTTTGGAATCGATTGAAAATGATCCACATTTTATGGAACGTGTCATTACTGGTGATGAGACTTGGGTGTTTGAGTATGACCCGGAAATCAAGCGCCAAAGCATGGAATGGCACTTCAAGCTCTCCAAAACCCAAAAAAAGCAAGAATGAGCAAGTCGAAGATCAAATGCATGCTGATTTGCTTTTCTCATAGCCAAGAACCGTCTCCAGCGCTGTGTGACTTCCCAAGGAAGTTGTTTTGAAGGAGACAATATTGAATTGTAATTCTATTCGATTAAAAAAAAAATAAAAAACCAGTCTCATTACTTAATTTACACACCTCATATACGTCTTTTTACAACCTTGTACATTAAAACACGCTTAGAAATAGAATAGATACTGTGGACATGAACGTTTTTATTTGTTCCTTTTCGTCATTCAATTCAAGTATATATCTAGTGTTGGCCTTAGAATTTATTACATCTTCACCAATAGTAGTCTACTACTACTACTAATGTTCAATATCCATCACGAGCTGAAACGTTGTTGCGCAACTTTTAGGCCAAAGGGTTCATATAAAATTGAGTTCAAGCGAAACCTTCGTTTATAGATTAGGTTCTGGCAATTGACCTCCATAGCTTGTACTGTTGGTATCTAATTTTAGTTGGTACGATAATCTACCGGACACATGCTAAAAGTTTGTCGAGCACAGTTTTTTGAGGTGATGGATAAGCATGGATTTTGAAGTGTTGCATAAGCAGGGTCTTGGAAGTACTTAGTGTTCAGTATTGTTTTTAAAATACTTGTGATGAACATTCAGTCGGGTATTAATGGGTTGAACAATATCGTGTCACCACTAAGGATATAATTTCGCGAGAGGATTTTTTACCACATAGATGATTTTTTGATTACCCTTTGTTATATTTTAAATTTACTCAAAAACGATAAGACGTTTGCTAACACCCTGTAATCTGGTACTGGTTTCGGAATTATGATTTAATAGCACTGGTGCAAGTTTATTCGATTACAGGACAATATTGTTGCATCATGTTGTCCATATATACGTATACGTTTTTATGAGCAAGTCTTAACATAAAACATAAAATCGATATTGTGGACATGAAAGTTTTTATTTGTTTTCTTTCGTCATGCAATTCAAGTAGATAGATAGTAGATTTAGTCAAGTAGACAAGCAGCAGAAGTGTGAATCTTCTTTAAAATCCATCACCAGTTCAGATGCCGTTGGAACACCTTTTTAGCCCAAATTGCCATATAAAATCAACTCCAGGTGGATCCTCTGTTTATAGATTAGAATATTTTGACAGATCAAAAAACTTTAACCCTTAACCTTCATAGCATGCGCTGTTGGTATCTAATTTTAGTCGGTGGAATAATCTACTAGACATGTGGTAAGAATTTGTTAATCATAAGTGGTGTTTCATGAGCGTAGTGTCCAGTAGGTAGTGTATTTTTATATATGTGATGAATACTCAAGGCAATACTCAAGTCATCAATAAAAGAATGATTTCTGGACAGGATATTTTTTACAACGTACATAGACGCTTTGTTGATTACTTTTTGGATCCTAATATAGAATATATTCAAAAACTACAGGTCAGCGAACACTCTGTAATCTGGTAAGAATTATGATTTAATACCGGTGTAAATTTAGTCCAATACAAGTCATTAATACATATATTTTTATGAGTTAGTCTTAAAATTCGAAGATATTTTTTTTCGTTCTCAGCAAAGAAATGAAGAAAAATAAATTCACGAGCATTACGTACTTAGCACGAGCATTTTTAATACATGAGTATATTGTATATTGTATAAATGACCGTTTTTTTGTTGTTTTCTTTGTCCTGTACATTCTAATATAAAAAGAAAAACGTACTAAAAAAATGTATACCCTATAGTGAAAACAAAACGCTTTACTGTAACGCAATATATATTAAACTTTTGCTATGGTTTTAAACATTATCTCAATACATTATACAATCGGTAGCAGTCAAAACGATTACAAAATAAACTAAGACCTACAAGACCCTTCTCAAAGACACGATAAACTGGGCACAAGTACCAATGCATTTTAAAAGAGGGCATGTATCGCAGGGTGGGGATATACATTTATAATTACCGGGGATTTATGGGCACACTTTGTATTGGGCGACCGTAATGGCAGATGCAATATTTTTCTACCATTTGAACAGTACAAGGCCTTCGAGATTCATCTCTCTGTGTGTCGTCGATCACTTTCTACTTGTTAGCAAGTAAATTTTAAAAAAGCATAAAAGTTGTTGTTTAATTATGGCTTGTTGCACGGCGGATATTATTCTAAGTGGGTACGTAATAGCAATGCACTTTGAAAATTATTTTAATTAGACTTACCTCATATTGCTGGTAGTTAGCTAAGGATGAATTAGAATTTATATAGAATCGTGACATCATTCCATATTCCAGTTGACAGTACGTACTAATGCTAAACGTTAAGAGCACAAACAACACATCGGACGCACTGAAAACAATCGACGAACGACTCTATACGGTTATTTAGGTATCACAATAACACATCCTTTTTAAATCACTACGATTAATTAGGTCTACTACGATTAATATCACAGGTAGTGGAAAGCGACGAACGACGTATTAATAATACCGACGCACTAGATATTTCGACGGATTAAGTTTTAAATTTGGGGTGGTACGCGATATGTTAGTTTTAGGCGGGTTTCCAGGCACTGTGTGTGAGATAGTAGTGTCAAGTCCTTTGGCTAGTATCGAGGCCTGCCGGGGGTAAGACTGGCGGCCATTGGCCAGAACGATAAGATACTCGCTTTGTGATTGGCTTACCGAGTTACGTGCCACGGGCGACTGCGATTACAAACCTTCAATTTCATCTTTTGATTTACTTCTCCGCACCGCTGTGGGTGTATGCCGTGCTTATGTTATGCACCAGACAATAAGACGGGAGAAAAATAGTTCGCCTGGAGGACGGAATCTAGAGGGAAATATCACACACACACATTATTATATATGTTGTATCTACAGAGTGGCCGATGCTTGGGCTGGAGAAAAAGGATTCGTGCTGCCTTGCATCGACGTATTCGCTATGGGACGGCGAATACCGATGTAAATACGTTATTTTTTGAGTTAGTTCACATTCTCACATGCGAGACTTGTATTTTTAATTTGTCGTCGTCTATTTTTGTTCGACCTAATGGAAAAGCTCAGTTTAATAACCCATAATCAGCTGGAATGTCGCTGGTGCGTTTGTTAACCCGAAAAATATTAAAACATCCCTAGGATTATTATACGTAGCATAATGATGTTTGTTTGTATTTTTAATTTGTTGTCTTCTTTAATAACTAATTATAACCAGCTGAAACGTCGTTTGTGCATTTTTTAACCCAAAAAAAACTGCCCTAGAATGTTTATTGTTGTTTATTATTAATTATGAGAATGTTTGTTTGTATTCTTAATTTGTTGTCTTGTATTATTGTTCGACTTAATGAATTTAATAACCCATAATCAGCTGAAATGTCTATGGTGCGTTTTTTAATCAGAAAAACTTCCCTAGGATGTTTATTATTGATTATTATACGTAATAGAATAATGTTTAATTTGTTTCGCTATTATGGAATGGCAAATGCCGATGTAAATGCGTTATTTTTTGAGTTAGTTCACATTCTCACATGCGAGACTTGTATTGTTAATTTGTCGTCGTCTAGTTTTGTTCGACTTAATGGAAAAACTCAGTTTAATAACCCATAATCAGCTGGAATGTCGGTAGTGCGTTTATTAACCTGAAATGTATAAAAACATCCCTAGGATTATTATACGTAGCATAATAATGTTTGTTTGTATTTTTAATTTGTTGTCTTCTATTTTTATTCGGTTTAATGGAAAAACTCAATTTAATAATTTAATAGCTAATACTAAACAGCTGAAACGTCATTTGTGCATTTTTTAAACCGAAAAGACTGCCCTAGAATATTAATTGTTGATTAATATTATTATGAGAATGTTTGTTTATATTCTTAAGTTGTTGTCTTGTATTATTCTTCGACTTCATGAATTTAATAACCCATAATCAGCTGAAACGTCTATGGTGCGTTTTTTAATCTGAAAAACTTCTCTAGGATGTTTATTATTGATTATTATACGTAGTAGAATAATGTTAATTTGTTTCGCTATACAACGTCGAATACCGATGTAAATACATTATTTTTTGAGTTAGTTTATTAGAATATTAGAATATTAAAACATCCCTAGGATACGTAGGATAATAATGTTTGTATTTTTAATTTGTTGTCTTCTATTTTATTCGATTTAATGCTACAGCTATAATAACCAGCTGAAACGTCATGTGTGCATTTTTTTAACCCAAAAAAACTTCCCTATAATGTTTATTGTTGATTTATTATTAATATTATGAGAATGATCGTACGTATTTTTAATTTATTGTCTTGTTTAATTGTTCGACTTCATGAAAAAGCTCAGTTTAATAACCCATAATCAGCTGAAAGGTCTGTGATGCGTTTTTTAACCTGAAAAACTTCCCTAGGATGTTCATTATTGATTATTGTAAATATTATAAGAACGTTTGTTGTCCTCTATTTTTATTTACCTTAATAGAAAAACTCAGTTGAATAATATAAATTTGTCGTCTTCTACTTTTATTAGACTTAATGCGAGTGTGTAAATTAAGTAATAACTGATTTTTTTTAAATTTTTTATTCGAATAGAATTACAATTCAATATTGTCTCCTTCAAAATAACTTCCTTGGGAAGTCACACAGCGCTGGAGATGGTGCTTCCATTCCTCATAGCAGTGCTGGAACAGTGGTGTGATTTATATTTAACTTTTCCTCGATCATTCTTGTCGTCAACCGACGATCTGATCGCAGAAGATCTCGTATTCTATCGACATTTTCATCGGTTCTTCAAGATGAAGGCCTTCCGCTGCGTGGTTCATCTTCAGTCGACTCTATTCCTTCTGAGAATGCCTTAAACCACCTAAAAACCTGGGCTCTTGAAAAAACACTGTATCTGTATCTGTAGGCGTGTTCAGGTTTTGCAAAAGTATCCATTGCGCTGCGTTCAAGTCTGAGACAAAACCTGATAGCAAACCGTTGCTCAAAATTAATGTCATTCATTTTTAAAACGCACTAGATAAAAAGGGTTTAAGAAAACAGTCACAAAGAAAAAACAAATGACTCTAACAAGTTCAAACTTGTACTGAAGGTGTATTACATGTTAACCTACTGCACTTCCAAGTCCCATCTCCACAGTGTTGCTAGATCGGACGCTGCGTTGTCTCATTCAGTCTCATTATTTAATTTACACGCCTCGTATAATTAGCTGAAATGTCAGTGGTCCGTTTTTTATTCCGAAGAACATCCCTGAGATGTTTGTTATTGAATATTATAAGTATTATAAGAATGCTTGTTAAACATTTTGGTAACAGGCCCGCATAATTTCATTAAACTCGACAAGGGCTGTATCTGCAATTTTTGAGAGTATTCTGTTTTTGTATAAAAACTTTGTTTTGACACAAGAAATTCGTAAGGTAAATAATAATATGTCTAATATCTTTGTACAGGGCATATTATATATGGTATGACAACCTCACAAGCAATATTCGTCAGCAGTAATTATTTACATTCAATAAAGAGATGACTGGATTTTCAACATTTCATGATTTGAAAAAAAAGTTTTGATGATATACTGGAAAATAACAATAATCCACAAAAGAAAGGTTAAAATTATGTTTCTTGTAATTTTGTTATTTGCTGGATAATCAAGTCTCTCTAGATTTATTTCATTAAAAACATAATACAATATGTATTTTACGAATGAAAATGATGCTGTATCATCAGAAATACCTTTTAGAATACATGTTGATACAATTCTACCAAAAGGTATATAACAAAAACTATGAAAACATGTCGCATAATTTCTTGAAATTATGAGATATAATCCAATCCAAATTAAGTCATCACTGAAATGACAAAATATTGCTTGATTATTTTATACCTAAATCTTAACTAAACCTATAATAAATTTGATATATCTGATATATTACTGTACATATTACAAACTATATCAAGAAAATATTTTTTATTTCGTTAATATCTGTGTTAATTTCTTACTAATGTTGATACATATTTGTCTTTGAATAAGACTAGAATTTTGACTGATATAATTTAATTACAAGTAGACACAGAAATAAATATGTAGTTTCATTCTATATGTATAGATATATGTTTATTATCGCGTTACTTAACACTAATTTTATAGTCTAGTTTTATATTACATATGTATGTTGTAAAAAAAAACATTAGCTATATACAGGAAACTATATATGCAAAAATTTCATATTTAGTATCAGATTGTAATTCTACATAGACTTATGCGATTTTCCTAATTTCCTTGTAAAATCACTTTGCAATTTTACACAACACTGCAAAACGCGTTAATCTCCCAACATGTTGTATTTAACATGGACTAAAAAAATATGAATAAAACATAGTTGTGACATTGCTATTCCTATTGCTGTAATTATAACTACTTACCCCTTTATTTTATATACTGTCGTTAACACTATTTTCACACTGAACAAACATGTGACCGTTGACCAGAACTAATTTATGGTTAACAGTTAAATTAACGAACTACAAAGATTCATGCACCGGGCACACACTGATTCTGTTTACCATAATATAACTATCATGTAAAGTAGATTCACCTGGCGAAATTTATCCCATAAAAATCAGATATGTACTTACATAACTTTTGTTATGTGAATCTGTCATTCCAAGATATTTTGAGAGTAGCATCATAATCTATTATTACATAACACCGTAAGTATTTTTAAAAGTACGTTATAAATAGCGTATAAGTAAATATCAAATAAAGTAAATTGTAATTTAAGAAGTTATGACTCAAACAGAAGAAACACAAAATTTGTGGCAAAAAAATACGTGTTAAACTGTTTTTCAAAAGTATTTATTACTATGACGGCCAGATAAAACGCAACCGACCAAAAAGTAAGAGACAAAATGAAAAGTAAATACCTCACAGCTATTAAAATTGATTTATTACCGTTTGGGACGTTAGTGGCGTATGTTTCTACCTATAGGGCATTAAATATTTATACACCATTTATTTATCTGTACGTTATACTCAATCGGGTCTTATGCTTCCAGCCAAATTAGGTGAATTGCTAAATTTGGATTTGGAACGTAATAAATAGCTCCTAGTTATATTTTTATTTCCTGTTTTTTATCATATACAGTGTTCGCCGTAAAGTTGGAACCATTTGGGGTTTTTTTATATATTAGGGTTTGATAAAAATTTTGGTAACAATCACTTCTGCTTCCAAAATAACTTAAAACGCACCAAATTAACCCGAAAAAAGGTACTGTCTGGATTATTTTCCAATTTCCAAAAAAATCGCCCATTGTTTTTCAACCGTTTCTTTATTAAACTTTATTTTGTTAGTACAAAAATAATAAATTTGGCTATCTTAACACGAAACTACTACTTAAAAATAACAAACAATAAATAAATCACACACTAAAAAAGAACTTAATATCCAAAACAATTAGTAATAGCCGAATACACGGTGAGATTGCAAACAACATACATTTCTCAAAATACATTATGTTTCGACAAAATTTAAATGCTAGAGGATATTTGAACTTGTTACAACACGAAATTGCAGCCACTGTGAATGAAATGCCGTGGAATGAAAGATCCCATTTGGTTTTTCAACAAGACGGAGCGGCAATTCACTCTACTGCTGAAGTCAGATAATTTCTAAACGTCTTGCTCAGAGGAAAATGGATCGAGAGGTTTTCAGAATTTTCTTGGCCACCGCGTTAACCAGATTTGAACGTAATGTACTTTCTTTTGGGAATATTTAAAGAAACAAGTGAACAAAAGGAGGCCTTTTCAAAATGTGGATCATAACAAAATAAAGGTTAATAAAAAAACAGTACAAGACAGTACCTTTTTTTCGATTAAAAATATCAATAATCTTCAAAACCAACGATACCTACGAATATTATTAGCACAGTATGCATTACAATGGCAGACTTTATACTGCTTTAAAGTTTTTTAAATGCTTTCAGATCAGTTAGTTATGGGAGTGAAATAAAAATTTTTTTGGATATTTATCGAAATATTAACAATTTAGGCCATTTTCTGAAGATTTTTTTGGAAAAAATCGAAAATTTAACAGTTCCCAAATGTTAGCTGTCAACTTTGAATTTGTGTATTTTAAGTTATTTTGGAATCAGAAGTCATTATCACCAAAAGTACTTATCACACTCTAATATTAAAACAAATTATGGGAATTTGTTTTGAAACTGAAAGTTGAAACCATATGGATGGTTCCAACTTTATGGCGGACACTGTACAAATAGGAGAAAATGTTGTTAAAACATTATGTTTTTTTTTATATTTGCTGCTATTTTTTTACAAAATTAAATGCAAGAATTCGTTAATTTTAAAACTGAATCATTACACAGCCACAAAAAAAAAGTTTCTGACCTGGGGGTCTCACTATGTGTACTATATGTTATTGAGATCGCTGAATCCGAATCCGGGGTTAGTTTCATCCCAGCACGTCTGGGTTCGGCCATAACCTCAAAAAACCCCTCAAATTTGCTATATCCGTTAAAACCACAAACCCTATGGCTCCGAAACCTCATAATCCTATAATACCATAACCCAATGGTTGTACATTACTTTGGATTACGGCATGTACATGTACATATATAGTCGGAGTTCTGGCATTCCCAGATTCATTAATTTATTTACAGATTTATTTGTTTATAGATTTTTTATGGTGTATATTTGCTTGAGAACTGTAAAATCAGTTTCATTGTGAGAGATTGCGTTACATGATTACAGCATCGAGTTATAGGGTTATGTAATTATGTGGCTATGTGGTTATGTGGCTGTGGGGTTATTGGGTTATTGTATTATAGTATCATGAGTATTAAGAGCCATAGGGTTTGTGGTTTTACGGATATGGTGAATTTCAGCGTGTTTTTTGAGGTTATGGCCGAACTCTAACGTGCTGGTATAAAACTGACCCCGGATGCAGATTCAGCGACCCCAAAAACATACAGTACACATAGTGAGACCCCCACGTAAAAAACTTTTTTTTACGGGGTTTTAGGGTTATGGGGTTATGTGATTATGGGGTTATGTGGTTATGTGGCTATGGGGTTATGGAGTTATTAGGTTGTGGGGTCAGTTGGTTATTGTATTGTAGGGTTTGTGGTTTTAACGGATATAGCAAATTTGAGGGTGTTTTTTGAAGTTATGGCCGAACCTAGATGTGCTGGGATGAAACTGACCCCGGATTCAGATTCAGCGACCCCAAAACATAAAGTACACATAGTGAGACCTCCAGGTCAGAAACTTTTTTTTTTGTGTGGCGGTGTTATCTATCACTTTTGATAACCGCGTTATTGAATCGTTAATTAGAGATTATAGGCTATCAATTTCCCTAATAAACAATAAAGACAATTAATTATGTACTTTCAAAATGTGATTAGAAGAATTATTTAAGAAAAACACTATTTTGTAGGGTCCCCATTCAACTTTATGAAATTAAGGAACATCCATTAAGGACACACATTGACCAATGCGTAAGTACTCAACTTAATATGGATATTTTATGTTTATAATGCTTATTTATTATTTTATATTTTTCTTAGCAATAGCGTTATAATAACAAAAAATTATTTATTCGATATATTCGCTATAAAACAGCGAATATAGATATAAATACATAATTTTTTGTGTTATGAAGTAATGCAAAAAATCAGTTTAGCAATAACAGAATTACTTACATCCAATAAATATATAAATAAATTAGAGACTACAAATTGTCAATTTCCGTAATAAACAATGGATATTGGTAATTTCGAAGGTATGTAATAAGAATTTTTTTTTAAATCCCTTTTGGTGGAAGGTCCTCACTCAACTTAAGGAAAACAGCCATTAGCGACATATGTATGTATATTGACAAAAAAGTAGGTAGTTAATTTTAGTAAGGGTCGCATATTTTCTAGGAGTTTTTTTATCGTGTTTCCAAACTAGGAGACGTTAAGTTCATGTATAATAATGCAAACACTTATTTAATTTTAAAATTATAATGTAACTTGTAATATTACCAGTTTAAATATCGTTCAAATTAAAAAATATACTTAAATAGTTTAGCTTAATTATTAAACTGTTTTTTTTTTTTTGAGATATAGGCAAATTAGAGATGTATTGATATGAAATAAAAATGAAATTAAAAACCTTTTCGAGAAAACTGGAAATCTGAAACAAAAAATTGCAAAAACTGCTGGTTTGGACTTTCATGAATAAGTTTTTAATTGGATTATTTATGGTACGAGACAAAAATATTCTGATATCTGGAAGAAAAAGAAAAAAAACGAAAATATAATTTATAAAAAGAATGTTTAGTTTCTTGTATTGGAGGACCGGAAAGTAATGTCGTTTTTTTACATTAAACTCAAACAGATAAATTGTTAACAAGTTTTTATTTTTAATCAATGATGTAATCACCCTCGTTATTAACAACCTTTTTCCATCTAGTGGGCAAATTTTCAATGCCGGATCGATAAAACTCAATTGATTTTTGAGCAAATATCTGGAGATGGCATTTTGGACATCATCCAGATTTTCAATTTTTTTGCCACTTAGAAAATGTTGTAGCGATTGGACTAAATGCGGTCTTGCATTATCGTGTTGCAATAACGCCTTTTCTGTTGACAATCGCTGGGCACTTTTCAATTACGGATTGATTTACTCGATCCAATTGTTCACAATAAAGGTCTGCGATCACAGTTTGTACAGGTTTACCGGATTACCGGAAAATTACCGGATTTGAATTAGAAAACCTAATTTACTTTAGCTTCTACATCAACCTAGACTGGTATGATTGAAGATAAAACGCAAAAGAATATTTATTATCATTCACAAAATATAAAAAAAAAACTATGACCATTTAAGAAGGTAGATTTAAGGTTATGTTGACAGTACTGTTTATTTTGAAATTTTTGTGTGGAGGGAGGGAGGATCCGCTGTTTCATCACAGAACAGATATTAGTTCTAGACTAATACCAAGTTGACACATGCGCATAAAATAATTAATTACTCGTTCAAGAACGGTTCGTAAATGTTCTGTTGGAACAAACCTATCGATTTTTGAATTTATCCATATTATGTGATAGTTATTTTAGCAGCTGGAGCACTTCTTCCCTGAGGCTGCCACTGAAATTACTTGTGGTTTTTCTCAGAGAAGAAATTACTGCGTTCGACGTCCTCGTTCGTTGGTTTCCTTGAAAATTTTCTTGATTTTTTTTTCCTGTACCTAGTGACGGAAGTCCTTCCGGGCCTCTTGGGCCTTCTGTCACCACCCCATTGGGCAAGGGACTGGCCTTCATTGCCTCGGACGTGTGGCATTATCATAGGAATTCATTAATTGTGCTTTCGCGAATAGTTTCAGAACGCTACTGGGATCCACTAAAATTGACAGAACTCCGAAATTCGCAAATATTCGCAAATGTAAACCTTAAACTGTACAAATTAATAAATAAAACCGGTGGGGGAGAGCGAAGGATTTTTTATATATCCATTTGTTTACTCCATTTCTATAAATTTCGTATGCTTTTCCATATATACGTCATGTCTTACTTCAAAAGCATTGTTTAGACTGTTTATATGAACTAAAGTGCATCTGAAGACACCAGTAATACTGGTTAACAGAGTAAAGTCGTTGTACAAGGGCTTAAATGTGCCCACGCCTTCAAACATTGAGTTGAATTTAACCCGTTTTCGTTAAAAATCTTGTTTCGCTGATCCGGCATTAATTCTTAAGGTATAAGGACATGAAAAGGCCCTGATATACACGAAATGGCCCTGGACAATCAGCGTTCAGAATATAACATATAACATATATATAAATAAATATAAATATAACAAAAACTTATTTTTTGAGTTTTGGCCAAGAAAATCGGTCGTTTTGCGAAAATTTAGAAGACCTACAGGCTAATTTCAGAAGATTAACTCAACTGTCTTCAAGTGGCCACCAATGTTTTCTTCCATCCACCAATTATGTGAAAGGAAGAATGAAAACACCTGAAGTAAAAGGTAGACACGTCACTCGGTTAGTTTAAATTTATATTTTTTAGTCTCTTTATTTTGTTGTTTTTGTTTTAACTATGTATTATGCAATGGCAATGATGGTAAGGCAATTTTCTTAACAATAAAAACTTCATAACTTCAGAACTCGAAGGACAGTTCTAAGAGTATTATTTGAAGACATGCGGGATGGATTTCACGACATACGACAAGCCAGTGAGTCGCTCAGTTTGACTGTAGCAGTGGTTTGAATTAGTATACGCACCAGTGAACGTCGAAAAAATGTTAGATGTTCAGATAGAGCAACGGGTTATTCTCAAGTTTCTTGTTAAACTGTAGAAAATTTGTACAGAAGCTTATGCAATATTAAAAAAAGTGTACGGGAATGTTTATCCCGCACACAAGTTTCTGAATGGTTTAAATGGTTTAAAGAGGGACGTGAAATGACAGAAGACGATCCGTTCCCGGACGGCCCTCAACGTCAAAAACGGACGAAAACATTGAAATTGGTCAATTAATCCGCGAAGATCGTCGTCTAAGCATCCGAAGGCTTAGAATAACAGGAATCGACAAATAATTTGTTCGCCAGATTTTGCATGAATCGTTCAAGTTTGCGCAAAAATGGTGCCAAAACTCCTTACTCCCGAGCAAAAGGAATCAAAAATGAACATTTGCGCTGACATTCTAAACAACATTGACCCTGATCCGGGCTTATTAGACACGGTGATTACTTGTGATGAATCGTAGTTTTTTATTTACGGCCCCTAAACAAAACGCCAATCCATGCATTGGAAGAGCCCGAATTCACCAAGGCAAAAAAAAAAGCCAGGATGAACAAATCCAAATTCAAAGCGACGATGATCGTCTTTTTTGACATTCCAGGCATTGTTTACATTCACCGGGTCCTTGAAGGTCAGACGGTCAATCAACATTGTTACATCGAGGTTCTGACGGCCCTTCGTGAGCGTGTGAGAAGACGAAGACCCGATTTGTGGAAGACCAAATCATGAAATATTCACCAAGATAACGCACTGGCCCATTCTGCTTTGTCTGTGAAGGCGTTTTTTGCAAAATTCGGCATTACTGTGTTCGAACGTCCACCATACTCTCCCGACCTTGCCCCCTGTGACTTTTTTTGTATTTCCCAAGGTCATCCCAATCGGCGCTGAAAGGGACAAGATTCGAACGTTTGGAAGCGGTTAAAGCAAAAGCGACGGAGGTTGTAAACCAGCTGACAGAAGCGGACTTCCAGCACTGCTTTCAACAATAGAAAAGTTGTATGGAGCGGTGTAGAGATCGCCAAGGGGAGTACGTTGAAGGCGAAAAAGTTGCTACTGTAATTGGTAACGAATAAAAAGTGTTATGAGAGCAGTTCGGTTATTTAATAGCCACACCTCGTACTTTGAGAACTTATCTTAGGCGGGCCCTAGACGGTCAATAATATTGCGCAATATCATTGTATGACCCCTCTTCCACAAACGATCAATATTTTTTGCTCAATAATATTTACGGCTCACAAATATCAATATTTTCGATAAAGCAGGACCTAGTGTTTAGTGTTGCACTGTTGGAAATATCTGACCAAAAAATGGTTCAAAAAAAGGGCAAAAATATACTCACGAACAGCTTCAAAGAGGTTTGACGTACACTGAGGTAAATGATTTTAAGAAGTTTGTAAGATTGGATTTGGCAAAGTTTCAAGAGCTACTAGACTTGGTTACACTGTTGATTGAGAAAAAAAATACAAATATGAGGGAAGCTATACCACCTTTTCAACGCCTATCAATTACACTACGATATCTTGCAACTGGAAATACTCTCGAGGAGTACACACGTCTTCTTCAAATACCAAACGTTGACTAACAATATTGCGCAATAACAACCCTACACGGTTCAATGAATGGATATGGCGCAATAAAATTTAAACTCGCTCAATCTTCTGCACAATCACTGTGCAAACTTCAATACAAAGTCTAGACGGTCAATAATATTGCGCAATTCGTGATATTGTGCAATATTATTGACCGTCTAGGGGCCGCCTTACGATATTTGTCATGAAGAAAAGTTTGGAATTCGAGGTCCGAAAAAATGAGCGATATTTTAAGGTAAGGCAATTTTCTTAACAATTAAAAATTTCATTACTTCAGAACTCGAAGGACAGTTCTAAGAGTATTATTTGAAGACATGCGGGATGGATTTCGCGACATACGACAAGCCAGTGAGTCGCTCAGTTTGACTGTAGCAGTCGTTTGCATTAGTCTACGCACCAGTGAGCGTCGAAAAAATGTTAAGTGTTCAGATACAGCAACGGGTTAATCTCAAGTTTCCTGTTAAACTGTAGAATTTTTTTACAGAAGCTTATGCAATGTTAAAAGAAGTGTACGGGAATGTTTACAATTACACTACGATATCTTGCAACTGGAAATACTCTCGAGGAGTACACACGTCTTCTTCAAATACCAAACGTTGACTAAACAATATTGCGCTATAACAACCCTACACGGTTCAATGAATAGATATGACGCAATAAAATTTAAACTCGCTCAATATTTTGCACAATCACTGTGCAAACTTCAATACAAAGTCTAGACGGTCAATAATATTGCGCAATTCGTGATATTGTGCAATATTATTGACCGTCTAGGGGCCGCCTTACGATATTTGTCATGAAGAAAAGTTTGAAATTCGAGGTCCGAAAAAATGAGCGATATTTTAAGGTAAGGCAATTTTCTTAACAATAAAAAACTTCATAACTTCAGAACTCGAAGGACAGTTCTAAGAGTATTATTTGAAGACATGCGGGATGGATTTCGCGACATACGACAAGCCAGAGAGTCGCTCAGTTTGACTGTAGCAGTCGTTTGAATTAGTCTACGCACCAGTGAGCGTCGAAAAAATGTTAAGTGTTCAGATACAGCAACGGGTTAATCTCAAGTTTCCTGTTAAACTGTAGAATTTTTTACAGAAGCTTATGCAATGTTAAAAGAAGTGTACGGGAATGTTTACAATTACACTACGATATCTTGCAACTGGAAATACTCTCGAGGAGTACACACGTCTTCTTCAAATACCAAACGTTGACTAAACAATATTGCGCAATAACAACCCTACACGGTTCAATGAATAGATATGGCGCAATAAAATTTAAACTCGCTCAATATTTTGCACAATCACTGTGCAAACTTCAATACAAAGTCTAGACGGTCAATAATATTGCGCAATTCGTGATATTGTGCAATATTATTGACCGTCTAGGGGCCGCCTTACGATATTTGTCATGAAGAAAAGTTTGAAATTCGAGGTCCGAAAAAATGAGCGATATTTTAAGGTAAGGCAATTTTCTTAACAATAAAAAACTTCATAACTTCAGAACTCGAAGGACAGTTCCCAGAGTATTATTTGAAGACATGCGGGATGGATTTCGCGACATACGACAAGCCAGTGAGTCGCTCAGTTTGACTGTAGCAGTCGTTTGAATTAGTCTACGCACCAGTGAGCGTCGAAAAAATGTTAAGTGTTCAGATACAGCAACGGGTTAATCTCAAGTTTCCTGTTAAACTGTAGAATTTTTTTACAGAAGCTTATGCAATGTTAAAAGAAGTGTACGGGAATGTTTACAATTACACTACGATATCTTGCAACTGGAAATACTCTCGAGGAGTACACACGTCTTCTTCAAATACCAAACGTTGACTAAACAATATTGCGCAATAACAACCCTACACGGTTCAATGAATAGATATGGCGCAATCAAATTTAAACTCGCTCAATCTTCTGCACAATCACTGTGCAAACTTCAATACAAAGTCTAGACGGTCAATAATATTGCGCAATTCGTGATATTGTGCAATATTATTGACCGTCTAGGGGCCGCCTTACGATATTTGTCATGAAGAAAAGTTTGAAATTCGAGGTCCGAAAAAATGAGCGATATTTTAAGGTAAGGCAATTTTCTTAACAATAAAAACTTCATAACTTCAGAACTCGAAGGACAGTTCTAAGAGTATTATTTGAAGACATGCGGGATGGATTTCACGACATACGACAAGCCAGAGAGTCGCTCAGTTTGACTGTAGCAGTCGTTTGAATTAGTCTACGCACCAGTGAGCGTCGAAAAAATGTTAAGTGTTCAGATAGAGCAACGGGTTAATCTCAAGTTTCCTGTTAAACTGTAGAAAATTTTTACATAAGCTTATGCAATGTTAAAAGAAGTGTACGGGAATGTTTACAATTACACTACGATATCTTGCAACTGGAAATACTCTCGAGGAGTACACACGTCTTCTTCAAATACCAAACGTTGACTAAACAATATTGCGCAATAACAACCCTACACGGTTCAATGAATAGATATGGCGCAATAAAATTTAAACTCGCTCAATCTTCTGCACAATCACTGTGCAAACTTCAATACAAAGTCTAGACGGTCAATAATATTGCGCAATTCGTGATATTGTGCAATATTATTGACCGTCTAGAGGCCGCCTTACGATATTTGTCATGAAGAAAAGTTTGAAATTCGAGGTCCGAAAAAAATGAGCGATATTTTAAGGTAAGGCAATTTTCTTAACAATAAAAAACTTCATAACTTCAGAACTCGAAGGACAGTTCTAAGAGTATTATTTGAAGACATGCGGGATGGATTTCGCGACATACGACAAGCCAGAGAGTCGCTCAGTTTGACTGTAGCAGTCGTTTGAATTAGTCTACGCACCAGTGAGCGTCGAAAAAATGTTAAGTGTTCAGATACAGCAACGGGTTAATCTCAAGTTTCCTGTTAAACTGTAGAATTTTTTTACAGAAGCTTATGCAATGTTAAAAGAAGTGTACGGGAATGTGTACAATTACACTACGATATCTTGCAACTGGAAATACTCTCGAGGAGTACACACGTCTTCTTCAAATACCAAACGTTGACTAAACAATATTGCGCAATAACAACCCTACACGGTTCAATGAATAGATATGGCGCAATAAAATTTAAACTCGCTCAATATTTTGCACAATCACTGTGCAAACTTCAATACAAAGTCTAGACGGTCAATAATATTGCGCAATTCGTGATATTGTGCAATATTATTGACCGTCTAGGGGCCGCCTTACGATATTTGTCATGAAGAAAAGTTTGAAATTCGAGGTCCGAAAAAATGAGCGAAATTTGTATTTGCTCTTTGTCCGGATTTTTTCTGATCCCGCTAAAATCGCACACCCCTGCCTCGCTCTGCCGGTCGGCCGACCTCCTCGAGATTCCTCTTGTATCTCTCCGCGCGCACGGCGTATAACAAGTGGCCCCCGAGGCCAAGGAGCGCGTTTCGTGGTCCGAAATTGAGTTGATCAATCGGTCGTCCGGTGAATATACCGGATTGCGCGGCGAGGTCCTGTGATCAACGTACGTTTCGTGGGCGTCGAACTGAACCCGCCGCAGGACAAAAAATGGCTTCTTGAGTAGTCAACATGGCCGTCTATGCATTGTTCCAGCGCTTAAATTGGCCGCGAGGACGGGTCCCTGCCGGCCCGACGTCGGTCTGTCACGCGGACAGCGGATCGCGAGAGTTTCTGCCTTCGCGATCGCGAAACGGAGAGCCGACACGCTAAAACCGGGAACGTCTTAAGAAAACAGATAGGGGAGACTTCCATCCGCCGCTTGCAGTTGGTGGAACTTGAAATTCTCGTATTGTCGTTAAAAGAGTGTGGGACCCACGCCAGATTTTTGGAGGGTTATTACTAGGGCCGGAAAGTGTGCTACAACGCAGGGTCGGCACTATACAACTTTATGATAACACCGCCACACACAAAAAATCTGAACCCGAGGTCTGACATGTCACCTCTTATGTATTTTGATGCGCTGAATACGAATCCGATGTCCATTTTACTCCATCACCCACCAGTTTTCCTCAAAATCCCAGTTTTGGGTCAAAATCATATTTTTTCCGAGGTCTGGGACAATTTGACTGTCCAAAATTTAAAAAGAAATTTTAGTGCAATTCTGGAAGTGCATAGATCGTATTTACATACATCGCGAAGATTTATCTATGTTAGCGGCATCAGGGTACTCTAGAATCTACAAATGTGTCACTATGCGTACAACTCCAGCTAGCTATCTGCTAAATAAGACTCCTATAAAACTAATAAGGTTGTATAGTCAAATTCGCCTTTCCTCGAAGTTACGATTATCTTTGGCTTATAACGGCTGTTATTACGTCATCAATCAGGATGAAACCTGCACATTGTGCAATTCTCTACAATCTGAGACACTCGAACATATTGTAATGAATTGCAGCCTCTACAGAGTTATTCGACCACCGGAACTTAGCGGCTTACAGAACTTTTATCAGTTTGTACAAATGTTAGATGACCCGGATTACTTGAAAGTTATTGTGAACTTTTTATTGGAGTTTTGAAACTAGGGGCATTTGTGTTAGACGAATGAATAAGAATTATTTCTTTTTGCGTAACTTTTTCCGTCGTTGTGCTCATAATCTTTGTAATCATAATTCCTATTCTCATCGACATGTGTTACGTTAACTTTATATATTAAGTGCTATTATCATACTCATTATTATTATTATTTAATGTATAACACAATTTTTTTTGTTTTTTTTTTCTTTGTTTTAATGATACATATTTGTTTGTAATAACATAGCCATCATACATTTTTAGTTTGTTTATTTAATGGAACTCTTGCTGTTTTGGTTTTTTTATATCAATAGAAGCAATAAATAAATAAAATAAAATATTGGGTCAAAATTGGCCAAGAAAATACCAGCCTATTTTTTGTACCGTTCACTCCAAATATATCGTTTCTGGAGTATTTTTAACCGCTGAAATGGATTCCGTAGTCCAAATTTACTTCTGACCCTTCATTAACCCAAAGAAAGTCCAATTTTGGGCCAAAATTGACCAAAAAGGTACTATAGTCTATTTTTTGTACCGTTTACTCGAGATATACCGTTTTCGGAGTATTTTCAACCGCTGAAGAGGATTCCGTAGTCCGAATTCACTTATGACCTTCATTAACCTAAAAAAAGTCCAATTTTGGACCAAAATTGAGCAAAACGATACTAAACTCAATCAATTTTTTGTACCTTTACTCCAGACATATCATTTCCGGAATATTTTCAACCGCTGTGAAGGATTCCGTAGTCCAAATTTACTCCTTATTATTCAATTTCCTACAGAACACTTTGTAGGATATGATAACACCGGCACACAAAAAAAAGATCTGAACCGGAGGTCTGCCATGTCAATTCTTATGGATTTTGATGCGCTAAACACGCACGAGTCCGTTTTGCTCCAGTCACCCACCAGTTTGCCACAAAAGCCCACTTTTGTGGTCAAATATCGACAAGAAAATACCAGCCTATTTTTTGTATCGGTTCACTCCAAATATATCGTTTCTGGAGTATTTTGAACTGGGCTAAAAATGGAGTCCGTAGTCCAAATTTACCTGGCCCTTCATTAATCCAAAGAATGTCCAATTTTCAGCGCCAAAATTGACCAAAAAGGTACTAAAGTCTATTTTTGTACCGTTTACTCAGGATAACGGTTTTCGGAGTATTTTCAACCGCTGAAGAGGATTACGTAGGCCGACACGCTAAAACCGGGACCTTCATTAACCTAAAAAAAGTCGAATTTTGCGCCAAGATTGCAGAAGAAGGAATTAAACTCAATCGAATTTTTTGTACCGTTTACTCCAGACATATCATTTCCGGAGGTATTTTCAACCGTTGTGAAGGATTCCGTAGTATAAGTGTACTCCTTATTATTCAATGTCCTACAGAACACTTTGTAGGATATGATACCACCGGCACACACAAAAAAATCTGAACCCGAGGTCTGACATGTCACCTCTTATGTATTTTGATGCGCTGAATACGAATCCGATGATGTCCGTTTTGCTCCATCACCCACCAGTTTTCCTCAAAACCCCAGTTTTGGGTCAAAATCGTATTTTTTCCGAGGTCTGGGACAATTTGACTGTCCAAAATTTAAAAAGAAATTTTAGTGCAATTCTGGAAGTGCATAGATCGTATTTTACATAGCGAAGATTTATGTATGTTAGCGGCATCAGGGTACTCTAGAATCTACAAATGTGTCACTGTGCGTACAACTCCAGCTAGCTATCTGCTAAATACGACTCCTATGAAACTAATAAGGTTGTATAGTCAAATTAGCCTTTCCTCGAAGTTACGATTATCTTTGGCATATAACGGCTGTTATTACGTCATCAATCAGGATGAAACCTGCATATTGTGCAATTCTCTACAATCTGAGACACTCGAACATATTGTAATGAATTGCAGCCTCTACAGAGTTATTCGACCACCAGAACTTAGCGGCTTACAGAACTTTGATCAGTTTGTACAAATGTTAGATGACCCGGATTACTTGAAAGTTATTGTGAACTTTTTTATTGGGGTTTTGAAACTACGGGCATTTACAACAGTTAGACGAATGAATAAGAATTATTTCTTTTTTTGCGTAACTTTTTCAGTCTTTGTGCTCATAATCTTTGTAATCATAATTCCTATTCTCATCGACATGTATTAACTTTATATATTAAGTGCTATTATCATACTCATTATTATTATTTAATGTATAACACAATTTTTTTTGTTTTTTTTTCTTTGATTAGTGATACAGATTTGTTTGTAATAACATAACCATCATACATTTTTAGTTTGTTTATTTAATGGAACTCTTGCTGTTTGATTTTTTATCAATATAAACAATAAATAATAAATAAATAAATAAATAAATAAATAAATAAATAAATAAATAAATAAATAAATAAATAAATAAATAAATAAATAAATAAATAATTAAAATGTTGGGTCAAAATTGGCCAAGAAAATACCAGCCTATTTTTTGTACCGTTCACTCCAAATATATCGTTTCTGGAGTATTTTTAACCGCTGAAATGGATTCCGTAGTCCAAATTTACTTCTGACCCTTCATTAATCCAAAGAATGTCCAATTTTGGGCCAAAATTGACCAAAAAGGTACTAAAGTCTATTTTTTGTACCGTTTACTCGAGATATACCATGTTCGGAGTATTTTCAACCGCTGAAGAGGATTCCATAGTCCGAATTCACTTATGACCTTCATTAACCTAAAAAAATTCCAGTTTTGGGCCAAATCTGAGCAAAGAGATACTAAACCCAATCAATTTTTTTGTATCGTTTACTCCAGACATATCATTTCCGGAATATTTTCAACCGCTGTGAAGGATTCCGTAGTCCAAATTTACTCCTTATTATTCAATTTCCTACAGAACACTTTGTAGTATATGATAACACAGGCACAAAAAAAAATCTGAACCCGAGGTCTGACATGTCAATTCTTATGTATTTTGATGCGCTGAATACGAATTCGATGTCCGTTTTGATAGTCTATTTTTTGTACCGTTCACTCCAAACATATCGTTTCCGGAGTATTTTTAACCGCTGAAAAGGATTCTGTAGGCCAAATTTACTTCTGACCCTTCATTAACCCAAAGAAACGTCCAAATTGACCAAAAAGATACTAAAGTCTATTTTTTTGTACCGTTTACTCGAGATATATCGTTTTCGGAGTATTTTCAACCGCGGAAAAGAATTCCGTAGTCCAAATTCACTTCTGACCCTTCATTAACCCAAAGAAAGTCCAATTATTGTTGGCCAAAATTGAGCAAAAAAGATACTAAACCCTATTTTTTGTACCCTTTACCCAGACATGTCATTTCCGGAGAATGACCCTGTGAAGGATTCCGTAGTCCAAATTTATCCCATTGTTCAATTTCCTACAAAACCCCCATTTTGGATGCAATTTAGCAAACAAGACTTTTAATTCTATTATATTTACAATTTCTTTACAGAGTATATTTTCAAATAAGTTGAAAATTGTTATTTGGGTATGTTATAGAATATGTTTTATAAGAAATAGTTCTTTGTATGACTCCTTTATCAAGCCGAAAAACAGTGTAGATTCATTTATTTTTCTTTGTTTCAAAAAATCATTGACCCAATTCAAACTTGATAATCTTGAAGTTTTTTGGCCATTTTGTACCCTTTTTGAGTTGCTGAAGTGTCATTCTGGGTTACTGAAGTGTTTTTCTTGGTTACACTCTGTAAAGGATTCAGTAGTACAAAAAAAATTTAGTCCTTATTGGTCAATGTTGGCCCACAATTGAACCCTTTTTGGGATGCAATTTAGAAACAACACTTTTTATCTATTAAAGTTAAATCCTGAAACGTATATTTGGCGTGAACAGTAAAAATGAATACATTGATTTATTTGGGCAATGTTGACCTAGAATTGGAGTTTTGTGGAAAAATGTTGATGGGCATAACGGACACGATTCGTATTCAACGCATTAGAATACATAGGATTACCAGTGTATATTCATTTTATTTTTCTTTTTTCGCCGAAGAAATCTAAAGTCCATTAATACTGTAATTTGTTAAGCGCCTTGTAACGAGTTTAGCAAGCAATGAACAGGGGCTCTCCCCGCGGGTTTGCGGGAAGCCTGTATGTAGTGTTAGCCGTATGTCTAAGAGAGGATTCCGTTGTCGAAATTTAGTATTTTACGTTAGCTCGATGCGAGAGGACGATCGGTAGAACGCCGAGTTTAAAATAATTGTGCCGTCAGTGATTAACTAATAAACGTGTTTAAGTAGTTTTTTCATCGTCTACGTACTTATATGAGTTCGTGTAGTGTAATTACATGTTATCTGATTTTGTGTGGATGTCTGCAATAATGGCACAGTCGTTACCATTGTAAATAGACTGAAACAGATGATATCAGATTGGAGTATTTGTGGAAAACAAAAATTCCGTTAATGACAAAACTGACACAAGTGTAAAAGTAATAAAATAATGATAAAAGTGCAGTTTGATCAAGAGTAAGTTTAGACTGTTATTATGAAGGTGGTTGAAATTCATAGTTGGTTTACAAAGATGACGTACAGAATTGGTTTGAGAGCAAGCCCTTGTAAAATGAAAGCTGTACGTAAATCGGTAACAAATTTGAAAGAAGAAAGTATGTGATCGACTTCTTGAGACAAGGAAGGCCAAATATGAATGCTGTCAAGTTTTGCAGAAGTTCATCAGGAAAAACAAAAAATAACCAATTCTAATCCGCTAGCAATCAGTAGTAGGTCATCAGTAGAAGTATCAAAGCCAGATTTCTTTACATCTGGTTAAATTTATCTGACAGATAAGTGTCTTGGAAACAAGAAAATTGGTCACTAATATCACTTGCAACTTCCTTGTACCATAAAATAAATGGGTTTAGTAAAACTAACCGGAGGTGAATACATTAAGTCGAAAGCGGAGAACGATTTTCTTCACGTTAGCTGATAAAGTTATCGGTTACTTAACTGAAGATGAAGACATCGACCATAAATGAACCTACGAGCCAGAGCTCCGCTAAGGACACGATTCGTCCGCATGGTTTGATACAGATATCTACCGATGATAAATATTCGAGGTGTCACTAAAAGGTCTGTTCAAAAGACCACCATGGATTCCTGAACCTAAAATAGAATGTGCAAAAGTTTCCAAAGAAAATATATGAGCTTTAAATTTGACAGATTATACATGAGTAATATATTTTTGTCGTCAGCATATACATATATGGCGGAGTAGCTATTTTGTTAGAAATAATTTTAGAGTTGGTGTAGTGAAGATTAAAATAGCAGAATTTCACAGTGCTGAATGTGCTTGGAATAATTGCTACGAGTCAAGTGATTGTTGTATAATTAAAGAGAATTAGTCTATCAAAATCGTCTTCCGCGAACTCATTAGTAGGTACCAGTTTATGATGGTATATCCAATTTTCTGTCAAGACGTGAGAATCGAGGAATGGCAAATATTTAAGGCTAAGCTGTTTGACGACTGGACATATGTGAATTTTCTTGAAGCATAAGCATTACATCCAATTTCTGATCATCACTGAGTTTATTGGGAGGATTTTTCTTTAGCTGCTGTACATGTCCACGTTTCTGAAACTGCTTCTCTATTTTACTTACGGTACCTTGAGATATTGGCGGCAACTCCGGATATTTTTCTTAAAATAGGCAAATAACTTCGGCCTGCGTTCGTGTTCTGTCTCCGTAACTAGCCATCTGCAGAATCGTTATCTGATGCATTTCTGTTAGATAAACCATCTCTCTGAATTGCAACACGAAAACTAAAGCACAAAGTTTAACACACTGATAACTGTTAACTACTGTTACAATGACAAGCACGTTTCTAGGTAATTTCACTAAAGCCAACTTCTTAAATTTAAGGTTTGTTTTTTTGCTGCTTGCTAGTTTTTTTCGTTCGATTGTCAAGCAAAAAATTGTACGTATTTATTAGTAAGTTTTTATCTTATAGTAGGGAATGTCGGCAATTACAGACATTTATTTTTTGGTATTTTTAACATTTCAGAACCTAAAATTGACATATAGTGTTACTTATAAAAGTTTTATTCTAATGTAACGAATTTCCTACGCTGGAGAAACTTATCTTTTGTTCTTGTTAATTTCTGCAATAAAATTAATACCATAGAAGTTTTGAATAGAGAGAATGAAAAGACCTTTCAAGTGAATCAAAAGCCCCTACTTCCAATTTGAAAATTTGGGGGTTGTGGCTGTCACCTGAAGGAGGTTGCATTTAGGGACGACATTTTTACTTCGCAAAATGTCATTTTAGAATTAGAAATTGGCGTGTCTCAGGATTTTCTAAAAAAATGCATAATAATGGAGCTACTGAAATGATTCCATTTGGCTGTTCCACACTGTATATAATACCTATATATTTTATAAAATATCTTGTATAACCATTAACCATTTTCAAAGACAAAGACAGTTTTTTTATTTTTTATGGCTGTAGCTTTTCTACATACTTCTCACAATAAATAATATTCTCACAATGAATAAAACGTTAAAACAAAATATGCATTACTAATATTTTATGAGTAATAATAAAGTGCGTTTGACAAAATTTAACTTCAGAATAAACTTTGCCAACTCAAATGCTTTGATAGGTTCAGACCTAATATTGTCGTTTTACGATCTGGCGATTGGCATCTTTTAAACTGTCAATGTTCAAATTCTAAACCAAAACAGAGTGAGTAGATTCTATGGAAAATTTCTTAAAATTGTGTTACACGATAACAAAAAATGTATGGTAGAATTCTACTCCAGAAACGGATGTAAAGTTGAAAGACAATGGACGCTTCTTAAAGACTGTTACATGGAGTTTCAGGAACAGTTTACTGATGTGGTTGTGAATGTCGGCTGCAACACGTTTAGTGTTCTCTTTGGCAATTTATTGAATCTGTTTAAGGAAACAGGGAGTGTGAAAAGGAAGAGAGGTAATGGTCGTCCTAGAGTGAGAGATTAAATTGTACTTTCCAACCCTGAGATAATCAGTCTGTTGGTTCCTGTACTGTTAAGAAATCTGAACAAAATTTTCTTCTCCGAGGACATGCTTCGTTGAATATGAGGGCATGGTTTCTTGCTCTGTCTTTATGTGAATTCACACGAATTTCACTTTTTTCCATTTTCGTGGAAATTAACGAGGTTAGCTGCTTTCAATGACTGTCAAACATAAACTAAATAACGTAGCTTGCTCAAAATTTTACATTAGTCTACCGATAGATGGCAGTTGACGGGAGCAGTGTTGCCATTAAAGTTACTGCGCGGGAAATTCAAAAAGTCTCGGACTTATCAAACCACCCTAAACAAGCGTATCTACATTGTACGTCATTACTTTGTATTTAGTAATCCGACAATAGTAGATCAAGAAATCTCATAACAAGTGGAAAAAAAGGAATGTTTGAAAAAGGAAAATGATAAATGCCCCCGATATGATTATCCTTTAGACTAAACAACTTTATTATTTGCGCCTACGTACCTTTCTGTGTTTGAGAGTTATAAGAAGTAAATTTTCGGTCACATTTCACACATCCCGATGAAAAGTAATGAGACAAAAACGGTACATTTTACATGAGAGGCAAAAATAAAGTTTATAAATATATACGTTAGATATTAATATAAATCAGGTAAATTAAATCCTACTAATAATCTATAATTTTACGGTTTTCTTCGAGATTACAGTTTACAAGAGATAGTTTATTGTTTTTACTCGCCATTAATAGAAACTAGATTACTACTAGATTAGTAGTATTAGTCATTACTAGAAATATAATTTCAGATTTTTTTAGTTGTTACACATTTCTTCGGAACGTGCGATTTATGGAAATTAATATGTAAAATATAGGTACGTACAATTTATCAAAAATACTGCCACATTTTTCTGTGGTCATTTTATCGCCATATCCCATCTTCCATCATAACCTTGAGAGCGATATCTTTTAAAAAGCGATCGGGGCACCTGTTTTGTCTGATTACGGTAATAAATAAGAACTCGTCTCCAAAAAAATGCATGTCAAGCCTCTAGACCCTTTAATATACACCGTAAAATACGTCTGGCTTAACTCACAAAAAAAAATATAAATCATAAATTTTTCAATAGTTTACTATCGAACTATATCTCGAACGCGGCTATTATCCGGGCAGGTGCATACGAGGGCTGCAAGATATTTACTTACATACGGAATAAAACTATTTTTCAACCTTCCAATTGGAGATATATTCTCTTCATTTTCTAGTATAAAACCGTAAAAAAAATGCTTATACAAAGGTTTCTAAAATGCCATAACGAAAGTGCTACTTATAGTTGTTGTTAGTTGGATGTTTTCGTTGATGATTTCGTTTCGGATGAATGATAACTTAGAACGAATGATAACGAATGATAAATTAAATTGAACGTTGAAAGACTTGGGTTTACTAACCATTAAGCGTTAAAACACCTAGAAGATGCATAATAACGAATAAAATGTTAAATGATGGTTATCAAATTATACCAATTTACAGTGTTTTTCCAAATGAAGTAACATAAATGACACCAGTGAATCTGGAAGTCAAAATAAGTCGATTAAAGCAAACATACCTTAGCCCAATATTGCACCCCTGTTGAAATATAGAAAATTTTACAAGGGAGCATACCTATACATTTATAATAATAAAACAAGAACACAAAATCATATTAAATTCATACTTGGTATGTATATTCTCGGTGTAACATTGCAAAGAAAGAATCTTATTTTGTAACAGTCAATCTCACTAAACATGGTCATCGAAGAAAACACCTTCACAACCTGAAGCTAAATGAAGCACCTCTTAGTAGAGGCAGTCAGCAAAAAGAAGAGACCGTGCGAAATGTAGTATGCGACTGCTCCGCCATCTCATCAACAAGGGAATCCATTCTGGATGAACGTTGGTCATCGTTTTCCAACAGTTTTCCCCTTAAACAACGTCGTCACCTCTTAAAACATTAGGATGGCTGACAGCTTAGATGGGTTGAACTCCCAAGAGAGGAAGCATAAGGGGGCCCAATGGGGCCTAAATGTTACGGCCTTCTAAATGCTGTCTTTCCACGCTTACAAGATCTAAACATTGATCCGATGAAAACAATGATCCCGTGTATCAAAATTGGTTGAGTGTGACTGCTGAGGTGGCCAATACAAAATTTCAATGCAACGCTTTCATTCCCAGTTGACACATTCAACTAATTTTATATACTTCTTCATAGATTGACGAAATCTGGTCGTCATCACTCTCTTTACCGAAAGCATAAGGGCGGTTATCTCTACTTTCTCCAATCTCTAAAGGCGCTTCAGCTTTCATCAGCACAATATCTGATCGGTATATCACCGATATTTCCGATTCCATCACTGCTTCAGAAGAATATTTGTAGCCGTTAAAAGACCATGCTTATGTGCTGGTTGTTGATGTTGTAAGTTTGATGTAAGTTGTTGATGTTGATATGTGTAAGTTGGATGTGCCTGCCGAGATATGCTGACTCTACTAGCGCAGAATACCCTCATAATATGTGTTCTATAGTTTTGTCTGCAGATTCACATGTATCTTCGACGTCGTCCCTCAAGATATGATTCTGGTAGTTCCTATTTTTTATAACCCTGTGCTGAATAGAAATCATGAAGCTATTCTAGTGAATTCTCTTCGGCAATGTAGTCCTACTGTAGCATATTTAGAACGGCCATATAAAGTACGTTCCATCCACTGTAATAATAAAAATTATTATTATTGCCGCGTTAGCCGAAAATCACAGTGATACAACAGGTGCACACATAAGAAAGATACAGATCTTTCGAGAGCACAGGAATTGGTTTGAAGTGATAAAACAGGTGCACACATAAGCGAGGGCAGTACGATAGTGATATGCATCGGTATGGTATTGATCAAGGAGACAAAGCGTGCTAGTTGCGTTGAGTGACAGTATTTTGTGTTGCCTCGTTCAACAATAATCTTCAAATGAGTTTTGATGAGGATTGTTACTTGACTAGAGCCCGGCCACCGATCGGTTAGACAGAACCGGCCGTCGGCAATTGTTACCGATGCGTTCGTAACGTGTATAGCAGATCGCACATCGCCTACTTGTAATTTAGTTCACCCACAGCCGTGGAGTAGATACGCATACGTTCCGTTACAGATACTGGAAAACAAACCTTTTCAGGATTTCTGGAATAAATGCTGGAAGATGTTATAAATAAAACCAAATGTGTGTTAAAAAAATGCGCGGCTATGGTTGTGTATTGATGAAACGACAGATTTAAAAGAACTATCCATACCGAACACATTATCCAGGTTTCTGTAGGTTTACCGCATACTTCTGTGTATAATTCCGTGCACATTTGGCAGACATATTCTCCATTTTTCTTCTCCTCTCGACTAATAGTTTTTTATAGCTTTAACTTTCCTCATATACATTGGCAGTTTAGGCAATTTCACTTTGTTAGTATTCAATTTTTGGAGTCGCTGTGTTTTGATGGGTGTGCTTGTCAATATTTCAGCTTTACCAGCCTTTCGTTTTCGACTGCCCTTTTTTAGGACAAGAAGGAGGAAGTGGCCTTATAACGTTCGGGGTGTAGTAAACTGATAGTTGCTTCACTTCACTTTGAGAAAAGACCTGTGCGCGTTACATCATCATTGCAGCTAAGATTCGACTTCTCAGGTGTTGTGTGCTGAGGATATTTTTTTTATTGATGCCTGAAGACATGCAGGGGTTCATTATCGGATGACGAAAATTCTTCATTTATTTGGTCTGAAGAACAGGCGTTGGAGGAAACTTCTTGGAGGCCTTATATTTGATGGTCCAGCAGTTCAACAGCCATTAATATGTGTCTGAACATGACCAAGGATGTGACTCAGGAGGAATTCGTTGTCCGGGTAAAATGAACAAGTGTTCATCTTGCCCCTGTTCATTTTGCTTGAACCCACGTGATAAGTCTATAATGGCAGCCATGTTGAATACTGAATAGCATGTTAAACGCCAAAGTGGGAAATATTAACCAAATCTATATATATTGTTAGGCAATTGATAGCTAATTTGTTAATGTGAGCGTGACTTTACTGCTTCACATATATAGCGTGTAAATTATACAATAGCCTACCTGTGGTATTTTTCTCATATACCTTAATTAATTTCAAGAAAAAATTAATGGCTTATTTTTTGGGACACTAACTGCTACTATCGGAATATGAACATTAGTCTATTTATGTGAATTACTCTGTTTCGGTTTCTGTGGAAAAAGTGTATATGTTACATATTTGTAATTTCCATGGTATTAATTATAAATTCCATGGTGTTATTTGTAATTTAAATTTGTAATTTTACAGTTTAAGTACATACTTATATTTTATATTTATATTTAAATTTCTGTATTTTTTTTTGTCGGTTAAGTTGAAAAGCGCTCTTTGAGCGATACTTCGCCTTTTTGCTCTATTCTAATTGTACGTTTATTTTTGTAACAAGGAGTAAATAAAGTCGTTTATTATTATTATTTCGCCGACTTTATAGTCACACTTCTCAGCGTAAACGCTGGGAAACATTCACCCATTCCTGCTGCAGACAGTGATGGCTTGATATCTCATCCCCGCCTCCAGCAGAAATTAGGCTCAGGCGAGGGGGAGGAAATTCATCCTATCCCAAAACCTTTCTTACAATGTGGCAAGTTTGTAACAATATTGCCTTCTGGCCATTTCTAATGACATTAAAAGATAGTCCTAATGCCGCGATGTTCTTGGCGAATCTCGTCGTCATCACTCCCTCTGCCGATATTACTAGGGCGTACGTCTCCACTTTCTCCAGTTTCCATAGGCGCTTCAGCTCGATTGACAAATTTTCGTATTTCGCGATCTTCTCCCGTTCAGTCTTCTGAATGTTATGGGTAAGTGGCACAGCGATGTCTATGATGATCCCTCTTCGTTGTTCCTTGTTGATCAGCACAATATCTGGTCGGTTGAAGTCCACTGTTCGATCGGTGATGATTAGCCTATCCCAGTACATCACGGCAACTTCCGATTCCAGCACAGCTTCCGGGACATATTTGTAGTATGGCGGAGCCGTCGCTAACAGGCCATACTTTAGCGCCAGTTGTTGGTGAACCATCTTCGCAAGTTGGTTGTGCCTGCCGAGATATGCTGACTCTGATAGCGCGGGACACCCTCCTATTATGTGTTTATTATTATTATTATTATTATTATTATTATTATTATTATTATTATTATTACTTGATAAACGGATGTACTTACTTGTATTAACAACTACGCATCACACTTTACCGAGTAAACGATACTGACGTTCAACTACTAGATGTAAGAGGGCTCTGGTGGCTGCAGGTCGTAAGCTTATGATTGGTTAGTTTGAAATAACGCTAGTGTTTCGTTTTGCCCGGACTGTTCGCTTTGCCTTGACTTGACCCCTACATCTTCAGAGCCCTTAAGTGCATTCAGAGACTATTTTAAGTATGCGAATATTACATCGGTAGATGGCGAAAGGTCATTTTCACAATATAAAAATATCGTTTCACCACGGCGTTTTTACGGATCTTATCCAGTTTGTGAGGTTCCAGCTAGTTAAGAGGGTAAGTTTTGCATGAACTATTGTAACAGTTTAGCTGCTTTTATTACTTGTTAAATGCTAATAATGAGGCCGATCCTGTGTTGCCGACCATTGGGCCAGGCTCTACAGTGATGAGCCAATGAAAGACATTTTTTATTGTTACGATGTATATCGTATTATCCGTGGAATCATTTTAGTGTCAACTAAATCATATCAATCCTATATCGTGTCGTATCACTCTGGTGGGGCTTTCGCCTTAGAGGCGCACAGATATCGCACGGCCCTCGTATCGTCGGGTACCCCGAAACGCTATTATAAAAATTCGGTAAGAAGGGTCCGGGCTCTCCTCTCGTATGCGATCCGCTGAGGACGAGAGCGGTGTGCAGCATCGCGTGCGTGCCGCGACGACGCCCCGGGGCTTTAAAACTCCGTGATCGGGCCCCCTTCATTAAGTCTTCGCCCTCGCCGCCCATCAAGCATTACCATAACTAATTATACACGTGGTCAGGTTGGAGACCGCTCGCTAACGATACGTAAAACTACACATTACAATTTTCCTCCATTTAATTTACAACATCTGCAAGTATTAAAAAGACATTTTAAGAGTACCTACGTATAATAGGAGAGGGTCATTGTGGAAAATGTTACGGAATGCACGATTCACAAAGAAACAAACGTAGTGTCTGTATCATAAAAGAGATACACATACAGACTGTAGCTCAATAACAGAGAAATAATGAAATGAGTCATCACTAGGGTCCAGCAATGTGTGCTATAAGCAGGGTCGGCACTATACAACTATAATAACATAGAACCACAAAACTTTTTTCCAAATGCCCGGAAGTACAGCCCCAGTCTCTTTTATGTTTTTGGGGTTTCTGAACACCAATCAGATCTCACTTTTCCTCGTTTACCCCAAGTTTTTTTCCAACCTCAAAAAACTCGCGGTAGCTTGATTACACAGGCACACAAAGCCAGAGAAGACGTTTCTACGTTTTTCAACGCGCAGAATCAAATTCTAAGGTCAAGATGCATTTACGACTATCAGTTTTTCCCCTAAGAACAAAAATCCCCATGAAAAACACTAAATCAGAAACCATGTCATATACTTGGCAATCTTGTGATTGTAGTGTTACTGAGACGATCTAACAACAACCCTAAGCCTCAGAAACCTTCAACTCTACGACTCACATACTCAAAACCTCAAAAACCTTAACCTCAAAGAACCCTTTATATCTGTCTTCTGCAAATGCTAGAGCAGCAAATGATGAATAACTATGACTATGATCCAATCATGACCCTCCAGAAACCTTGAAATTAGGTTATGAAATTTCAGAGCTATGGAATTTCGAAGCTATGGAGTCTGAAGGCTTTTTTGGAGGGTTGAGAGATATGACTGGATCATTTCATGCCTCTTCGTTAGTTTGCTGCATGTTAAATTTGATAGGTCCTAGATATAGAGTTTTTGAGAATAATGGGTTTGAGATTGAGGTTATGGAATTTGAGAGCGTTTGGATTTCCAGTCTATGGGCTTGAGAGTTATGATTGGATCATATTCTACCTATACCTACCTATAAGGTGTTTGAGGTTAAGGGTTTGGAGGTTATGAGGTTATGGAATTACGAAGCTTTGGAATTCTTAGAATTCATGCTTCTTCATCAATTCATGCTCTATATTTGCTGAGCTCTAGCAGTTGCAGAACACATACATATATAGGGTTTTCTGGGGTTATAGGGTTTTGCGCATGTGTATCGTAGGGTTGAGGGTTTCTGAACCTTAGGCTTATTGTTAGATAGATCCCCGTGACATTACAGTTACCAACTCGTCAAGTATAAGACATTGGCGTCTCATTTAGTGTTTTTCATAGGGATTTTTGTTCCTAGGGGAACACTGATTTTCAGATTTTGATTCAGCATTCAGCAGATACCGCGTAAAATGTGTTTTTTGAGGTTAAAAAAAAATAGCGGTAAACTAGGAAAAACTTTTGTGGTCCTGTCTAATTAAAGTATAAACCGTATTTAAGTGTCTTGTGAATTATCCTACGCGTGTATTTCTTGTCTGTCCATACGTACACCACTGACCGTGCCTGGTTACGTACTGGAACGCTCCCGTAGCTGGATTGAGGGAAGGTTATATCCGGTGTATCCATGTAGCATAGCGAGCGTTCTGTAGTAAAGTAGCTCGAGACGGACTAACGGTAGAACACCGAGTTTAAAATAATTTTATATGTCGTAAGTAACTAATAGACGTGTTCATATACGTATTTTGCACCATGTAAGTATTTCTTTTAAAGTTCGTGTAGTGTATTTACATGTTATTTGATTTTGTGGGGCAATAATGGTACAGTGTTCATTTGGCAGACTGAAAAAGTAGGGAGGATTTTTTTTTTATTTTATTATTTAATTAAATAAAAAAATAGTATTGGTACTGTTAGAAAAGAGGAATTTTGGTTTGATTTGTGCTTAATGTTTTGCGCATGTAGCCGTGCGTGGAACGTGGTCGACAAAATTCATTAAACGTTTTTTTTTTGCCGTACATGTATCTGATTTTCCATCGCCGTAGCCATATATTGCGTAAAAAATATTTACAGAAGACATAACATGTCACAGGAAATATCAAAAAAGATATACGCAATCAATTTATGTGGCTGACAGTTGACAAAACAACAAATTGTTGCGGTAGTAAGGTCGTTAATGTTCTGATACGAATTTTAGGTTTTTCAGATATTTCGCCCCCGATATTGATAGCCTAGTAAACGGGTTTTGCAAACGACTAAAAGTGTAAAAATAGTAGTAGCACGTACATTGTCCCCTGCAGATGTAAAAAATAATAATGGACTGATGTTAGTGACAACAAACAACGGTGCAAAATTCGTGAAAATAATGTGTGTGGTGTGTCGTCCTCTGTCCATATAAACTATTTTGAATTTGCCTCTTTAATTTCAGTAGATTGAAACGATCATTTCCTTCTACAACCATATGTACAGGCCAAATCACTCACGTTTAACAATAAGAAATGCAGAAAGACTACTGGTTGTGGCAACGTACGATCAAGCAATGAAGACAACCACTATTTCTGAATGACACAAGCGATAGGTATGTACATTATTATCACATTTTTACTCCTGTCATTTTGTCTCTCATATGTCCTTCCATCAATGACATGACCGGCCACTGTTTATATACAAGAGGTGTGAAGAAGTAAGTTTTTTTAACGGATGTATGTTTTGATAAATTTCTGATAAATATATTGACAAAATTCTGATAGATATATCGTTCTGATGACAGGTTGCACATTGTATTGACAATATTTTCTCCTTACCATTGTATTTCTTCGTACAAACTGAACAGACCGTAAAATCAAAAGATACGACCATTTCACGTGATTTCGAAAAACGTTCCCACATTATAACGATATAAACCGGCAATAATTGTATTAATCGTACCAAAATCTAGAATACAACCACCTGTTAAGTCTCTAACAGGATTTGGATGCAATTCTTACCTGAAAGTGGAGAAATGTCTACACTGAAATCCTCACCCATCTCATGTCTGAATATCGCGTAAAATTGATTATTGGAAAATATCATTACGCTTTTTTTTTTTAATCTCACAAAATTCCAAAGTATTTATTCTAAACCACGCTGCAGGTACTTGCAATCCCTAGACAATATATTTATTTTAGGGTACGATGAACTCTCGACAGAACATTTCGTGATCTTCTTGAGCTGTTTTGACATTTGAATGGCATCAATGGTATCAATGGAATAATGAAGTGTGTAAAAAATCTTTATATTGATTGGTCGCAATTTGTAGGGTATGAAGGAAAATAATAAGTCCTGTAATAATATTATCGTACAGTGAAATAAAATCTCAATTAGAGTAGGCTGTGATGATATATTTTCTCTATTAATGGTTGGTAGACTTACCATTGACTTGTCAAATTAATTCAAATTATGAAAGTCTAGTTGTGAAGCATTTATTTATAGTTTACTAGCGACCCGCCCTGGCTTCGGATGGTTTACGACATCACATTAGAAACCTCTAAAATTATCAGTGTTTCTCTACTATATTATGCATGTATTATACATATAAACCTTCCTCTGGAATCACTCTATCTATTAAAAAAAAACCGCATCAAAATCCGTTGCGTAGTTTTAAAGATCTAAGCATACATAGGTAGTAGATAGAGACCATCAGCGGGAAGCGACTTTGTTTTATACTATGTTATGATATTACATATAATAAGATGGAATTCTAAAACAAAACTTTTATTTTGGAAAGTTATTTTCAATAACATTCAAACGGCCGATATGTTTACTCAGTTAATCAGTGCATACAGTTCCGTGAACAGTTTCCTAATCTTGCAACCACTTTTTTTGTAACAAATTTATTTTTTGTTCAAGCATTAGGTATAGTTGGATCGAAATGGAAAATTCAATACTTTTGAAATACAATATCCAATATGGCTGCCATAAGAAAAAAAGTTGATGATGGTTTCAGAAAATCGAAACGTCGAAAGCTTTGGATTAAAAAATTCACATGTCCTCAAAGACTTCCCTCGATAATTTTTCAATATCGGGAAGAGAAAAAAGTCACAGGGACTCAAGTCAGGCGAATAAGGAGGCTGAGGAGCCACAAGAATGTTTTTACTGGCTAAAAACTCATTTACTGAAATGCCTGTGTGACTAGGCGCATTGTTGTGATGCAACATCCAATTGTTCCAGTTCTTCAAGAACCTGTCTGTAAAAGTGTTGATTTATTGTTTGGCCTGGAGGCACAAACTCTTTGTGGACCCTGGCTATCAAAACATCAAATCATCATGCATTTGACCTTGGACTTGCGCATTCTTGTTTTTTTTTGGGTCTTGGAGAGCTTGAAGTGTGCCATTTCATGCTTTGGCGCTTGGTTTCCGGGTCGTACTCAAACACCCAAGTCGCATCACCAGTAATGACATGTTCCATAAAATGGGGATCATTTTCAATCGATTTCAAAAAGTCAAGACTCCTTTCTCTCCTGATGTCCTTGTCTCTCGTGATGACCATTGGTGTGATTCAAATCTAATTCTTCCTCGATCATTCTTGTCGTCAACCGATGATCTGAACTACGCACTAGAAAAAAAAACTGATTTACGAAAACTGTCACAGTGAACAAACAAATGACTCTAACAAGTTCAGACTTGTACTGAAGGTGCATTATATGACAACCTACCGCCCTTCCATGTCCCGTCTCCGCAGTGTTGCTAGATCGGGCGCTACAGCTGCCAGTCTCCTTACTTAATTTACACACCTCGTATGTCTACCTGATTTTATAGTAAAATTGTGAAGAAGTAAAATTGTGACCAGTTACTACCATAATAATTATTGTTAGGTATTTTTAACATTAATTAATGGAATAACAGGGGTGTTCCATAAAACTGTAAATTATGAAATGTTTATTTGACGAACAACAATAGTCAGAAAGTATTTAGGTACATGACATTTTCCAATTCCATCAACAGTGATGAGGAAAACACATTTTAAGACCGTAGGGAAAAATGTACTCACTCGAAAAATGTTCTAACATTTGAGCCCAATTTCACCGACAGGTACTTCCCATGAGAATTGTGTAGGGTCCTTTTTGATATTATAATTTTTGAGGAGTTAATAATTAAATTTATTTCAATTAGTGTTATACACTGATTGTATCTTTTTGTACAACGGTTTCAAAGAATTCGTGACCGGAGAAGCACTAGCTGTCTTTGGAAGGGACAAACACAGTCAATTTCTGATCCAGCCTTGTCCACTCAAGGGGATGATCCCCTATTACACCAGTCATTGATTTCTTAACGGCACTTTAACACAAATCTAACTTCTAAAGGAACTGAATATAACCCACGTGAGCATCGATAACTTTGAATTACATGAATAATAGAGATTTAGATTAGGTACCTAGATTATTTTTTTGTGTTTGTATTATCTATGGAAGTGAAATAACATGTTTAATCAAGAAATCGAATTATGTTTGAGAATTCGAATTATTTTTTTTTGTCTTCCTGGATCTGTCTTAGTAAAAAGAACGAGTATTAAAAAATTTGACATCAAGTTTGATGTGGTAAAAAACCTCACATCTTAGCCAAATTGTTTCCAATTTGGCACACATATAAACAAATCTTTAACAGTTTGAGTTATAGGCAACTTTGTGTAATGGTTAGGTTTTTCCCTGTAAATCTAAGAGCCTGTGTTCTCGGGAGTTTTTTTTTCTGTTTTAATATGGGTTAATTGTAAGACAAAACCAATTAAAAATAAGCATCTTACAAAAATTGTTGTAAAAGACATCACGTTGTTATAAACCTTTCTGACACCTTTTTCGACACCTTTTTTCGAAAACGTTTTCTAGTGGAAGTCAGTCAATATGATTAACAGTAACATGAAAAATTCTTGTACTACGGCCATAAAAAGAAATCACATGGTGTTGTGTCACAAGATTTTGGAAGAAATTCATGTTTGGAATCCAGGCTCACCAAGGGGTTATGTAAATATTCTGTAAAATTACCATTGTTTCGCTCGTAATGTGAGCTCTAGCACCACCTTGCTTGAAGCAAATTGTAGCCACTTTGTTTACTTTCCTAAATACATCTGATTTAGGAAAGGTGTAATAATCTCTTCGACTGCTATCATTCGGCAGTCAGAGTTCCATTAAAGAAAACTGGTCCAATTATCAAACACGAACTTTCTGCGCATGAAGAAGGACAAAAAAAATCTGGTTTCTCGGAGTTCCACATTCTCATATTCTGCGAGATGAAACCAGGCTTTTGCGAAGTTGCACCTACATACCTGTGAAGTGAGTCAAAATACTGTTCAGATGGTGTTGACAAAAATAAATTTCGCCCCTACAAATTAAAAATGGCGCATTCACTTTCAGATAAGCACCCCGACCGAAGACTATTCTTTGAAAACATATCCACTAAAATTTCAAATTGGTCAACAACCAGACTATGTAAAAACAATTCGTTTTAGTGACGAAAGTACTTTCTACCTCAATGAAATGTTAACACTCAAAATGTCAGGTATTATAGTGACACAAATCCCCACATTTCGTGAAAAACATACAAATTTTCAGCAAAAATAAATGTCTGGATATATATTCTGGGACACCACATCGCCGGGCCCTTATTTTTGAATACTAACCGGTGAAGTGTACCTGAAGATGTTACAAAACGCAACTAAGCTGTTAATTCTTGAAATTTTAGAACGTTAATTTGGTAAAGAATAATTCGGTAACTTGGAAATAACGCTCCTACAAGATTTGTCCGTCTGCACACTATTATGGTACGGTAAGACGTTATCTGGATGAGAAACATCATGGTAAATGGATTAGACGACGAGGTCCGATAAAATGACCAGCTCAGTCACCGGACCTCGCACCTTTTGATTTTTGTTTACGTAGCAGAATATGACAGCATTGACGTTTTAAAACAATCAATTTTTGAAGAATGTAGGTCAATTTCCGGCGACACATTTGAACGAGTACGACAAGAGTTTAGCGATAGGATGTTTTACTGTCGGAAAGTAGATGGAGCACATTTTTAACACTGAGTACCTGTATAAGAGCTGGTTCTTGAATCTTTTTGAATTTAATCCATCAAAACTACCCTAAACCCAAAATTAGTATTACTGAATAGGTCTTTTAAATACCTATCAAACGAGGTGTGACTTGCCATAGTGGCCCTGTAACGTCATCTATGACGATTACGTCACCTGTTACCACTTGTAGAGACGCTTAGATCCGTTTATTTTCACTCTCTAAATGTCATTACTCAAAGTATAACCGTTCAAAAGATACAAGGTGGGGAGGGGACTTTTGACTAGTACTGTATACATAGATAATACAAGGTGTGTAAATTAAGTAATGAGAGTGATTTTTTATTTATTTTTTTTTTTTATTCGAATTGAATTACAATTCAGTATTGTCTCCTTCAAAATAACTTCCTTGGGAAGCCTCAACAGCGCTGGAGACGGTTCTGCCATTCCTCATAGCAGTGCTGGAACTCATGAGCATAGCTGGAATAGCCTTCAGCTGGTCGGTTACAGCCGTTTGAGTGTTTTCTATGGTCCCAAAATGACGTCCCTTGAGGATATTTTTCAATCTCGGGAAGAGAAAAAGTCACAAGGACTCAAGACAGGCGAATGAAGAGACTGAGGAGCCACAGGAATGTTTTACTGGCTATAAACTCGTTTACTGAAATGACTGTGTGACAAGGCGCATTGTCGTGATGCAACATCCAGTTGTTCTTGATGTTTGGTCTCACACGCATGACACTTTTTCTTTTTCAGGTTTTTCACGAAACTCTCTGTAAAAATGTTGATTTACTGTTTCGCCTGGAGGCACAAACTCTTTGTGGACAATACCCTGGCTATCAAAAAAGCAAATTAGCATGCATTTGATGTTCGACTTGCTCATTCTTGCTTTTTTTGGGTCTTGGAGAGCTTGGAGAGGAAGTGTGCCATTCCATGCTTTGGCGCTTTGTTTCCGGGACGTACTTAAACGCCTACACCAAGTCTTATCACCAATAACGACGCGTTCCATAAAATGGGGATCATTTTCAATCGATTCCAAAAAGTCAAGACAAGTTTTTTAAAACCATTTTTGAGCAGATTTTTCTCCCAATTGGTTAGTCAAAATCTGATGAACAGTGGTATGATTCAAATTTAACTCTTCCCTGATCATTCTTGTCGTCAACCGACGAGCTGAATGCACAAGATCCCGTATTCTATCGACATTTTCATCGGTTCTTGAAGGTGAAGGCCTTCCGCTGCGTGGTTCATCTTCAATCGACTCTCTTCCTTCTGAGAATGCCTTAAACCACCAGACAACCAACCTAGACTCTTGAAAAAACACTGTCTCCATAGGTGTGTTGAAGTTTTGCAAAAATATCCGTTGCGCAAGCAATCCCTGATAGCACACCGTTGTCCAAAATTAATGTCATTTCATCTCATTTTTAACACGCACTAGAAAAAAACGGTTTACGAAAACAGTCACAAAGAACAAACAAATGACTCTAACATGTTCAAACTTGTGCCCAAGGTGCATTACATGTCAGTCTACTGCCCTTCCAAGTCCCCTTTCCGCAGTGTTGCTAGATCGGGTGCTACGTTGCCAGTCTCATTACTTACATAATTTACACACCTCGTACATTGGATATAAAGCTGAATATGGAAGTAGTGGTTGTGAAAGTAGTAAATACGGTTGTTTTTCATTTAGATATGTCTTAATGTATCTCATTAAAGGTCACTCTCGTGTACTCTGGTGCATATTTTGCACTTCTATCGCAAATGTACCATCTGCTGCTGACATTACGCACGGGATATAATTACTTTTTTTACAGAATAAATAATGTATAACAAGTCCCCTTTTTAATTATGCCGTTTCGTGTTTTACGAAAAAGTCGTTTATCAAGTGGTCTTCCCGGTAAGTGTTTTTTAAAACATTTTTTTTTGTCCAACAATTATTACTCTTGCTTGAAAGAGGGTCACCGAAAAATACGACGGTAATTAAAAATAATCAACCAAACTTCAGCCGTGTGGGGCGCAACGGCGCGGCCTGGTAATTTTAGTAATTTTGCAAATTCGAAGTTGGTAAGTCAAATATACCGCTCACCTGCACTGGGCCGTGGCAATTTAAGAATTACTAGTAGCGGATTTTGCTCTCTTTGGGTCCGTTAACTTGCCGATTTCGGATGGACGATTAGTCATGCTCGAGAATTGTATTTTACGATTGTTCTGTTCGTATCACCGTATTTTCAATACAGTGTGTCCAGAATTGGTGTTCAATACAGTGTGTACAGATGTGTCGAGCCATCCAAAAAAAAAGTCATCAAAGTTGGCCCAGCAAAAGAAGAGGTATTAGATAGATAGACAGATAGATAGTTTATTTTCCTTTGAAACTTGTACAGTTTATGAATAGTCAAAATAAAATTACAGTAATATCCAGAAATATAGCCAAAATACATTAAAAACACAGACATATACACACTTACATAAAATATAGACACTATCGCTAAATAAATAGGTTTAAGACTATGTACATATACTTTAGAAATATAAAAACGTATAACTTATAAAATGTAAAAAATATAAAATCATGTAAAAATCATGAGGTAAATGATTTACCTCATGTTTCATAGTATTCTTTAACATTATAATAGCGCTTTTCTACCAGATATTCTCTTAAATATTTTTTAAATTTATTAATTTCATTAATTTGTTTTATATCATTTGATAGGCCATTATATTTAGCTCCAGCATAAGATGGAGTTTTCTCAAATAGGGCTATTTTATGTTGTGCTAGCCTAATTAATTTCCATACCTAGTGTTATATGAATCAGTGGCGGTTGGTGATATTTCAGTTAGCCATATCTTGAAAACGACGCATGGGACCCACTTCACTTTTTAGGTGATGACTATACACCTCTTACAGAAAGGATTTATAGTGAAAAAAACGGTCAGCAAAGTTTGCGAAAAGAATTTAAAAAAAAACTGCAGAACACCCTGGGATCTCAGTAACGCTCTGTGGAATATTTGCAGTATGTTTTTTTCATAATCTAGAAACAAATATAAGGAGAGGTTTTTCGATTTGTTTCAAATTTTTTTTTCCAAAAAGTTATAGCAATTTTAATTTTAATTTTATAGGGACATTTTGTTTCCCAAAATTAAAATGGCCATAACTTTTTGAAAAAAAAAAATATTTTTTAACAAATCGAAAAACCTCTCCTTATATTTGTTTCTAGATTATGAAAAAAAATATACTGCAAATATTCCACAGAACGTTACTGAGATTCCAGGGTGTTCTGCAGTTTTTTTGAAATTTTTTCGCAAACATTGGTGACGGTTTTTTCACTATAAATCCTTTCTGAAGGGAGTTGAATTTAGGAATGACATTTTTACGTCGCAAGATGTCATTTTAGAATTAGAAATTCACGTTTCTCAGGATTTTCTAAAAAAATGCATAATAATAGAGCTACTGAATTTATTCTATTCGGCTGTTCCACACTGTATTTAGATTCCATTGATTCTACTGCCATTTCCAAAATAAATTTCAAGTGAAACACGCCTCTGTTCTTCATTTAAAATTCATTCCATTGTTTATTTTACAATTCTGACAGTCACTTCAAAAGTTTACAACAGCAAAATTTCATTTCGAGCATCGACATGATCGCTATTTCCATCTCTCTCGTTCATAGCTAGATTTGATTTTTTTGAGTGGCTCGTTATTACTATCTTGGAAACTATAAAAGATAGCAAAACAACTCCTACTAACAAAAAAAAAATAAAATGTGTTTTCTGACGTACAACTAATTAAAAATAAGTAACTAAATCAAACGTTTATCTGTGGTGTAGCTTCCAAAATATATAATATGTTACCATTAGAAATTAAACTTATGCAGAATTACCAACACCTCTCAAAACAGGCAAGGGGCAAGGAGGTTTCAATGTGAATTAAAAAAAGATATCCATGTGATGGGTCTCGATTCTGAGCTAGCATTAATAAGAGTCTAATCTCATAATTTTTACATCCATATCCATGTCCCAAAAGTGGGTCATATATGTTATAAAGTTCACATGGGTCCATGGGTTATAAGATAGGCCACAAAAGACATATTTAACCATTTAGGTTATAAAAGTCCTAAAGTTCATATTGATCATAAAGATAATATGGGTCATAAGGGTCATATTTACACGTTATATAGGTCACATTGGCCATACAGGTCATAAAAGCATTATAGGTCATATAAGTCATAAAGGTCTTGTCAATAAGGTCATACAGGTCACACTGGTCATTAAGGTCATATATGTAATAAAAGCCATAAAATTCGTATACGTCATAAAGACCAAAAATACATAAATATTATAAATCTAATAAAGATGCCATAATGATTATATAAAGGCTATAAATATTATATCCAGAACTCACTTTTAAGAGCAGAATTTAATATTTTTAGGTACTTACTCATGTAATCTAATACTTTAGGTACTTAATTAAATGTGGAAATACTATACTTCCACTCTACTACGCGGATGTGGAAGTAATGATTCCTTAGACAGCGGTTTTATATCTATCTTCTAGAAAATAAATTAAAATTAAAACATGCAGCATACAATTATGACATGTTTAGATTTATTGCTTTTATAAAGGTATTTCTAACGAGAAAAAAGAATATACGACATAAATTCTAATGCGTCGGTCACCCACTTTAAATCGAAGACGGTTAGGTAGACGCTTATCCGACAGACATGATGAAATATGGGCCTTGTATTCATTATAGGAAAGATTATTATTCCTTTTTCGCGTGGAACGAAAATTAATGTCAAAATCCGCGTTGTTTATGTAATTATGTTTGTTATATAAATTGATTTCTTGTAACTCATAAATGTTCCCCGTAAATAATAAATTACTAACGCCGTAATGATCAGACGAAAAAAAAAGTAAAAACGATCGCTATCTACCTTTATGTTATACACGTAAACAGTGCTATTAAGACAGTATTTTTTTTTTAGAAAAAATACAGCAATTTCGTAATTAGACAAAAAACAATCGGTTTTATTTTTTTTATTGATGATAGAATCACTCTGGTTGTATAAATTGTTATATTTAGCTGTACAATTAAAATAAAAGTGTTAAACGTAATTATTTTGACACGTTTTTTAAAAAAGAACCATGGATTTTAGGAAAGAGTTATGTCCTCAGATATCCTAAAGAACAAAACAGATTTAACACCCAGTATAAAGGCATCTATCATGATGAAAATGTCGTCGGTTTTAGATAAAACCCATTAAGTAACATCAACCACTTGCAGAAAAACTGCAATCGTCTAACAAGAAACGAAAAAATTTGCAATAATAAAATAATAAAATAACAAAATAATTGTAATCCTAGGCTAGTTATAATAACGGAAAGTTCTTCTTTTTAAAAAGTCGCAGATTGCTTGGCTTAATGTTAATTAATGAGTATAGTTGGCTGGTTATTGTATATGGTAATGGTAATGGTACGAATAATGGTAATGATTATATCGAAGCAAATTTTCGTTGTTGTCAAATTTTGAAGTGACTGACACAATTGTAAAATAAATGAAATGAAAATGAAGAAGGAAGATAAAATAAATGAAAATGAAGAACAGAGGCGTGTTTTACTTGCTATTTATTTTGGAATGACGGTAGAATCAATGGAAGCTGGATATACTCGATGATAGCTGCACATGAGGGAGATTTTTCCAGGCGGACAATTTTTTCATTTCGACAATTTTAGCCGGCCAGTAAAACGTTTCCTAAATTTGTACTGGCAAACTGGAAGCGTCAGTCGGAAGCAAGGAAGTGGCAGACCCAAAGTGTGGACAGAAGAAAACGTTGAAATGGCGAGGCAGGTGATAACGATTCAAGATCATCAATCAGCCATCTCAGCCAAAAAGTCAATCTGCCCTATACAACGTGTCAACGTATTTTGAAAAATGGTCTGGAACTCTATAGTCTAGGATATAGCGCGTCAAAAAATGCATGACTCCTAACTGTCTGCCGTGTGGTAAATAAGGTCCCGAGTCGATGTGGAGCATTTTTTCTCATATCACGTATATGACGAAAGCCGGAAAAAAATTTGATCCTAACCGGATCTGCCAAAGTGCAATTTTCTTGTTTTTCTTGTTCCACTATTGCCACTATTTTTCCCGGTTTATAACAAATGGATACTTTGACTTACCGTTGCTTCCAGACGGTTAGGGTCCACTTTTTTCCCAGATTTCCATCCCCCCCCCTCTACCTCGAAAATGGCCGATTTGCCATATATACGTGATATGAGAAAAAAATGCTCCACATCAACTCGGGACGACCTTATTTACCACACGGCAGACAGTTAGGAGTTATGCATTTTTTGACGCGCTATATCCTAGACTAATATCGTTTGCAATCCACATATGACATTCTCAGAGCGGACGAACTTCTAAGACTAAGTTCCGCCAATGTGTACGGGAATTAATGTTTATCCCGCACACAAGTTTTTGAATGGTTTAAACGGTTTAAAGAGGGAAGTGAAACGACCGAAGACGATCCGCGTCCCGGACGGCCCTCAACGTCAAAAACGGACAAAAACATTGAAAAAATTGGTAAATTAATCTGCGAAGATCGTCGTCTAAGCATCCGAGGGCTTGCTGAAATAACAGGAATCGATAAAGAATGTGTTCGCCAGATTTTGCATGAATCGTTCAACATGCGCAAAGTTTGCGAAAAAAATGGTGCCAATACTCCTCACTCCCGAGCAACAGGAATCAATAATGAACATTTGCGCTGACATTCTAAACAACATTGACACTGATCGGGGCTTGTTAGACACGGTGACACTGAAGGGGACAATATCCGAAAGTGTGGAAGCAATTAAAGCAAAAGCGACAGAGGTTCTGAACCAGCTTTCAACTGCTTTCAACAATGGAAAAGTCGTATGGAGCGGTGTAGATATCGCAAAGGAACATTGAAGGCGAAAAAGTTGCTACTGTAATTGAGGAGTCTGCTGCAAGAACGATGCAGCTCCATTTTCAACGCGTGACGAGGTTAGCTGCTTATAATTTCGATAAAAATATTAGGCGTTATTTAACGCAAATTCCACACATCTCAGCGCATGGAGTATACATACTGACATATGCTGAGCTGCGTCGAACTTGCGTTAAATAACGTCTAATATTTTTATCGAAATTTTAAGCGGCAAACCTCGTCACGCGTTGAAAATGGAGCTGCATCGTTCTTGCAGCAAGCTCCTCAATTGGTAACGAATAAAAAGTGTTATGACAGCAGTTCGGTTATTTAATAGCCACACCTCTTACGTCACACAATATCCCGAGCGGATGTCGCAGCTCTTTGACCTCGATGAAAAGCGAAGAAAAGCAAAAAAGTTTAAAATGTTGATTTGTATCTCCTAGATAATCCATTTCTAAGCCTTATAAAAGTACTTTTTCGAATGAATGTAAACGCTTTGCCAAACAGCAAACAAATCGGTGTAGGATAAAATAAAAATGAACTTGGAATCTATGAACTCATTAAATTATGAACTATTTTTCTATGAACTTGGAGTCTATGAACTCATTGGACGACCTAATATAAGAGGAAACCCTCATATTAGTGCTAGGAAACTGCAATTTATAAAGCTACTACTTCTTTAGGTACAGAAACCGTGTCGCGCAGGTATTTACACTTAAATGTCGACTTACCGGTACCAGCATAAGTACCGATAACTGTTCGGGTTTGATTTTATAAACTACCTACGTACCCCGATTTACGAGGACCATATTTTCATGCCGGTGTCACGGCTATGCGCGCGTACCTACTTCAGGACTTATAATAGTTTCGCTAATGTTCATAATCACAATGCGTCCGCCTAACAAACCTGCCGTCGAGCATAAAACTACGAGGGCAATTTTATGTCTGTCTGCGATGGAAGATTTATCATCGAATTTTTACAGTCGGTCAGGTGAGTTCTGCGGCGGAACGGCGCTCTTCTATTAGATTCGACGGAGTTCTATTAAATTCGGCCGGTAAATCACCGAGAGGCAATTATGTCGTTAATAAAGGAATCTTTTCCGAAACCTTTCCGAAGGAAAAAAACGGTTAATGGTTTAAATATCGAGGAACAAAAAAGGAACGACCGTTTAGGTTCGCTCTGTACTAAGTGCTATAATTCGTTCATAAACATGCTATCATAATATAGTTAATAACGGTAAAATGTATGTAATTTTGGGTAGTCTTACACGTGTGGATAAAGAAAAAATGTGTGTTCTAAAATGCTCTCTTAGTACATGTCTAATTTGTCTAAAACAATTCTTAGTAGGGTTCAAAATTAGAATGAGACTCTATGGAAGCGCTGAAACAGATAGCAAGCTGAAATAGAATGACATTGGCTTAAGTACCAGGATATAAATGTAATGAAAAGGCAGATAAACTAGCGAAAGAAGGATTTTTCTCTCTCTGGTAAAATCATGCATAAATGGCCAGGCCACGGTAGTACGTGGACCCGAAACGATATGCGATTCGAAAGTCCAAATGTTGGGTAAGTGGATACCATGTTTACAAAACGAAGCCGATCGCCAGCGTCGGAGTAACATTTGTACACAACTTTCCTCCCGCAGTCGTCGTTTCGACTGACTAAACAATCTTTTTACCGGAAATGAAAAGTGGATGCTTCATATAAATCACAGTCATAAGCTCCAGTGAGTAGACGCAGATGCTCCAGTACAATTGGTGTCTAAACCTGACATCCACCTGGGAAAGGTGATGTCAGTTTGGTGGGGTGGCATCTAGTGTGTACTACTGCTGGACACTATATTGGATGTTGTTGTTGTATTGTGTTGTACTACTGCTGCATCTATTGTTGTGATGTATTGTGTTGTACAACTGCTGCATCTATGTGGCAGGCTAAATAGTGTTGTACTACTACACGAGAATGCGCATGTAACAAAACCGACACGCCTTGAAGTTCTTGCAGTTAGGTTTTGAAGTTCTGCCTCATCCATCGTATTCACCAGACCTTTCTCCCACTGACTATCATCTGTTCATTTATCACTATCATCTGTTGTATCATCATATTTGAACATATCAGTAAAGCTCAATACTTTTGAATCAACTTGATATGTAAATGAGTAAATAAAGTCGTTGATGGAAGAACGTGAAAGAACGAGTATACAAAATACTAGACCTTTTGAATCTAAATAGAAAGATATCAAGGTAATAGTAAGTCTACTAACAAAACGCTGACAACTAAATAGACATATGAGTCTAACTGATCTAGCAGAGGAGACAACATCAACTAGTAAAAGTCAAAAAACTAGTACGTTGTTATATAAAAGAGTCCTTTCTGATTGTTTTCCGAGAGATGCTTTTTGAACTCAAATTGACTAACATTCAATAAGATACAATTTTCGTTCACACATACCTTAATCTCACACTCTATTTTTAAACTATACTGTAACCTTGTATTAAACCCTAATCCCTAAGTACAGGACCTAAGGTTTATAATAAAAACGACGTGTAGACTAAGTTCTGCCTCCATTTTAGTGGTCTAAAAGCATTAACCTTTCCTCCGAATTATATACAGCATTATACAACATTTCTTGTTAAATTGCACCAACTTTCAACTAACTCTTATAACCCTTATATTGTGGCTTTTTAACAGTGACTTTCTGTCATAAAGACCTTCCTGGATGATTGCATTTGGAATTTCTGTTGACCATATTCGACAGTTTTGGATATTGACTCTATCATTAAGAGAAAATTGAGCCTCATCTGTCCATAAAATACGGATTAACAATTCGATTTCAATTTCAATCTAGGCCAATATTCGCAAAGAAAGAATATGCCTACCTTATTGCCAAACCTGCCTTCTTCAAATAAAATAGTCGCCACAGTTTATAAAGATAATTTTTTATGATTTCGTGTACAATTTTCCAAACCGTGATAAATGGAATTTGTAGTTGTTTTAATATTGTATTAATACTACTAACTGATAGCGGATTAGTATTGTCTATTTTCCTAAAGAACTTCCGCAACTTGGATATCAGTAATCTTTGGTCTTCCTAATGCCAGAAGATCGATTACAAACCCAATAATGTCAAATTAATCATATCAAGTTATGTTTTCCATATACACCTACACTAAAATCAAATTAATTGTTGTGGAAACTAGATTCTAATTCCTTTTTGCAATTATTTCAATATCCTAACACTGTATAAGAACTTAAAATATGTGTCCCTGACTTTTTCATAACCTTGTGTTTCAGAGAGACAATTACTTAATTATGCTTTACTACTACTGTTACTGTTTGTACCCGTTGAGTCTGAGATATTTTAGATTACTCTTGATTTAGTAAAATACAGAAAAAAAAAACAAAACAAATATTTGTATATATTGTACCTGTTTTAACTTTCTCCTTCGTATTTTATTTAGTCATCACTGAAATACATTTCGATATAACATTTTGTGGTTTGTGGATTCTAAACAAACGTATAATTTCTTTACCATACCGAACTTAGACTGGGGACTACAACAGGCTATAGCAAATCTTCCCAATCCACCGTTTCACAAAAACTGACTAAAATATAGATCAGACCACTTATATCTCGCCAAACACCTCGTTCACATAATAAAAAATTCCCAGTGCATTCCCCGCCATCGAGTTCATTTTAATATCAGTGGCGTTCCTATGATTTTGTCGTGTAGAAGGGGGCTACCGGCGAGAAAACAAAACCCTAAATTGAATACAGTGTATTACGAGGATGAATGGCATACTTCAAAAAGATGGTATAGTAAGGTAAAAGGAACAATTTGTACATACTTTATCACTACAAAAGTCACACGGTTTTCGAGATATTAAGCCATTTATTTTTTGTTACTAACATTCGGGTAATAATAGAAATCAATTTCAAGAATGGTACAATGATCATTATTGTCGCAAAGATATGTTTTCCAATCCTAAACATTCTAAAAATAAAGTAACTGTTGTTATGTAACTGTGATGTAAAAGTCTAAAAATAAAGTACATATACCAATATTAGTAATTGGTTACTTAAGAACCAGTAACATCCTGTTATAGGAAATCATTTCCTTATATTGTTCTCTTTCTAATGTGTATCACATTTAATGTTAACATATGAATTTTCCTGAAAAAAAGTGCTTTCATGAAGAATGGAGAGAGCCCAACCTTAGTACATAACCTACAAAAAATTCATTTTCATACAAAATTTATTTTGTCTAGAACAATTTTATGTTGTATGTGGATAATAATAAATTAATGACTTGAAGTGTCATGGTATCACATTTCGAGAACAAGAACTTTTTACGAATACAACCATTCTGTTGACCATATTCAACGGTTTTGGGTGGGTACTGACACCACCATTAAGAGAAAAATAGGCCTCATCTGTCCATAAGATACGGGTCAATTTCAATCAATAGATCTGAAAAATATGTCTCCTTCATATCAAAGAGTTTTAGCAGATGATAAGGATACATTTTTAGGATTTTGCATATACATTTTCACACGTGGTATTTGCAGTCGTTTTAATATCACATTAACACTACTGATTGCTAGCAGATTAGTATTGTCTATCTTTAGATTTTCCTAAAGAACTTCTGCTACTTGGATATCACTAATCTTTGGTCTTCCTGATCTCGGGAGATCGATTATAGACTCCATTTTTTTCAAATTTGCTAATTAAACAGTACATTTTCATTTTACAGTTGCCTGCTCTCAAACCCATTCACGTATAAAATTTTGTAAACCAACTGTGTAATTTCTACTACATTCATAATAACATTATACAAAACTTATTCTTGTTTGCACATCCATTTTTTTAAATTCAAATCGTTTGAATTTCCATTAAAATCGGTGTTATTTTGAGAACAATTAATTAAACTGCCATTGCTTTGTATTGACACTTGTGTTAGAAGTTGGCAATTGGCATAACAAAACTTTTACTCTCCATAGATTCACGAAAATCCCATTATCATGGCAAGTAGATTCCAATTCCTTTTTGCAAATTATTTCAATTCCTAAACTGTGTAAGAACTTAAAGTTTATCCCTGACTTTATGATAACGTTATACTTCTAGGAAAACACTATCCTTTCCATCACTCAATTAATTATGAACAATTTCTTGTATTCAGGGTGGATATTTTCGACTGGAAAAGAACTACTGGACAAAACTGAAGAAAGGAGGCTCTGTTTGGACGTCACTGTTTAATATACAGGCTGTCTAGTGCGAGCGTCTATGGCATATTTCGTGGGAAGACGTATTTATTGAATTTTTTACTTTAATCAAACATCAATGGTGTCTTCTTGAATACAAATATATTAATCCCGCCGATGACGATTATAGCTTGGCATCTTCGAAGCACGCTTTCTACCAGATTTTCTGCCTATTGCTTCGAAACTGACTTCTATGCTCCACTAATATCTCGAAAGAGCTCCAAATAGTAGATTTTTTCTTTCTAAGGTGGAAACTGTTGTAAGCCCACACATTTTCTACAGGGACCGTATCAGGACTGGGACGACCAGTTTGACGTGAGTATGCCATTTTGCTCCTTACACTGGCTGCATGTTTTACTCCTGTGTATTGAGTAATTGTCCTCCTGAAGAATCCAATTGTCGCTGTCGCTACCAAACCAACGTTTCGCACTAGGTGGATACCAAATCAATTGGTATCCGAATTTTTGGTCCTATGCGAACACAGAAAAACAGCGCGAGGCGTAAGCAGAACTGATAACGATTGACGTGCTTCTCGGCACATTGTTAAAATAAAACTGTTTTTTTTCGCGTTATGCGTTTTCAAGAAAGACACTCTCTACGCTCACATAAAAAAGTGAAGAGCTTTAACAAATGTCTCATTGATTAGAAAATACAATGCTAGTCAAAAACTACATACCTCCCCTCTTTATCTTTTGAACGGTTATACTTAGAGTAATGAAATTTGGAATGAAAATAAATGGATGTAAGCTTCTCTACTCGTGGTAACAGGTGATTTAATTATCATAGATTACGTCACAGGGTCAAATGGAACCCGATGGCAAGTAGTGACTCATCGTTTGAAAGATATTTTAAGCAAAGACCTATTCAGTCATGCTAACTTTGTTTAGGTTTAGGGTAAATAATATTATGCGTTCAACTAATACAGATTCAAAAGGCTGCCCCTGGATAATTGTCAAAAAGGTTGACCTTTTTTTAATCCTCCAACTTCGTTAACTTTGCTACGTTTTTACAGATGTTTAAACCTTGAATTTTTACTTTAATTGTTTAACGAGACGTTTAGTGTCTAAATAAGCAAAATGATACGTTCTCTAGCTGACCAGGTGGCGTTAATGATGCCAAACGATCTGGTCGACCAAACATTTTTGATGACAAAGAAATTGATAGAGTTGCAGAAATGGTAGTAAACCCTGCTTCTTTCACAGCCCAAGTTGCATCTGCCTGTAAAATCAGTCAATGTACAGTACACAGGGTGTTGAAGAAAAAATTGACCCATACAAATTAAAAATGGTGCATCAACGTTCAGATGACGACCCCGACCAAAAATAAACGGCAGACTATGTAAAAACTATTTGTTTTAGTGATGAAAGTACATTTTAACTCAATGGAAATGTTAAGGGTTAGTGAGGTATTGGAGTGTATGTGGAAACTTAGTATTCTTGAATACTAAGTTAACCGATGAAGTTTATCTGGAGATGTTACCAAACTCGATTGAGCCGTTAATTCTTGAAGTTCTGGAAGAAATCCAGATGAATTGGTAACTTGGAAATAATGTTCCAACAAGATGGTGCTCCTGCACACAATTGTGGTGCAGTAAGACGGTTATCTGGATGAGGAAGATCGTGGTAGATGGATTAGACAACAAAGTCCGATAAAATGACCAGCTCAGTCACCGGACCTCACACTTTTAGATTTTAGTATTGAAAATACTTCTGGGCGCATATATGGGAGCTGTCTCTTAAAATATTAACCCTGAAGCGACTGCAAAATGCGAGCGACCTCGACATGGTCACGTGCTCATGGAGACGACCTAGCTGTGTTAAGCAGTCTATGTTTATGTTTGGGTTACATGTGTAATAGAGCTACTAACTGTTGAACTTTCTATATACGAGCCCTATGAATTGGACCCCTAAAATTAATAACACAACTTTATATTTTGGGGTTAGTTGCTTTTGTTAAACGTTACAACAAGTGTTTAAAGTACCGGGTTTCTATTCAATTTTAGTCAATTTGTTCCAATTTATATGTGAGCTCACCTTGTACCCAAAAGACTCTCAAATTGGTAGCTCTAATGTGTAGTCATCCACAATTTTGATGACTGCTCAAGGAGTCCAAGGCCACCGTCGGATGCCCGAGATTTGCTGATTTGCTGAAATGGCAAAACGACATCCGAGCGGCAGGGCGTTTATAATTCGAGCACGTTGAATAAAAAACTTCCCAGTACATCGTTTAGTGAAAATTTGCCGGCGTATTTTATGGACTGATGTTGAATGTAAAATAAACATTTGGTATTTACTGATCGTTGCAATAGGATGAGCAGATGTTATTTTATTAATTTACACTAACATATATACAGGGTAATTAATTAAGAATAAGTAATCTCTAAACTTAATTTAGTTTTCTAGATACATCAAATGAAAGGTTTTGGTATACACCCTGTATGAATATAAAGGACTACGAAGTCTATAAAGTGCATAACAAAAATAGTTTTAGGCTGACACAACCTGCATTTGAGAAATTATGGAGGAAATGCCATTACAGAAATGAAAATGCAATGTTTTAGAAAATGAAAAGGAAGCTATTCATCTTACATTAAGACATATTTGTAAACAATTTTGAAATCATCTGGCTCGTTCACGTTCGAATTCAAGGTTGCTGAGTGGATGGATTCTTAGAATCCAAGCCTAATTATTATTATTATTAATACTTTGCTGAATTTTGACAAGGTCCATTAAAGTTTTGTTTAAAGTAGTTGTATTATTGTTTACAATTGTTAAAATTACAATTAATGGTCTTTTTACCGAGATACACACTTATATTTTACAGACAGCTTTTCAACAACTAGAGGCACCGTTCGGGTCCACTTCTGCAGTTGCTAACAAATTAAACACTGACTTGTTTTCGGATTTTGCATGAAAACGTGGGTGAAAATTAATTCAAGCGTTACGTTGTGTAAGCACTCTATTAAACAATTGGCAAGAAATTGTAGCAGGTCAGTAAGGCATTGAATATCTGACTTCTTAAGAGCTAGACTGGGTGGTAAAGGCGGCTTCTCTTACAAATGGCCATTGAACGAAGTTGAGGATTGACAATGAGGAGTCTATTGCGAACAGTCCTCTTCTTTGCCTCGAGACTTTTTGGTATCTAGTTCAGCAAAATTTGTATTTGTATAAACTGCCGATCAGACACCAACACTTGTAAAATCTCATATCCTGGTGGACAATGTTGCTTAAACGCCGATCTCACACTACAAGATATTCACAATCTTGTCGGTGTATGTTATCCACACGCCGGTATTCTGCTACCCATCGGTGTGGAATTCTGCCTGTTTGCGTAACTGGCTAATAGTCTCTTAGAGCATATCCCTGCGACAAATGGTTTTCAAGAATACGACGGGCCAAAATCATCACAACTATGCAGGTAGTCCATGGCAGCCAGGCCATTGTAAAGGCACATGATGACGATCAACTTACTAATCGACAACATTTTTGTTAGAATATGCACATCAAAAAAATCGGCAAGAAGCCGGCAAAAAAAAAATCGGCAAAGAAATCGGCAAAGGAATCGGAAACACGGAAAAGAAGACCTTCAAGGTCAAGCCGCCAAAAATCGTAACAACAAAACTGTGTTTTATTTTTATTAAATTTACTTCAGAAATTTCTACCAGTTGTGTCTGGTATTTTCAATACGCTTACGATACTTGCGTAAGATTTTTTTCTGTGAGGGTATCTTAAAGGTTTACGCTACAGAACCTGACAGTATTGGCCGTTTGAAACAACGAATTGTTGATCATGTAAAGGAATATCCGACACATCTGAACGAGTACGACGAGAGTTTAGCAATAGTATGTTTTACTGTCAGAAAGTAGATGTAACAAATTTTCAACTGCCCTACTGCCCAAACTAATACTACCCTAAACCCAAACAAAACTAGCATTGCTGAATTTTAAACAAGGTATCACTTGCCATAGGATCCCATTTTAGAGATCCTCGAGTAAAAATCTGGTATTCTGAATTTATTTTTCGATTGGATAAGACATATTTTAAATATTTTCATAAAGGAACTAATGATAAAGCAAAATTACAGGTCGTCAGTATTCAAAATAAGAATAGAATTGTCAAAAATTGAAGAACGAATCATAGGTCCATCATATCATAATATAATAATTCCTGATTATAAATATTTAAGTAATTAGTTAATTTAAGTATACAAGCATACTTTAATTCCAGTGCAGTTTATATGTAGGTATATTATTTATAGTAATTGATTTTTACTTGGTCGGATACTGTATGTATTACCATTATTCGTTTCAATTTATGAGGCAGCTTAGGTTAGATACTTTCTGAGAAAAACTTTTTTTTCAATTTTTTAAAGTAAAAGTAGTTTTAATTAAACTTTGATAAAATTGAATAAAATAAATCTCAGAATAGAAGAATGGAACTCATTAGATATTTAAAAGTACCTATCAAATAAGTTCGAACCCAGAACCGTAGCTTTAAAAAAAGAACTGTACCATTATAACGTTATAGCGGGCCAGAGTTGATAAAGAATCGTGGATATTATACAAATTGAGCTTGTATATTGAATTTAAATATTTATATTAATATTAACTCAAGGTTTGGTATGACCTATCAAGACGTATTTTTCGATGTTTAACTTTTATTTTAAAGAAGTGTTACTATTACTACTAATTATAAGAAATAAGAATTAGGATGAATAAATTAGAGACAAAAACAATTAAAATAATAAATTCAAATATTCGTACAATGAAATTGCTGAGTATGGAGGAGAAACAGACTTCGGCGTAAATGTTTTCAGAGTGCATGCATTGCAGCGAAAATATGTATTTCCTTTATAACTTGCTGTTATCCACCCTGCGTAGTTTTTATCCTTTTCCCACAGCGCGGAATATTTTTGATCGTAATGCTTCTTTAATTTCTGAGGTGGACAATTTTCCTCATTTTCACTCATTTTAATAATGTTATAGACTGTTTTACACATACCAATTTATTGTACAATAAATTGTAGAATTTATTTTTAAATAAATTATCTTATTATTTTATTAACTGTTTACACTGCAATATTGTAACTATAATTGGTCAATTTCAACATTGCCAACTCTCAATGACTAAAACCTAAGAGTTATCATAGGTTTGTCCCTAAGAGAAACCGTTTAACTCATTATTAGGTTGGTACAATGAAATAAATATAAAAAATTACTAAATATCCCTATAATTTATCGCTTACTAGAATCGACAATTGGTAACATCAAACGCCGCCATGATGTAAAAAGTAAATAAAATATTTTCATATATCATAGATATATGAATATTTTGATAGTTGCACAATAACCTGGAACGCCATCTATGATCCATTACATTCACTAAATACATCAATGGATAAAATAAATAGAAAGGTTGGTGCAATAAAAAAATATAAATCATAGGTAAAACACCCAGTTACCGTCACCGGTCCAGTGTTCGTCATGATTCTGTTTGAAAAGCAAATATTAAGGTTTGGGGTTAACAAACTTAGTAACTTTTATTTTAAAATATTTCTAGTGGTGTTTTTCATTATTAGGGGTTGGTAAAATGTACACTCCCGCCAAATCTCATATGAGTAAATAACAGTTGAAGTCAGTGTTGTAGTGGGTACTGTGACTTTCTTCGGATTCTTAGTGTTTCAGTTAAGGTAAGTACAATTTTGTTAATTGAGTAAAAGCAGTGAGCATTAAATGTACCATATCAAAAACTCTAGAGTAGCTTTACAATATATTGAATCATTAATTAATCCCATAAAATAACTTTTATAACCTAACCTCATCTTAATTTACCGGGTGACGAATACTCCGGCATCGTGAATAGTACCGAGCCCAGTTTTCGTCAGCCATGACGAAAACTTGCTTGACACCTATGTTAGTTTATTCAATTTTCGACATAATAGAATCGTATTATAAAGCTCAAATGTGTTTACGTTACTCTTTTTATCCTATAAGATTATAGGACTAGTAATCGTCATACAATTTTGTTTCATTATAAGCTTCAGGATGCATTAAATAACTATGACGACTAATGGTCCTCAGGCCTGACATTAACTGAGATTTCAATTTTTTTTAAGATGCCTCGAAATCAGTACCCTGAAGATGCAATGCAAAAAGCAATACAAGTTGTTAAAAAAGCATAAAATGACCGTTAGAGGTGCTGCCATACAAAGTGCCGCGTATGACTTTATCGGACAAATGCAAGGGGAAAACACCAATAATTAGAAAGATGGGTCCCTCAACAGTACTTCAAAAAGAGGAAGAGGAAAACTTAGTTAAGTGGATCACACATCTGGGAGAATGCACTTGACGAAATGCCCAAACAAAATAAGAATAACAAAGAGATAAGAAGTTTAGATGAGAACGAAAATCAAAACGAGGAAAGCGAAACCACGGTATATAACTCAGAGAATGCACCTGAAGGAAAGTCAGATGATAACCACATAGAGAAAGAAATTGACAGCACGCTAGAAAGACAACACACTGATGACTTGGGCAAAGAAAAAGCACACATGACACCTCCATCGTCGCCTAAACCAACGACACCAAAGAAAAATATTCAAGAAGGTATTGAATCCCCCTTTAAAAACTTGTTATTCTGGCCACAAATAACACCAACAAATAAAGAGACAGTTGAGAAGATACCTTCTGTGGCTACATCTGAAAGATGGAAGGAGTATTACAAGAAAAAGAAGACAAAAGACGCAGAAACAAATTGAGCTGGAAGAAAGAAAACGAAAGCGAATAGAACAAAAAGCCGAGAAATCAGTCAAGAAAAAAAGGAGTCTAGGGAGAAAGAAGCATTAGACGATGAAAGCAACTGGTATTGTGCCATTTGCGAGGAAGCAACAGTGGCAGATATGATAAGTTGCATGAAGTGCAAGCAATGGGTGCACAGCAAATGCGCAAAAGTTTCGAATAAGACTAAAAAGTTCTACTGCTCTTCATGTAAAAGACCAAACCAACAAATAAGGATTTTAATATTTATATACTAAAGTTATGTTTGTACTGATTGTTTATTACCTACTTCGGTACTTTTACTTATTACCCACAAGGTTTTCCCTCAATAAAATTTTAGTTCGTTATATTTATTATTTTCGTTTTTCCCTATAGTATTAATGTGACGAATTCTGGAGCTAGGTGCTGACGATCACTGGTGTCACAGTATTTTCGATATGACGAACACTGGGACACGGGATTATATTTGAATAAAATACAAATACTGAAAATTTTAGCCCAATTTAATAAAAAAAGCAACGCAACTCTAAAGCGCCCCTATATTTAAAGTGTAACGCATGGTAAGGCTTTAGGTTAACTTACAACATTTATTTTATACGGTGGCATTTCTATAACGTTAAACCTTAAGGTGACGAACACTGGCGTTAGTACCTTATCATTTTTATGGAGATATGATTTAAATTTTCGTAAAATTCAAAAAGCAGGTAGATTTTTGGTGCAAGGTAGTAGATTTGAGCAAGGCACTAAAAGTTGGTAGATCTACTGAAAAATAGGTAGAGTTGGTAACGCTGCACTTCATAGCGTTTACTCTCTTATTAGACAGGCTGTATTCCCAAACGCGAAAAGTCTTAGCTTAGAAGTCCTCTCTCGGCATCAGTGTGGTGCCTCGGGATAGACTCTGCGCGCGAGGTAGGCGGTACCGGGACGGTAGTACCGCGCAATGACACTCCACGCATAAAAAATACGCCAGACAAGAGCGACATTTGCATGGAGACACCCGACCGCGTCATAACTGAGACATATCGCCGGGGTAATCGAGTGATCCGCGCGTCGTGACGTATGGGCGTGTTCCCCTGGGCCCGCCCCGGTGTTACGCCCATAGCGAGCACGCCGCATCGTTCGGATATCAGCGCACCCTGTGATTAGGCTAATAAATAGACACTTAGCTGTAACGGCGCCGACTGTCCTGACCGCCTAATCACAGGTCAAATGTTCGAAATTATACACACTTGATCTGACCCGACGCTGGAGCGAGGGTGGCCGGGCCGACTTGACCTTTTTATGTTATTTTTTTCCGTTCGTTTCGCCGCGCTCATCGCAGCGCTCTACCTAATCATAATCGCGGCGCGGCGAGTCGCCCGAACTTCTAGGCGATAAACCTTCGTCGCAGCCGGTACGATACTCTAACGTGTTATTACCGGGGTAAATTCCTGAGTTATGAGGGAGGTGGGCAAAAATCAACGCTTCAACGGGCGTCCTGCGTCAGTTTGAGAGTTAACGATGACACTCGTTACGATCCTGCTTTGATTGCCCCTTTTATTCGACAAAGGTATTGTTTAGATGCACATTACCTGGATCAAGGACATTTTGCGGGACAAGAAAGCTTATTTACCTTGCGTCAAGCGAGTAGATTGGGAAACAAACTTTGTTTTCCTTTTTTTTAGGAGCCGAGCCGTTCTTAATGCCGTGGGCACTGCAGTCTATTGGCTTATTGTACCCAACATTACTTCACTCTCATCTCCACTCATGCACCCTAGTGTCTTTCAAAAGACAATACAGGGTTGCAAAATTAGGTCTCCAAAGTGCCTGTATGTCTCTTCTTGTATCAAGATTATTTGCCTCACACTGTGACAGAATATGGAGAATGGGCTCGATTTCATTACCACACTCTGAAATCTCCGTTGTACATCTCCATTTTGTTTAAGTTACCTTTAACTGGGGGAAGAGGGCAGGGACGGATCCAGGAGTGGTCATGTGGGGGGGGGATATCAAGTAAAGGAGGTTCGGGGGAGTCAGTCAGATCCCACGGGGAGGGGGATTCCCCCCCCCCGTGGATCTGTCCCTGGAAGGGGGCTCATTGGTTTTTTGACCAAATGAGAAAGAGCACCTTGAATTCCTTATCTCACTATACAGGGTTTGTCCGGAAAGTAATGTCAGTGAGCTTTGACAAATGGTTTTTATTGGTTCTATGTGTACAAATCTTTAGAAACTTTCAAAATACATTCGTCCTGCGTCCACACATGGGTTCCAGTGTGTCTTCCACGCATCAAAAGCCGCACGGTAGTCGTTTTCCGGAATCGCCTTTAAAGCGTCGGTGCAAGCCTTCTGAATGTTTATCACCGACCCAAAATGCTTTCATTGGGGTTTTGAGGCGCGGAAACAGAAAAAAGTCTGTGGGGGGGGGGAGCACATCGGGGCTGTAGGGAGGCTGGGGAACAACGGTGATGCCTGCCTTGACGAGGTAATCGGCCACGAGGAAGCAGGTGTGCGAAGGCGCATTGTCGTGGTGAAGCTTCCAGGATTTTGAGATGTCTGGGCGGACGCGATTCACTCTGCGTTTCAACCACTTCAGCACCTCGACGTAAAACTTTCCGGTTACGGTTGTCCCCTGCGGAACGAACTCATGATGGACCAATCCCCGGCAATCAAAAAAGACAATCAGCATTGTCTTGATCCTTTGACCTGGATATCCTGGCCTTCTTGGGGCGAGGGGAGTTCGACGTGTGCCATTCCGCACTTTGCCTCTTCGTCTCCGGATCGTATTCAAAGACCCAACTTTCGTCCCCGGTAATGACGTCATCAAGGAAAGCGGGGTTGTTTTCGCAGGTGTCCAAAAGTTCTTGGCAGGTTTCGACGCGCCTCGCTTTTTGATCGTCCGTTAGCACTTTTGGCACGAACTTCGCGCACACCTTCCTCATTCCTAAAGACTCCGACACAATTTCGTGAACAATGGTTTTCGTAATGTCTAATGTTTCGGAAATTAAACGGACACTTAGACGACGGTCAGTGTTCAACAACTCACGCACACGTTTCACATTGTCGTCGGAACTGGAGGTTGATAGCCGTCCACCGCGGTTCTCGTCGTTGACGTCTTCCCGACCTTCTGCGAAGGCCTTGTGCCACCGGAAAATTTGCCTGTCCGAAAGATAATCGAGGCCGAAAGCCTTCTTCAACATTGGAATGATTTCCGCAGCACTCTTCTCCATTTTCACACAAAACTTGATCGCCATCCGTTGCTCAAGCGAACGTTGCATTTTTTCTTGCACCGGGTCACTGTAACGACTCTCAAAGAACGAGTGATGCGACCGCTACAACGACCGGTAGCCAACTGACGCTTGTTGGATCTTGTTGCCAGATCCCCCCCACCACAATCCCAGCACGTAAAGCGCGGGCTGGCGCGTACAGTATCGGGAAAAAAATTCACTGACATTACTTTCCGGACAAACCCTGTACACAGGTTAGCAGAAAGTATGGAACCACCTGGATATCTTTGGAGTGGTTATATCTTTTTTGGTTGATGGGGGACATACGCCTAAAATATTTTCACGTTATTCGCACTTCCGGTTATACCGGAAGTATATGTCAACTTTGTTATTTTAAATGGAATGCCCTGTGTATTAATACATTTTTAGATTATGTGATAAATTCTAAGAATATTTCATGTATAGTTATTATACTTAGGTATAATGTCCTATACCTAAGTTTAAGCGGTTTTGAGATATTTAAGTTTTTATGTCAAAAATGACGTCTGCAGGCCCTAAGATAATTACCAATTTTTCCTATAAGAAAGCCTTTATTATTAAATGTGGGTCGGCTTCCTTGTTGAAAAGGATCCACTTTAATAGATTTTTGTAGTATTCTGATAACTATAATTACAGGGTGTTCAAAAAAATGAGACCAAAAATGAAATTGAGAAAAATGCCAAAAACCAATTTTTTCAAATGGAAACCCCAAATTTTCATAATTTTATCTTATTTAGCATAAAAATAAGGGAAGTTTGTATAAGGTTGTTTATTCTAAAAAATTTGTAGTTTTGAAAATATTTTAAAATAATTTAAATTGGCAATATTTTCAAAATTACAAATTTTCAATTATTTAGTTCTTCCAATGATTTTCAATGTTTTTGTCCGTTTGTGACGTTGAAGGCTGTCCGGGGCGCGGATCGTCCTCGGTAGTTTCACGTCCTTCTTTAAACCGTATAAACCATCCAAAAACTTGTGTGCGGGATAAAGTTTCATTCCCGTATACTTCTTTTAACATTGCTTAAGCTTCTGTAAATGTTTTCCCCAGTTTAACAAGAAACAAGATTAATCTGTTGCTCCATCTGAACACTTAACATTTTTTCGACGCGTCATTGGTGCGTAGACTAATTCAAACCACTCCTACAGTCAAACTGAGCGACCCACTGGCTTGTCCAGCGAGCTCAGGTGGGGAAAGTATCACCAGACACAGTTATGTTCAAACTTGTCACGACACGCTCGCAGCGGCTGGTAGCAGCATCAGTTCGGTTGTTTAATAGCCACACCTCGTATATGGTTCTAAAGTGTGAATTTATTGCTTTTGTTAGTATATTTGATACTAGTTGGTTGTATTTTTTGTATTGAACATTTCAGCCAACTCTATCCATTACTATAATTTCTACAGAAACAGTCAACAATAAGTAATACAAAACTGTCAAGTTCAATGTAATAATTATTCTATTTACAAATTTTCATGGCACACATGCTTTTTAAAAATACCTACGGACTCATGCACACCTACCGAGAACAGGAGTTACGTTGAAATTTTCGCAGAAATTGAACCTATAGATTCATATTTTACATAAAAAAAATCAATAAATGATGATATTGAATTTCGAGGATATAAAAAAATCGTAGCAGGTCTTAGAGATGCATCTTAAATACGTCGGTAGGGGCAGAAATAGCAATTTTCGTTACCCATTAAAACAAAACAAAAAATCTGGCCGATTATTTTTAAAAATGAGCATTATATGGATCACTACATAAATAAACGTAAACACTCTGTATGAATATAACTAGAAAAGTGATTTTTTAGTGGGAGTGAAACGGTTATTAATATTAAATCCGTCTCTGGAATGTCTCCCAAAATTCCGATGTCCAGCTCAAGAGAAAGAACGAGCGTTTCGGGCGATTCCGAATTTTTTAGTGGGAGTGAAACGGGGATCGCTCTAAATTGGGGATAAATAAATAACGTGCGCACGATGCGCCTCGGATGAGGGGTCATTATCTCGGATTTCAGGGAATCGTAGGCGTAAAGATTTGGAACATTTTTCTCACAGCGTGTTTAGAATAAGTATAGGTAATTTTACGAAATTACGTCCGACTGCCCCGGAGAGCGGTGCCGGCGAGCATGCGAGCGTTTAATATCGCAGTAGGCAGTAGTGGAATTTATTAGAAGTTCAGGCATTTTAATACGAAAGGTGAGCAAACATTTTGCTAGCTCAGAGGGAAGTGGCCGGTAACTTGAACTCTAAGTATGCAAATTGTAAGCGATATTAGATCCGCTGTATGAAACAAACATACAGTGAAGGCCAAAAGTCGCGCATAAATTCGATAAAAAGTGAAGGAAAAAATTTCTGAAAAACTGTCGGAAAATCAACTTTTGTTTTTAGTTGCCCGTTTTTTGACATGACAGACAGGTATAGAGGATCACTCATCTAGTAGATAAATGACATTGTCTACTTTACTTACTAAGTTTTTCTTATAGAACTTATTGTAATCATTCTTGAATTCTTCGAAAAATTCTAAACATTTGATGTTGGAGTGGGTGCGGGAACCTTCGGCGTAGAAACAGAAAATTGGACGTTTTCCACGAAACACTGAACTACTATACTTCTCGACGCGCGTTGGCATCTTCAGGAGAAGATTAAAACTAAATAGTTTATTTTTAGAATTATAAACCAAATTGATATTAATATTTTTAAAAACTTTATCTAGTCCGCGGTTGAATTTAGGTTTATATGGTCAGTATCTCTACGAAAAGTCGTGGAATTGTACAGAGGTCTCTTAAATGTATGCTTCCTTATTAACGTATCTGTTAAATGGACTGAGTAACCGTTATTCTTAGCTGTAACCATATTGGATTTTTATCATGTTCAAACCTCTCTTTACTGAGGGGAAAACTTAATAAACGGTGAATTAGAAATTTAAAACTTGCCATTTTATGTTTGAAAAGGGTGGTGTGAATCGTTGAGGATATATATAAGAGTCTCGGTTTCTTTCCTATATACATATATCAAATTCTAACTTATTTTCACTATTTCTAATAACTAATTCATCTAAAAATGGTAGTTGTTCATTGTGTTCCATTTCATATGTAAATTTTATGGTAGGGAAACGGTTATTTAATTTAGCAACAAAATTATCTAAACTAATTGCTTTTGTATCAAATATCGCGAAGATATCGCCCACATACCTGACCCAAGCTCTAGGGAAATACTCGAATTTTTCTCTTTTGTTTCTGTCTCAAATTTACTCATAAAAAGATTTGCAATGAAAGGTGACAGGGAGTTACCAATTGCCGTTCCTTCATGTTGTTGAAAGTATTCACCATTATAAAGAAAACAATTTTGATTTATACGAATAAAACTAGTAAGCCGAATGTATTCCTTAATAATGTTATCGTCTAAACCATTTAATTCGAGTAATTCCCTGAGGTAGTCCAAAGTTTGCGGGATTGGGACACTTGGAAACAATGAGCATATGTACATCAAACGAGACCAAAATTTCACCTTATTTTTTTTATACTTGATGCGAATTTGAAATGAATGAAATTTAGATTCTACACATTATTTCACGGTGACTGTCTTGAGGTTTTCCTTTAGCACAACTTCAAACCATAAAAACTCGATTTTCTTAAATATAAGTGCCCCATATAGTTTACTTTCAACTTTGATGTAGAATTAAATTCTGCATCGATCTGTATTACTGTTCCCTATACCTACCTTTAATAGTTTTTTTGTCACTAGGGTTTTTTTTTAAATTGCATAGACGTAATGTAAAATAATTTGAATTTCAATAGTATGCCATGGAAATAACAGCCAATGTTGCTACTAGTGTTTCCGAAACTGCCCTTCAATTTCCTGTACGATCATTGGTTGCTGAGATATCGATGGTTGAAGACAAATGAGTAATTTTTCGTTCAATTTCGGATATCTCCGCGACAAATGGGCGTAGCAAGCGATTAAAAAAAGAAAACTGGAGCCGAATAAACATGCTCTCTGGTCCATATGGTCGTTTAACCAAAAAAAATGTTTTCGAGCCCATGGATCGAGAAAAAGAAGGCTAAAAATTTAGATTTTTTTTTCGCACTATTTCTTTGGATTGCGTTAAAACTGTGGCCTACAGGTTCGAAAACTAGAGTCTTGGAGCTTCAGAACGCTTTTTTTAAATTAGCGATACGATCATTTTTCACTTAGATCGTCAAAATTCAAAAATCGGGGAAAAATTTAAATTTTTTTGTGCTCCCTTAATTGTTGTGCGTAATGTAGTATATTCGTAGAATGTTACAGTAGCTTTTTCCTCTACAATAAGCTTTGGCCGTATTCTGGCAGTTTTAACTCTTCCAAACTGTAAAAATTTAGCTTCTATCCGTTTAAACTTTTTTGTTCATCGGTGGTAAATGACGATACCTATTATTGAATACACGACAAGTTCTACAAATAATCTTGTGACACACCTCGTGAATATAAAATAAGTTCAAAATATCCGTATTTCAATATTCTTGAATTTCCATATTGAGGAACACAAAAAAAAAACAGTATACTACTCGAAAAAAAAACAGTAGCTGTAGCAGTAACATTGGCCGTCATTTCCATGGCATCTTTTGGCCCTCACTGTATGTACGACCTAATCATATTGAAAATATTCACATATTGCGTGTTAGAAAAAAAAATTAATACATTATACAGTCAGCTTCTACACCTGTTTAAAAGATTATGTAGAGGGTGGTCCAACGGTTATCGTGAATATTGGTTGTTGTTATTTGTTCTTATAGTGATCGGCAAACAGTTTGCACCAAATGCAAAAAAGTTTGTAGAAAAATCTTTGAAAAATAAATTATCAAAATAGTTTTTACTTGTGTGAAGAGTGAATATGTGTAAATTAGCACTATCATGCGTATATTTCATTTAGAAGACAATTTGGAAAGAAATGATCAGAATTTGGTTTAGACTGCATCGAACCATTCTTCATTGAAGATGCCGATGGAGTTACTGTAACTATCAATTCCGAGAGTTACCGTAACATGGCAAGGGATATTTTGTGGCCTAAATTGAATGAAATTGATGTGAGTCTGCTTTGGTTTCTTCAACAAAATGGCACAACAGCTCGTACAAGCCATGACATAATCACCACATTACTCTGCAAGTTTGATGATCTCATAATTCCCAGATACTCTGACGTCAAGTGGCCCCCATGATCTTGAAACCTTACTCATTTCAAATTTCCCATCTTTGGAGGTATCTGAAGGATAAATTGTATAAGTACCTACTGATAACCCACAAACACTTCATCTAAAAGGTTCGGGCTACCATCGATCCACTTTTATTACGAAGCCCTACACGGAACTGTTATAGGACTTTGTGGATCTTCGATGTTCAATGGTACTGTTTTATGAACTACTGATTTTAGATAACCCCCATAAAAAAAGTCATTGAGACTCGGATCAGGGGATCTTGCAGATCATTCTATCGGTCATCTTCTTCCTATCCACCTGTCAGGAAATGTGACAATCAACCAATCCCGTACAGGTCCAGTGTAGTGCGCAGGTGCACCGTCTTGTTGAAGGTGGAGTAGGTCTTCCTGGAGGAAAGGATTGCCGTGTTGATCAATTTGATTTTCTAGTGAGTCGGTGAAAGTACATCAACTGTGTCTCGAAGAAGTTGCGTCGTTTATGAATAAAGGACCTATTATGGTATCGCCTAAAATTCCCGCTTAGACGATTAATTTTTGTGGGTGCTGAATATGGCCTTCCGTGAAGAGGCGGGGATTTTCATCGGACTAGTGACGGCAGTTTTGCTTGTTGACATCAGAGAAATTTGTTTTAGTAGGTTGGATGTTCTATTAATATATTCTGATATATTGCATAAAACTACAATATTCGATCAGTACAATTCTTGGAGTATTTACAATTTGTAGGGATAAAACTGACGCAATGTTGTTACCTTATGAATTGAACTAATAGAAAGTCTAATTTGGTCTGAAAATTTTCTAATTGAGGTAGTTGGATCTATTACAAAATGTCCGAGCACTTCAATTTGGGCTGCCTCGTCTAAAACTCTAGGGTACATTGCGTCTAGTACTGCCCATAGAACCAGTTGCACTAAACTTTTGCAAAAGTTGTAGAACGTAAACATTCTAAACAGTTTTAATTGATGTCTCTTATTAAACGTTTGAGCTGTTCTCCGTGCACAATCATTACTGTCACAGTAAATTAAAATGATTTCAACTCTTTCTTCCAAAGATTAAACCACAGTGTAAACTGTCAAAAAAACGGCTAACGTAATACAACAATATCAGTATAACACTGGATAACCTTCTGATCTTGGCATTAAAAAAAATAAACACAAACTAAAACATGCCACAACATAACATATGTAATACTTTTTCTGCATTTATTAGAAAAAACAATACTGCTGCACGAAAACTATCAGTTTGTTTCTTGCAATAATCAAAAGGTAAATAAATAAGTTTGTGTTAACCCTACCGTTTCTTGCCAATATATTTTTCAAATCTAAACTGATTCCCAAAAACTACACATTAATGTATTCTCAACGAACGGGGCTTTCAAACGATGTATCACAAGTAGAGTAATTCCGTTTAAGAAGTTGAAATGATAATCCTGAAATGTTTTAAACCGCTTTGGTTACCTTGAAAATATGATACTGATAAAGCACGTAGTTAAGCATTAAATGATAATAAGAAAAAAATATTTCTCCTTGCCCTTCTATTAAGGTCTATGTGCTGTGGCTTGCCATCATAATACGCTGAAATGAACCTGATGAGACGTAAGTATGCCCTAAGGCTTCTAGAGAGGCACATATGAGAAAATTTACTGTTACACTTACTTAAATATCACGCAGCATGATACATATTAAGCCATATCAAAAGTGCCATATCAAAATGACTGGAATAACAACATATAACAAACAACAACAAAGAACAGTAAAATGGAAAAGTTGAACAATTTGCTTGACTCCACGAGATGACTGAAACTGACGTTTGATTGAACAAGTTTTAGTACACACGCTTCGTTTTGCACAGGGTGACTTGTTCCTGCAAGCAGGCATAATACACTGGGCGCAGAAATTAAAAGATATAAAAAAAACACAATTTTTTAAGTGGTTTTCAAAGAGCTGTAACTTAGGGAAAAATGGTCGTAGGGAAAAGAAAAAAAGGAAATTGAAGCTCCAAGTTTCTAGTTTTTGAATCTTGAGTTTAAAGTTTTTTTAGCATCAGCAGTTTTTGAGTAATCATAAGAAAACCATTCAAATTTTTTTCCAAATTTTTGCTTGTCTTTTAAAAAAGGTCCACGGACCTCAATAATTTTTTTTCGGAATGTTCATCATAAAGGTCTTAGATGATTTAATTTTCTTTAATTTGACCTTTTATTCCTGTACGATGATGTTTTGCTGAGTTATCGCCGTTCGAAGCAAAAATGTGATTGTTGACTTTGATAATCAATTACTCGGGAAATAATAAACGTAAAAAAAATTCAAGTAGGGTTTTGAAAATTGCAAAGTATCCCAGTGGTGGCTGGTGATAAAGGGCACAGGGGCACGTGCCCAGCCCAAATTTCAATAGAAAATATTTATTTTGTGTTAATTTACTATAAATTACTGTTACAATAATATCAATTAATTGTATACGACAAACTATTCATATTCTAATTATCATTCATTTTATACCACAAATAATTATTTTTATCACATATATATGACAGACTATCGATAGAGCACCGAGCCACCGTACTCTATCCGTATTCTCTCCGAGCCACCGTATTTCTCGCATTTCGCGCGCGTGTGCACACAATTTACCAGCCCTCGTTTTTAATCGGGCTTTTTCGGTTACTGGTAAAGTTTGGCGAACGATTGCAGACACAAGACGTCGTTAAATCGATCGAAAATCAGCTGAATGGGTCACACTTGTTGAGTGACCGTTTTTGTTTATTTTCTTCGCTGAGAAGTGTGTTTTTACTGTTTTTGATTGTGAAACGTTTCAAAATGAATTCGGTGGACTTTTTATTGACTAATAAAGAAATTACATACGAGATCCGAACGGAAATTAAACGGTTAGGAAGGCCGATACCCGATTTGATTATTTCCAAAACAGACGTAGGAAAATCGCGAAATTATTCACGAAATTTTAATAGTAGTGTCTACGACAGATTTAAGTGGTTATGTGGGTGTCCTAAAAGAAACAAACTGTTTTATTTGTTTAGTGATGGGTGGCAACCGAAGTGCATGGACTCAAGAAGGGATGAGTGATTTAAAACATTTAAATGAACGAGATAAGAAACATGCTAGCTACAATGAAAAAAAAACGAAACGAAATTGTCGATTGAAAAAGAGGTAAAAAAAACTGCATAATTAGGGATATTTGCATAACTTGGCATAACTTTGTGAATAATGGATAAACTAAAGATATTGACTGCAACTTTTCAACCCTAAAGTACCCCAAAGAAACCCTGATAGTTTCAAAGCGCTGCGGTTTTTCTTTCATAGTGCTCGGAATGATTGAAATTGTTGTTTGTGCTAAAGATCCAAAAACTAGAAATCTGGAGCTTTAATTTCCTTGTTTTTTTTCTTTTCCCTACTACCATTTTCCTCAAGTTACAGCTGTTTGAAAACCACCTAAAAATTTGGGAATATCTTTATATTCCTTAATTTCTGCGTCTAGTGTAGAAACTCAACCAATTCAAGCCGTTTGAACAATTACAATGCTTGCTCAAAATTCTTATACAGATCCTCAAGTACACTTGTACAAAAATATTGAGCATGCAAGCTTGTCAAGCTTGAAATTACGTGTGTACCCGCCTTTAAGCAAATACGGACGACGTTATGATTTAAAAAATATATCAAAAATCGGCATACTCACCCGAGCGTAGGCCCTCAAAGTGCCGAGGTCGTTTGTTAGGTCACTCAGCGCTCAGGTATACAAAAAGACCGATGCGGTGCCCCTCATAAATCAAACAGAACTGAAACTAAAACAGTTATAGCTTTTAAAAAAATAATTTTGATTTAAAGAGTTCTCAGTAAACAAAATTACAGAAAATTTCTTAATAGGTCTTGGGGCACAAAACAAAGGACGTGGGGTATTAGGTGATTTTCTTCGCTCCTAATATTAATACGCTTATTAATAATACAAAAGAACGGACAATTTAGGGTGAGGTGTTTGCTGTTAATTATAAATTTTTTGTAAGAATTGGGAAAAAATCATTAAATTATCAATCCATATCAGCCTATAAAAAATAAAAATATACCAACCATATAAACCGCTGCAAAAAAATGTACAAATTATCATACACTGAAAGAAAGATTATCACTTATCACTTGTACAATTTCTAAGTAACATAAATAAGAGGTAATTAATACACTATTATTGATGGGAAATATAATATATTAAGGAGCACAGAAGCAAAAACCAATATTAAAAAACTGATTAATTAAAACTCTTAATTACTTACACATCTACGTAGTGGATGTATAGTATCCATGAAGAGTTTTTATTATTTTGATTAGCTAAATGTGCCTAAAATGTTCTGAAACGTCCAAATTTTAAGTTTAAGCGATAACATTTTCTGTCCGTCGGTCTGTCTGTCTGTTAACCTTTTTTTGTGTACACGATAACTCGAGAACGCTTTAAAATATCAACTTTAAATTTGGACCATTTATTTACCGCGACGAGATCTAAGGTTGATTTTTTACTTTAAATTGATTTTTTAATCGGTTGTGGGATTGGGAGACAACTGGGAGATGGTAGTAATGCAGTTTTTACTGGTATATAAGTGATTAGCAAACGATGTAAGATATTCTCTTCAAATTCAAGATGCATCTACAACATAACAGAGTCTGCAAATGTAAAGGTACAATAAAAGGTACTCGTATGAGTGAATCAACGCACAGTCGCACACATTTAGCACAGTCGCGTGCACTGCCCGCGATTTTACTTTAGGTTTTAACAAATCACCTATTTATTTATATGATTTTCCTTCCAAAAGCCACTGTACTGCCATTTGTCTCTCCTGTGCTGTTGATGTGTTGATTCTGATTTATGTCCCATTATAATTAGAAATATTTTAACAGATTCACACAACATACAGTTGTTTACACTCGTTTGAATGTATAACTGAAAATTGCGACTGAAGTCTTAACAACTGTGGTCTCACCTTTATAGCTGGGACACTGAGGTTATGCGCAGTACGAATACTTTTGCTGCGTAGATATTGCCATTCTTAAAATTAAATATTTTTTATGTAGGTATTTAATGCAATATGAAGTTAAAACTTGATGTATACATTGCTGATATAGTGTGTTTGTAAATATATGTATTCCATGAAATTTTCCTTACAGCTATAAAAATGCTGTTAATTTCTTTACATATCAATTCAGGGTACGAATACTTTTGCAAGTAACTGTACGTATCCTCCACTCGGCATATTTCCAAAGCAAACTTGTACCTGTCAGTCGCGTCGGTAAATTATCTATAAACAAATGAAACAAATTATAAAAGGATATAAAATCTCATTAAGTGAAACAATCAAACGTTTTGTTTGGTTTAGGAGTGTAATGGCATTAAAAATTGATTTTAGAAAACTATGGAAAAAGAACAAAAAAATTGTAATGTAAATTATATGAGGTGTGTAAATTAACTAATGAGACTGTTTTTTTTTTATTCGAATAGAATTATAATTCAGTATTGTCTCCTTCCTTGGGATCCACACAGCACTAGAGACGGTTCTACCACATCTCGGGAAGAGAAAAAAGTCACAAGGACTCTAGTGACAAGGCGCATTGTCGTGATGCAACATCCAGTTGTTTTTTATGTTTGGTGTCACACGCATGATCCTTTTTTTCGAAGTTTTTCAAGGCTTTTTCAAGAACCTCTCTGTAAAAGTGTTGATATACTGTTTGGCCTGGAGGCACAAACTCTTTGTGGACAATTCCCTGGCTATCAAAAAAAGCAAATCGGCATGCATTTGGTCTTCGACTTGCTCAATCTTGCTTTTTTGTCTTGGAGAGCTTGAAGTGTGCCAATCCATGCTTTGGCGCTTGGTTTCCCGGTCGTAGGTACTCAAACACCCAAGTCTCATCACCAGTAATGACACAAAATCTGATGAACAGTGGTGTGATTCAAATTTAACTCTTTCCCGATCATTCTTGTCGTCAACCGACGATCTGAACGCACAAGATCTCGTTTTCTATCGACATTTTCATCGGTTCTTGAAGATTATACCAGAAGACCTTCTGCTGCGTGGTTTATCTTCAATCGACTCTCTTCCTTTTGAGAATGCCTTAAACCACCGAAAGGGTTCTTGAAAAAACACGGTCTCCGTAGACGTATTGAAGTTTTGCAAAAGTATCCATTGCGCTGTCTCGAAGTCTAAAGCAAAACCTAATAGCACACCGTTACTCAAAATGATTGTCACTCACTTTTAAAATGCACTAGAAAAAAGCGGTTAACGAAAACAGTCAAGCAGAGACCAAACAAATGACTCTAACAAGTTCAAACTTGTACTGAAGGTGCATTACATGTTAACCTACCGCCCTTCCAAGTCCGGTCTCCGCAGTGTTGCTAGATCGGGCGCTACGTTGCCAGTCTCAATTTACACACCTCGTAGATAAAAACGGGTAAGAATTTGTATTACCAATATCCAGTTTTGTACTTTGTAAATATTCGTAAAATTATGTCACTTAGACGAGTACCCCAATTTCTAACAATCCGTATAATACAACAGCTCTAAATCAGACAACTGAATTGAAGATTCGTACGTCGACTGATCTGTTTCTCCCGAAGTTCTTAGAAATCCATTGTATCTGCAATATTTGCCAAACCGAGCATTTTTTTTTAGTATCTTATCCCATCACAGTACATGAAGTAGATAAAGCTCGATCATCGTAAGAATTTTTGCCGACATTTTTGTTACCATTGTCTAAGCTTAGCGTACCACCCCCCTGGATAAATCAGCACCGAGGATTTATATTCAATGCGAAACTATGAAGGGAAGGCCTTTCATCCGAAACGTTATACCTTGCAACTTTGTTTACATTAAAAAATCGAGGTCTATTAGCTTGGCCTGGGGCGACATATGGGCCAAATACTCACGGAACTCATCGACAGGAGTGTGTGGTAGACCAGTGGCGTAATGGTGGGGGAAATTCATTTATTTTATTCAACCTTCAACTATAATATCAAGTACAGGAAATAATACAAGCAAATAAAATTGTTGATTTTATTGGGATCAACTTCTCTTCTGGTTGCGTATAACATATATGACAAATTACTTATACTCATATTGGTTGATAAATACGAGGTATGGCTATTAAATAACCGAACTGATGCTGCTACCAGCGCGCTGCGAGCGTGTCGCGACAAGTTTTAACAGAACTGCGTCTGATGATAGTTTCCCCACCCTGAGGTCGCTGGACAAGCCAGTGCGTTGCTGGACAAGCCAGTGCGTCGCTCAGTTTGACTGTAGCAGTCGTTTGAATTAGTATACGCTCCAGTGACACCACGAAAAAATGTTAAGTGTTCAAATGGAGCAACGGGTTAATCTCAAGTTTCTTGTTAAACTGGGGAAAACTTTTACAAAAGCTTTTGCAATGTTAAAAGAAGCGTACGGGAATGAATGTTTATCCCGCACACAAGTTTTTGAATGGTTTAAACGGTTTTAAAGAGGGACGTGAATCGACCGAACACGATCCGCGCTCCGGACTGACCTCAACATCAAAAACGGACGAAAACTTTGAAAAAATTGGTAAATTAATCAGCGAAGGTCGTCGTCTAAGCATCCGAGGGCTTGCTGAAATAATAGGAATCGACAAAGAATGTGTTCGCCACAGTGGCGGTGCGTAATCCTAAGATTGGGGGTGCACCATACATAAAAATAACGATAATCATAAGAATAATAAGAATCTCCCTAATATGAGATAAATATTTATCTCATATTAAGGTTATTCTTATTAACTCTATTAATTTGAAAACTTACCTAATTTTCTTTGTAAATGAGCTCAATTCTGCGATATTTACATTGTGCAAATTTTTCAATTACTTTGTTGTTAAAATTTTCGATATTTGTAATAAAGTCTTTTTCAATGGAGAGCATAGCCAAAGCCGACAGTCTTTCCTGGCACATGGTGTTGCGCAAAAATGTCTTTATTCGTTTTAAATAGAAATTTTCCACAAAAACGAATACAGTTAATAACAATGTTTAAAACATACCTGTTTTTTGAAACCGCTTCATTGTATGCTGCCACTGCTCGTCGATGAGCAGAATCGAGCATTGTCGCAATATTTGCAGTGCCTAGCATGGCTAAATTCAAATCATTATTCATGTGTCCAGCAGAATTTGCATGTTTTTTTTATTTTCTCGTTTATGTGATTTAAATCCGTTACTCCAGTTTTGGTCCAAGGTGTTTCTCCGCCAAACAAAACACTGCGTTCAATACATCGCATCCACTTAACCACAAATGTTTTTTAAATAAGTCATTATTAAATGTTCTTACAAATTGTTTACTTTTTCCTTTCACGGCTAATTTTAAATTAATTTGTGGAGTGGGCTACCTAGAGTTTTAATTTGCACTTTTTCCTCCAAACTCAAGTTAGAGAATGGAGTTTTTAATAAGTTTTGAATATAATTCATTATTCCAAACTAGATTGTAACTGAGTTTATATTTATAAAACGTGAGCGATAAAAACAGCAATCGCAATGTACGAAAACAATTCACAAACTAACCGACCGATCACTCTCGTGCGCTCTTAAACTCCGCACATCATATCTATAGGATTCGCCCACTACGCGTCCTAATTGTGGAGGGGCAAGCAGTAACAATACTCGTTCGCTTTTTCGTATTGCACGGAAGCATGATCGTCGTGCCGCTTTTTTCGTATTGCGCGTGTCGACTCGCGCCGCGATCGGAAACCAGTGGCGTTGGAGATAGAGACCTAGCGTCTAGTGGATTCGTAACGCTGCGGCCAAATAATATTCAGATGGTATTAACGCTAGGGATGCGGCAAGGCGATAAATTAAGAATGCATCCATTAATTACTAAATAAAATTATTAATGCTAAATTGTTGGTAGTGCGCGCGCACCAGCGCACCATAGCCCACCGCGACTGGTTCGCCAGATTTTACATGAATCGTTCAACATGCGCAAAGTTTGCGCAAAAATGGTGCCAAAACTCTTCACTCCCGAGCAAAAAGGAATCAAGAATGAACATTTGCGCTGACATTCTAAACAACATTGACACTGCTCCGGGCTTGTTAGACACGGTGATTACTTGTGATGAATCGTAGTTTTTTACTTACGACCCCAAAACAAAGCGTGGAAGCGGTTAAAAGCAAAAGCGACGGAGGTTCTGAACCAGTTGACAGAAGCGAACGTCCAGCAGTGCTTTCAACAATGGAAAAGTCATATGGAGCGGTGTAGAGATCGCCAAGGGGAGTATATTGAAGGCGAAAAAGTTACTACTGTAATTGGTAACGAATAAAAAGTGTTATGACAGCAGTCCGGTTATTTAATAGCCACACCTCGTATACATTGCTAGGTTGATAGTTGAAACATGTTATATATCTCTGAAAAAGTAAAAATTCGAGGAATCAGATGCAGTAATATATAGGGTGTTCCGTTAAAAAAAAACACAACTTTGGTTCAGTTTATGGTTTCTAATTTTCAATTGTTTTTGGAAAAGGATTTTTTTTGGGGATGTTGGACAAATAACGAACCACTAATTTTCTGCCGACGTTTCGTCCAATTTACTCAGACTTTCTCAAGGCGCCATTAGTGTTTTTTTATATGACGGTCTGTATCATTCGAAAGTTTGATCTTTTTCTCTACCTGCAGATACATGTGTTTTAATATCCTTAATAATGTGATATGTATTTCTTTTGTTTGTATAACCACAATAAGCGAATTCTTTCCTAGGCTCGATTCACATTAAATGATTTCGATTCCATTTAAATTCATTTAAAATATATGGATGACGTCATATCTTTGACTGCTGTCAAAAAAAAAACAAATAAAGTATGTCATAATGTCGGCAAATGAAGAATTTAATTGACGTGTCCGAGCGTTTTTCTAAAAAAAAAAAAAAACTTAATTTTTATCTCATTTATTATGCGCAACTCTATGCCCTCACTGTACAGTGCGCGCCTAAAGTATGGAATAAATTCAGTAAATGTGAAACAAAAAATGTTTGGAAAAAATCCTCGGACAGGTCGATTTTTGTTTAATAAAAACAAAACTAATAATAACACTAGCCTGTCAAGTTTTTGAGATATTCTAACCTAAAAGTGCAAAAAACACTGTTTATTGACATATTTGAGTTTATGTAGCACCGAGATTTTTTTTATCTCAAAAAAAAACTATGTGTGGAATCTTATCTTCCGGTTTCAAATGCCGTTGAGTTTACTCAAATATATTTTTTCTTGGCCGAGATATCGCATTTTAAAATTTTAAAGATATTTATTACAACAGTAACAATAACAGTATTTTAAGATACATTGTCTCGTTTTTTGATAACAAAAATGACGATGTTACATAACTTCAAAAATGTAAAAAAAATCAGTGTTTTTGCACTTTTAGGTTAGAATATCTAAAAAATCATAATTGATTTCCAAATTTTCATGGTCACCATATTGAATTTTTCACTTAAAGAAATGAAAATATATCAAATTTGACTTCAGCGACTTCGAAAACATAAAAAAATTAATGGTCAATCAAATACTCATTCAATTTATCGAAATTTCGCATTTTCGTCGTCAATTATTGCTTCCGCCATAAGGAATATAATTGGTTTTATCCTTTATTGTTATTTTTATGTTACTATATTTCCGGAATTCAAAAGAATCTAAGTAAAGACGCCATATTTCATTAAAAAAAAAAAGTTCATGAAAGTTCCATATACGCTATTGTCAACTTTAGTCAACTCAGGTCGGCCATAATGTTTCTTGAAAATCTGACTTTAGATTCTGAACGAGCAAATCTTTTGACATAAGAAAATATTGACTTGTTATTGGTTTTTAAATATTTTTTTACGTTTCTTAATAAAAAAAAAACAATCTTGATAAACAGGTGTCCCTAATGGATTTTCAGATATCGGAAAAATCAAAAACATGAAAATTTTAAAATGCAATATCTTGGCGAAAAAAAAGATATTTGAGCAAATTTAACTGCATTTGAAAGAGGAAGACTTGTACTATAAATTCCCACACGCACTTTTTTGAAAAAAAAAATCGCGGTGCTACATAACCTCAAATATATCAAAAAACAGTGCTTTTTTACACTTTTAGGTTAGAGTATCTCAAAAACTTGACGTGATTTTTGTTCCGGATTTGTTTTCAGCGGGAAAAATTACTTCGGAAACAACTATTCCATTTCATGTGGATTGTGTCCAGGGGCACAAAATTTTCAAAATTTTGCAGGGTAGTATAATTACACAGGCCGACAAAATTAGGTCGACCCTCTAACCCAGAAACCAGAATATATTTTTCCGAAGGTTTTTGATACGCTGAATCCGAATCCGAATCTCAATTGGCTCTGGTTTTCGAGATATTCTAACCTAAAAGTGCAAAAAAAGCGATTTTGGCCTATATTTGAGGTTATGTAGCATCGCGATTTTTTTCTCAAAAAACTATGAACATCTTAAAGTACATGCCTTGCCCTTTTAAATGACGTCGAGTTTACTCAAATATTTTAACCCAGAAACCAGAATATATTTTTCCAAAGGTTTTTGATGCGCTGAATGCGAATCCGAGGTCCAAATCTCTCAATTGGCTCTGGTTTTCGATATATCCTAACCTAAAAGTGCAAAAATAATGATTTTGGCCTATATTTGAGGTTATGTATCATCGGATTTTTTTTTTTCAAAAAACTCAAATATTTGTATTGAGTGAATTTAATGAAAACTCAAATATCTTTTTTTTCGCTGTGATATCGCATTTTGAAATTTTTATGTTTGTGAATTTCTCTATAATTGGAAACCTATTAATGATCGCGTGTACATCAAACAGTCGATTGGTTTTTTGATTAGAAAACACTGAAAATATTTGAAATTCAATAGCAGGTCAATGTTTTCTTCTGTAAAAAGACCTGCTCGTTCAGAATCCAAGGTCAGATTTCCAAAATTTTCCTCGAAAAATTTTAAAAATCTGACCTTGGATTCTGAACGAGCAAGTCTTTTTACATAAAAAAACATTGACCTGCTAGGTTAGGATATCTCGAAAACCAGAGCCAATTGAGAGATTTGGATTCGGATTGCTGCGCATCAAAAACCTTAGTAAAAATATATTCAGGTTTCTGGGTTAAAATCTTGTAATCTTGCCTGTGTTAACTTTAACTTTAGTTTTAATCATCTCCATGGTTGACGGAACACTCGCGTCGAGTGCAAACAAGCGTGAAAATGTAAGCAGTTCCAACCAGTGACAACATTCCATTCGACTGCGTCATCTATCGAGACGACGCGGCGGCGCCTTGATCCATGAGAAATAGCGTAAATGCGCCACTGGGCGGGCGGCGGACGGGTCCGGGCCCGTTTCGAATTTACGCGCGCCGTATTAAATACTACCGGAGTGATTGTTGATGTAGTTACGCCCTCCGTTGAGCCCCCAATTAACCGGTAGTCATCTAGTTAGCTCTAATCAGTATCTGATTGCTACCTGTTCACGCCTTGCGCGGGCCAAATTAAAAGCACGCTTTATAACTTAATCGATGGCGGGCGCAACACCCCCGGAACAGTTCCGGGTAAGTAGAGACGGAGTTTTAATGGAATACCGAGTCGGTTGTATGTTTTTTTTTTTTTTTAGTCAAGATTATAGGTTTGGAAGTTAATGGGAAAGCTACCTGATTGAGGCCGAAGAAATCGGGCCGCGTTTGGCGTTTCAACAGTTGCAAAATTAAGGGCGCGTTTTCAGTGGGACTGCTGACTTAAGGGGTAACACCACTCTAGGATTTTGAATAAATCGATTGTTTTTTTGGCTTAAATTGTACTTTAGGGTCATAAAAATGATATACAATTGGTCCCATCGTGAAAAAAAATTTTTTTACAGGTTTTATTTTCAATTTTGCCACACTCACTCTGAGCGCGTCATTTTCGGAAATTTCGCGCTCTCGGATTTTTTTCTGAGCGCTCTCTTAGTGATGCAGCAAAAAAGGCCCGATTGTCTTTAAAATCATGCAGAAAGGAAGAGGAGCAGGCTAACATCAATATTGATGGTCAAATGTATGGAGCAGGTATCGCAGATTAAAGGGAAAAAGAGATTTTGAGAATTTAAGTGCTCATAAAACTTTAAACGCGTTTTTCTCGAAACCACTTTTTTCGAACTGGCCGGAAAGATTATTCGGAGACCGTTCAATGGATCGATCTGAAATTTTAACTGTGGCTTCCCAATTACATTTTCCGTAGAAGTACGTAGCCGTTTTTTGATTCGATGAAAACTGTTTTTTTATAAACAACTTACTGCCGATTTTTTGGCCAAAAAATCGAGTTTTTTTTGATAAGTGCGCCATTTGCACAAAAATCGATTTAAAAACAAACCCCTACGAACTTCTCTAACCAATATATGTAGATCAAGAAAATTTTTCGTTTTTTGTACTAGGTCTTCAGTTTTCTGAGAAATTTGTCCGGCCGTGAAGGACCTGAAAAAAAGGCGCTGTCGAAGATTGGCTGTATCTCCGCCATTTTGTATTAAAATAACAATAAAACAATTTTTTATACTTCAATACTTGTTTAATAAGCCCTCTAAAAAGAAATACTCTTCCTTTTCCCATTATCCCAAAATAAATTCTTAAAGTTAGGCCTTTTTTTCGGTCGCTAGAGTGGTGTTACCCCTTAAATTTTCTGTTCATACCTTATATTAGTTTTACACCGACGATTTGATGAATTTATTCATCAACAATAATTTTGATCAAATAGACTTCTTGGAGTGGTTAATTTGCTTTATACCAACAATAAATTGATGAATTTAGTCATCAAATATCTTCAGGGATAAGTTGCACTGGTCTAAAGTGGAAATTTGATTTCAAATTTGCCCTCAATAAATTCATCAATTTATTCACGAAATAGAACCGATCCTTATTTCTGCTCTGGATTTCCATCTAAAACTAAATTTGCACAATTAGCAGCTGCAAACACCCCATAAGAGTCACATACTGACCCATTGACCGCAATTATTGTAATGACCACATTGAGCCTAATGACCCCAATGATCCAATGGCTCCAATAATTCGATTATCTCATTGATCTGCTGACCTAAATTTTAAGTCTGTTCATACCTTACTCTAGTTTTACACCGACAATTTCATGAATTTATTCATCAACTTATTAAAATAATTTTGATCTAATTTTGTGAACTTCTTGGACTGGTTAGTTTGTCTTATACCAGCAATAAATTGATGAATTTATTCATCACATAGCTTCAAGGATAAGTTGCACTGGTCTAATGTGGAAATTTGATTTCTTTGCCGTCAATATGTTCATCTATAAATAAGTCCCCAGGTAGGTCAAGCCAACACATGTTTACCTGCTCATATATCCAGTAGATACTATTTCACAAAATTTCAAGGTGCATCAAACACTTCATGAAACGTGCGTCACTAGCTCTCCGACTATGTATGCATGCGATGGATTTAAATAGGTTTTCTCTACCGCAACGTCGGTAATGGGCACTGAAACGAGAATCGACATCTCATATTTACAATGGCTTAATTTAATGAATCCACAGCCGTAGACCCATTCATGGCCAAATGGAACGCTAATTGCGGGTGAAACTCATCTCCGACCTTATTAATGAGTCCTGTAAAAAAGCCCATCTCTGCTAAGTACCTCGCGAGCGTCGATACTCCACTATTATTGATAACTCCGTGGCGTTCGGTCCGCCCACAATTTCATAACCAGTCGCATAAAAAAATCGTGTACAAATTACCAATCTACTTTTCGAACGGACGCGCTCTTAAACTAATACAGGCTCCGTTCGTTTTCCTTATTGAGAGCCGAGTGGAGATACGTTTCATTTAAGTCGTTAGTTTAAATATGTAGTTTATGTTTTTCGGTTTCGGTCATCATCTACATATAATGGAAAGGATAGGTTCGGTCTAGAACGTATACAGGGTGTCCCCTTTATAGCTGAACACACCGAACAGATAGAAATAAGCTTGTTGAAACAATGAAGAAACAGAGGTTGTCCTAACACCTTCTGAGTAGGGTTGGCCGATCATGCCGCAATACAGCGACGCGCAGCGGGCGGGTAATTAACTTCTGTTGTTTCGCCCGACCATTTAGCAGCATCTAGTATTATTGTTAGTGTGTTCGAGGTGTTTATGTCGTCGGCATCGGTATTAATTATTGCTTGCAACAATATTTTTTAATTTCTAACCGATCATATTTTGTATAAACTATAATAACAAAACTTTTTTCTCGCTTCAACTTTTCTCAAAAATAAGTTATTCTCACGTAATCTAGAAGAAAAAAATGTATACCTATTCTATTTTTTAATTCCCTACACATCCATTATTGTGACTTGTGGGAGAAGTTCATTCAATCGGCTGAAAAACGCGTTTGAAAATCAAGCGTCACGTTGCTTCGAGCGCTCGGGTAAGCGAATGGACGCGTGGTGGGGGAAGGCTCTCCCGCCGCAAACTTCTGTCAGCGCGTCTGCGGCAGGAGAGGCTTCCCCCACCACGCGTCCACTTCCCCCTTCACTCGCTTACCCGAGCGCTCGAGGCAACGCGACGCTTGATTTTCAAACGCGTTTTTCAGCCGATTGAATGAACCTCTCCCACAAGTCACGATAATGGATATGTAGGGAATTTAATGACGAATAATTTAAGCCTAGGAAAAATGATCTACGACCATTTTTCGGCTTGTTCAAGCCGTTTTGCGAAAAGACCTTTTTTTTAGTTTTTTTCGATTTATGCAAAAAAGTTCTTATTATTTTTGTATGAAATTTTTACTGCGGATAGGCACGACCAAAAGCTTCAATTTAAGCTGAAGCAGAAGTTTCTGCGACCATTATAACCCTTGTAATTCGATTTCAAAAATGGGCAATTTTCATCGGTTTTTATTTTTTTGTGCAAAAACTGCTGAACCGATTTGGATCACACAAAACTCATTTTATTCGTTTTTTCAAGCGCTACAACGTGCTATTTTTTTGTTTACGAAAAACAATTATTTATCTTCCCTTAATCCGCAAAAAAACGGTTTTCGGCACTTTTTTATGGATTTTTTTACTAAGGTTCCTAAATACCGATTAATTTCTACTATTTTTTACCTAATTATCGCGCTGAGAAACCTTATTCAGGACTCTTTTAAAAACTGAGCATTTTTCGTCTATTGTCTGGATTATTAAGTTAAAATGCAATGAGAATAATAGTCAATAGGCCTTATAAAACTAGGTAGAAACTAGCTGAGATGGATAGTAGGACTGTTCACAGGACACTGCCCACTCATGCGACATCTCACCACAATTGGGGTGAAAAATGATTCCGATTGCAGGAAGTGTGGAGAGGAGGAAGAAACCTACTACATTTGACTACATGTCTAGCAATGGCAGCTGTTAGGCATTCGTACTTTGGAGCTACAACAATAGAACCAACGAAGTAACAGACGTTCCACTAGAAACTGTCCTTAAATTTCTTAACATAGAGATGTCATAGAGGTGACAGAGGGACTGCGCTCTAGTGTCCCTAAATAGGACTCGACATGTTCCAGTAGGCCTGACAAGGTCAGCCACTACATGTCATTCCTGACCGCACGCTACTAACGGTAGGTCCGTTAAGTATAATGCATACACTTTAACTTAACGGTTAAACGGTTAAAGTCCTACGAAAAACTTATATAATTTTATTATACAAGTTATACATAAATATATAATACGAGGTGTATAAATAATGAGACTGGTAACGTAGCACCCAATATAGCAACATTGCGGAGACGGAACTTGGAAGGGCGGTAGGTTAATATGTAATGCACCTTTAGTACAAGTTTGAACTTGTTAGAGTCATTTGTTTTCGTGAACACCTTTGTGACTGTTTTCGTGAACCGGTTTTTTCTAGTGCGTTTTAAAAATGAGGACATTAATTTTGAGCAACGGTGTGCTATCAAGTTTTGCTTCAGACTTGGACACAGCGCAACGGATATGTTTGCAAAACTTCAACACGCCTACGGAGGCAGTGTTTTTTCACGAGCCCAGGTTTTTAGGTGGTTTAAGGCATTCTCAGAAGGAAGAGTTATATTTGAATCACACCACTGTTCATCAGATTTTGACTAAATAATTGGGGATGAGAAAAATCTGCGCAAAAATGGTTCCAAAAAAATCTTTGACGGGAACAAAAGGACATCGGGAGAGAAAGGTGTCTTGACTTTTTGGAATCCATTGAAAATGATTATGAAAATCATTACTGGTGATGAGACTTGGGTTTTGAGTACGACCCGGAAACCAAGCGCCAAAGCATAGAATGGACCCCTGTGATAATAGCACCACTTTTTTGGAAAATTGAGTAAATCTTTAGAGTTCTGAGTAGAAAAAGCATAGTTCTAGAGTTCCTGGCCGAAAAGAACAATAGTTCTCCAAAAATAAGGCCAGAAATAGAAAAAATGAAATAAGGGTGTTAACTTCACGCAGCACCACTTTTTTATCAAAAATGAGTTCTGATGACATTTTTCGGTAGAGAAAAGAGAGTTCCGGAGTTCCTGACCATTTTTAACAATAGTTCTATCAATTTGTTGAAGTTATTAAAAAATTCGATTTTGGCAAAAAAAAAAACACCATTTTTATAAGTATTGACTTTCGTTACATTTTCAGCGGAGTTCTAAGTAGCAACCGAAGAGTTCCGACAAATGACGAAAGAAAAAATTTTCTATCGCAAAAATTGCGAATTTTATCGTAAATTTTAACTTCGAAAAATCGACATTTCATTATAAAAAAAATACAAAAGAGTTGTGACGAGTTCTGATCGGAGTTCTTTATAGCACCCGGAGAGTTCTAACTAATGGCTAAAGAAAAAATGTTCTTTCGTAAAAATTGCTCTACATCTAACTTAATAAATCGCAATACTTCTATATTTTTAATGGATTCTATATTTTTTCAGAATGATTAAGTAAACTAACTTTATTTATCCCTTTTATTACAGCAATATATAAATATTTAAAAGAAAAGCAGGCTTAGTACATATGTAAAATATTTTTAATTATATACAAAAAACTTACCTTCTGTTTACATGTAGATAGTGTTATTGATGATAATGTTAAAGTACGTCGTCACTACAAAAGTAGATTTAGTTAATATTTATCTAATAAAGTAAAAAAACTATTTTACATGGTTGAAATTTGTAAATGCCGGCCGGCTATCATTACAATTTTAGATGAACAAAAAAATATTACTTATGCAATAAACACAACCTTAAACATTACTCTTAAGAAACTGAATGGATTATCCCACAGGATATTTAGCATGGGAATATCCTATAGGATATTTATTTACAGAATTTAAAGAATAACTTACCATTCTCCCTCACATAACAGAAATTATGAAAATTAATAAACACAGACCTAACCTGTCATACATAATTAACTAACACAAAATTAACTAACTCTAAAATTGTTCATGATTGTCATCTCTCTTGTATCTATTAGAATTGTATTTCACTACGGTTATTCATGTTAGCAGTACGGCCAAACTTGCCTACACCAAACATTACTAAACCAAATGACAAGGTGAGGTGGCGTGATGTTGCGATATTTGCTATCCAACTTTCAGCCCCGTGGTGCAACCCAAAACACCTTGGTCTGTAATTAATTATTATTAGTTCATTAATTATTAAGTAGTATTATTACAATAACACTAATCGTTATAATTAATTAGCAATTAAAGATAGTACCACTAGGCCGTCCAGTTATTCTGCTCGATGATAAATTACCTCACGCCACGTTATTTCCGAAATTACGTTTTCAAATAAAAATTCACGTTGTCCCTCGCGTCTTAAGTATGCACGGACACGCAACGTAAATATGTGAAATGTTCCAATAAAAAATCAAAATGGAATGCCGTATATTTTGGAGCATTCCTCGATAATGATAGGGTTAGGAACTCTTCATTTGTTTCTCATCAGTTACCTCATTTAAATATTTTCCAGTCTGGATAATGATTATCTAGAAAAGAGGCATTATATACCTCAGCCAAAAAAATTACATCTTAAGAAAGGGCACCGCATTCTAGGCTCTAAATTGCGGATTATTAAAATGTGACTAGTTCTGCTGTCCTAAAATTATACATACCTATATATATTTATACGCACCTACATATGTACGTATAAACTAAATTGAATTAGATCTTCAGACTGAAATAGAATAAAAGATGTTTGATCATGTTTATAAATTACTTTTTTTGATAGGAAGCAATTCATTATTTATTGTTTACGGTTTCATGGTTAGTTTGATAGTAAACTTTAAGGAAAATTCTTAGAAACAGAAGAAAATTGAAAATATCTCCAAAACTTTAACCCACATGATGTGCATATGAGAAAAATTAAACAGAAAGTTAGATAACTTGGACGAAATATGTGGTGAAAATATACGAGGTGTGTAAATTAAGTGATGAGACTGATTTTATATTTTTATTTTTTTATTCAAATAGAATTACAATTCAGTATTGTCTCCTTCAAAATAATTTCCTTGGGAAGCCACACAGCGCTGGAGACGGTTCTTCCATTCCTCATAGCAGTGCTGGAACTCATAAACTGGAATAGCCTTCAGCTGGTCCGTTACAGTTGTTTGAATGTTTTCTATGGTCCCAAAATGACGTCCCTTGACGTGATTTTTCAATCTCGGGAAGAGAAAGAAGTCACAAGGACTCAAAACAGGCGAATAAGGGAGGCTGAGGAGCCAGAGAAATGTTTGTACTGGCTAAAAACTCGTTTACTGAAATAGCTGTGTGACAAGGCGCATTGTCGCGATGTAACATCCAGTTGTTCTTGATGTTTGGTCTCACATGCACGACCCTTTTTCGAAGTTTTTCAAGAACCTCTTTGTAAAAGTGTTGATTTACTGTTTGGCTTGGCGACAGAAACTATTTGTGGGCAATTCCCTGGCTATCAAAAAAAAACAAATCGGCATGCATTTAGTCTTCGACTTGCTTATTCTTGCTTTTTTGGGTCTTGGAGAGCTCGAAATGTCCCATTCCATACTTTGGCGCTTGGTTTCCGGGTCGTCCTCAAACACCAGTAATGACATATTCCGTAAAATGGGGATCATTTTCAATCGATTCCCAAAAGTCAAGACACCGTTTTCTCCTGATGTCCTTTTGTTCCTGCGAAAGTTTTTTTGGAACCATTTTTACGCAGATTTTTCTCATCCCCAATTTGTTAATAAAAATCTGATGAACATTGGTGTGATTCAAATTTAACTCTTCCCCGATCATTCTTGTCGTCAACCGACGATCTGAACGAACAGTATCCCGTATTATATCGACGTTTTCGTCGGTTCTTGAAGATGAAGGCCTTCCGCTGCGTGGTTCATCTTCAATCGACTCTCTTCCTTCTGAGAATGCCTTAAACCAGTGAAAAACCTGGGATCTTGAAAAAACACTGTCTCCGTAGGCGTGTTGAAGTTTTGCAAAAGTATCCGTTGCGCTGTGTTCAAATCTGAAGCAAAACCTGATAGCACACCGTTGCTCAAAATTAATGTCTCTCATTTTTAAAATACACTAGAAAAAAACAGTTTATAAGAACAGTCACAAAGAACAAACAAATGACTCTAACAAGTTCAAACTCGTACTGAAAATGCATTATATGTTAACCTACTGCCCTTCTAAGTCCCGTCTCCGCAATGTTGCTAGAATCGGGAACCGATGAAAATGTCAATAGAATACAGGATATTGTGCGTTCTGATCGTCGGTTGACGAAAAGAATGATCGGGGAAGAGTTAAATTTGAATCACACCACTGTTCGTCACATTTTGACTAATGAATTGGGGATGAGAAAAATCTGCGCAGTTTCAATAAACGAGTTTTTAGCCAGTAATAACATTCCTATGCCTCCTCATTCTCAGCCTCCCTATTCCTCAGCCTCCCTATTCCCCTGACTTGAGTCCTTGTGACTATTTTCTCTTCCCGAGATTGAAAAATCACATCAAGACGTCATTTTGAGACCATAGAAAACATTCAAACGTCTGTAACCGGCGAGCTGAAGGCTATTCCAGTATATGAGTTCCAGTACTGCTATGGGGAATGGAAGTACCGTCTCCAGCGCTGTGTGGCTTCCCAAGGAAATTATTTTGAAGAAGACTATACTGAAAAAAACACTTTAGTCGACGCGCGTCGTGAAAAGTGTAGTAGTTCGGTGTTTCGTGGAAAACGTCCAGTTTTTTGTTTCTACGCCGAAGGTTCCAGTACCCACTCCAAGACTATACTGAATTGTAATTCTATTCGAATAGAAAATAATAAAAAATCAGTCTCATTACATAATTAGACACCTCGTATTTCCAAATTTCTAAAAATAAATAGTATGTTCCATATAAATCGACGCACAGTTTATGAGCAGAGTTTATGAGCACCCTGTAGATTCGCTTCATCGGAGAAAATGGTACATATAGGCCGGGCTGTAAATCACTAACACAACCTTCCTTTATTCGTACCTTCGTTCGTACTGTAACGTACGCCTCACTACCTTTATATCATTCCACGCTCCCTCTTTCCCCTAAACAGTTGAACAATTTAACGCAGAGAATATTTAAACGTGTTGTAGTAGAGATTCACAATCACATCAGGAAAATGTTCTTGAAACTGCAAGGAGAGAATTCGTCCTTTGTTCTTCAACTTTCAGTACGTTTCTGAAGTAGGATTCAACCATAAACCTTTTTTTTATTCTATTTTGAATTTTACTTTTAATAAACTTTTCGTGATCTCCACAAACTGTTTTGATTTATTAGTACGATTTAGTACTTTAACTTTGGCAGTATGAAAGCTGTCAAATGCCAAATCGCAAAACAACAATGTTATAAAAAAACAGACGCTTTCCACGAAACACCGAACTACTATACTTTTCTCGACGCGCGATTCTTTCTAACTACTAACTTATTTAATAAGTTCTAATTTAATTAATATCTAACTTATCTAATAAGTTAGAAATAAATTAGAATTTGATATATACAGGAAAGAAACCGCGACTCTTAAAATGGCAAGTTATAATTTTCTAATTCACCGTTTGTTAAGTTTCCCCCTCAGTAAAGAGAGGTTTGAACATGAAAAAATTTAATTAAGGGTGTAACTAAGAATAACGGTTACTCAGTCCATTTAATACATACGTTAATAAAGAAGCGTAAATTTAAGAGAGCCCTGTACAATTCCACGACTTTTCGTAGAGATACTGACAATTCGAAATTTGTTTCGTTACCATATGAACTTAAATTCACCCGCGGACTAGATAAAGTTTTTAAAAATATCAATATCAATTTGGTTTATAATTCTAAAAATAAACTACAGACGCTTTTGGGCAACCCCAAAGATAAAATCGACAATAACAGAAAGTCTGGAATATACGAAATAAGTTGTAAAGATTGTGATCAAAAGTATATTGGGCAAACAAAAAGATCTATTTTGACTAGATTTAAAGAACATATTTTGGCTCAAAGAAATGGCTCATTTAAAATATGGCAGAACGGAAAATTCTTTTGTTGCCCAACATGCTTTTGGCAACAACCATAGGATAGACAAAAATAATTGAAAATTAATTAGAAACGTAACAAACAGTAGACATTTGGATGCATTGGAAAGTTTAGAAATCATTAAGTGTAACAGTAGTATGAATAAGGACAATGGTCAACCAAATAGTGGACATGGACAACCCAACAGCCCACTGTTCGCTCTGATAAACAAAGACAGCCTACGTTACGGTTCAGCGAACCGTGACGGCAAATTAAGTATAAATAGCGCAAGTGTGTGGGTTAGAATTTAGTTTTGATCTTCTCCTGAAGATGCCAACATAGTTGGCGAAACGCGCGTCGAAAAAGTATAGTAGTCCGGTGTTTCGTTGAAAACGTCCGGTTATTTGTTTCTACGCCGAAGGTTCCAATACCCACTCCAACAATGTTTAACTGGACCGTCCAAAAATACACGTTTAAATTGGCAAAGCCTACTTTGACGTCAAATCTTGTTGAACGCAGGCTGTTACTGATAATCCCATTCCAAGAGATTATGGTCGAATTATTTTGTGATATTACGGCGTTGCGGCCTCACCAGAGCGTCGAGCTTATTTCCTTTTAGCCATAAAACCCATCAAGACGCGAGTTAAGCAGTCCATCGGGCCCGCAGTTGATTGCGTTAAGCCGGACGGCCGATCAGCACCAGCAGGTCGGTCAGAAATGGGTTAGTTAATTAAAAAATGAATTAGTAACAGGAATCTGTCATAGGGCAAATGAAACGTCGGGCCGGGGCCATTACACGTGAGCCGGGCAGGTAGACGACGTTCGTTATGATTTGAGCCGGGAAAACGCGAATCCGAACAGGGACGTATTAAGGGGAGCTAAACATCGGAAATATTTTTTTTTGCTTATTTTGGTAGGTTCAGTATTTAGTTTTAGGTACTTAAGTCGCTTCCAGAACGCTATGGCAAATTATAATTATAACCATCCCTTCCCCGTACAGAAGGGCAATTTCCGTCAAGCATTACGTCAGTCACTCGGTGGAAACCATGGCGTCCGCTGCCGAAACCCCGCTTCCCGAAAACTCGGAGCGGGAGTTCACTAGCTTATTAATTGATTTATATCGCGATTGTCCGGAATTGTGGAAAGTGAAGAGCAAAGATTATTTCAATAGAAATAAAAAAGTGCGGCGCTAGAGAAAATCGTTTTCTAATGCCCTCTCGCTGGTCAACTTCGCCACCTTCATCATCGTCATCTTCTTCAAATAATTGGCAAGGGTACCCCAACTCAGATCACCCACTGTACACTTCGCGTCCAAGTGAAAGCTCTTCGCTTACTACTTCGTACCCAGGGCGACACCATGAAACGCACGATGAAGGAAATGCTGCTACGTTCTTCTCCTCATTTACCTCAATGTGAACGTTCCTTTAATTCTTTCCTCTTTTCCTCAAAATATAAAGAGATTTACTTGGAAAATAATTACCTGAATGTTTTCCTTCAATACCTTCGTAATTGCTGAGCAAGTGTCCATTATGATGAACTCCAGAGTCTGAGGAACAATGGCGCACGTGAATTTCAGGTCTTCTAAATCTATGCCAGATGCTAGGTACCTCAATGTGATCTCTGACAATGCAGGAATCGCTTTACGCATATTTGTTTCCTTCTTCTCGATGTCGGGGCGTACTAACTCCAGTAGATAATCAATACTTTCTTGGTCCATTCTCAAAAAGTTCCTGTAGTCCTCTGGTTCAGAATCAGGCAGAAAATTGAGTAAATGTTCATGAGTGAAGCGGTTTCTCATTTTGTACCACTACTTGGACCACCGTCGTTTTTTCTTTTGTTGTTCCCAAATCCTTATTCGAAGCCCAAATCTTTATTCGAAACCATTGTTCACCGCCAAAAGCAACAACAGGTTAGAAGAAACAACAGGTGTACACTACTCCACTTCACGACTTCCACTGATGAGGGGGTTTTCATCAAAAGATTGAAGGGCTGATTGAGGTTGATTGAAGCGCGCGTCAATCGATTGACTCAGTCGTTTAATCAAGCAGATTGATTGTCTAGGGCCTCCTTTATAGTCACACTTCTCAACGCAAACGCTGGGAAACTTCACCTATTCCTGCTGCAGGCAGTGAAGAGTTGGGTATCCACCCCCACCCCCGGCTCAGGCGAGGGCAGGAAATTCATCCAGTACCAAAACCTTTATGACCACTTCTAATGATGTTATGAGGCAGTCCCAATGCCGGCGTTGGCGAATCTAATCGTCATAACTTCAAAATCTAGTCTCCAAAGGCACTTCAGCTCTATTGCTAGGTTGTCATATTTCGCGATGTTCCATCGATCAGCTTCCGGAATCTTGTGGGTAAGTGGCACTGGCAATATCTATGATAATCCAGATTCGTCGTTCCTTGTTTATCGGCACAATATCTTGTCAATTGAAGGCCACTGTTAGTAGCCTATCCCCACACTTCATTGCTACTTCCAGCACAACTTCAGAAGCACACATTAGAATGGCGGAGCAGTTGTTAAAAGATTCATGCTTCATCATCAAAAGATCATGCTTCATCAGAGAGTCCGTTGTTGGTGGACTCTCTTTGCAAACTGATTGTGCCTGCCGAGATATGCTGACCCTGCTAGCGCAGGATACCCTACTAGTATATGTTCTATAAGCTTGCCTGCAGATCCAAATTTCCTCCATACAAATTTGACGTTGCATCTCAAGATGTGATTCTGATAATTTTTATATTTTTAAACCCCTGTCCTGAATAGCTGTCAAGAAGCATTCGGTTTCAACGCAGAGAAAGCCATCGGTAAGCCATTCCCATGAATTCCCCTTGTCGATATAGTTTGACTGTAACATTTTTGAAAAACTGTCTTGTAGAGAATGTTCCAATCACTGGGTTTGGAGCTCCTGTTCTGTTGGTATGTCGATCTGAAGTTCACATACACACATCACTCAAAGGCGTATGTCCAAAGTCCTCCATGTCTACTGCTGTTATTGGCGGATCCCTATTGACGAGTAGTTTTCTTCTTAAGGGAACTTTCTGTGTAAGATTTTTTTGTGTTTAGTAGAACCGTCCCACCTCGTTCTCGTGGTAGGCAAGGTCTGATTACTGATGAGTTGGTACGTAAGTGTCTACATTTAGTTAGAAGCTTTCTGGTAAGTTGATCCAGCTCCTGGAAGTCAGTAATGAGTATGTTAATCCTGGGAGTTGAGGATTATTATTATTAGTTGGTAGAGTTGATCTCTGAACAATTTGCTCAAGAAAATTTTGCAGTCCATGTTAAGAATGCATCAAATTCATTTAGGTTTAAGATGCATTGTTGGAAGTAATGCGCTGCGAGTATTTTACGAGCTTCATAAGCAGCACTTGGTTCAGAAATCAACCAAGAAAGACTAGGATGAGAAAGGCCAGAAACCACCTTAAGGTTACATTCACCACGATGGAGCTCGTGCGCATTCTATTAGGGAAACAATTAATTATACGAGGTGTGTAAATTAAGTAATGAGACCGGCAACGTAGTGCCCGACCTAGCAACACTGCGGAGACGGGAGTTGAAAGGCCGGTAGGTTAACATGTAATGCAACTTCAGTACAAGTGTGAACTTGTTAGAGTCATTTATTTTTTCTTCTGTTTTCGTAAACCGTTTTTTTTCTAGTGTGTTTTAAAAATAAATGAGTAACATTAATTTTGAGCAACGGTGTGCTATCAGATTTTGCTTCAGACTTGGACACAGCACAACGGATACTTTTGCAAAACTTCAGCACGCCTACGGAGAAGGTGTTTTTTCAAAAGCCCATGTTTTTCAGTGGTTTAAGGCATTCTCAGAAAGAAGAGAGTCGATTGAAGATGAACCACGCAGCGGAAGGCCTTCATCTTCAAGAACCGATGAATATGTCGATAGAATACGGGATCTTGTGCGTTCAGATCGTGGGTTGACGACAAGAATGATGAGGAAGAATTAAATTTGAATCACACCACTGTTCATCAGATTTTGACTACCAAATTAGTGATGAGAAAAATCTACCCAAAAATGGTTCCAAAAAACCTTTCGCAGGAACAAAAGGACATCAGGAGAGAAAGATATATTGACTTTTTGGAATCGATTGAAAATGATCCCCATTTTACAGAACGTGTCATTACTGGTGATGAAACTTGGGTGTTTGAGTACGACCCGAAACCAAGCGCCAAAGCAGGGAATGGCACACTTCAAGTGCTCCCAGACCCAAAAAGCAAAAATGAGCAAGTCGAAGATCAAATACATGCTGCTTTGCTTTTTTTGATAGCCAGGGAATTGTCCACAAAGAGTTTGTGCCTGCAGGCCAAGTAAATCATCACTTTTACAGAGAGGTTCTTGAAAAATTTTAGAAAAACTTCATCACCGTCATGCGTGTGAGACCAAACATCATGAACAACTGGATGTTTCATCACGACAATGCGCCAGTAAACGTATTCATGTGACTCCTCAGCCTCTTTATTCGCCTGACTTGAGTCCTTGTGACTTTTTTCTCTACCCAAAATTGAAAAATTACCTCAAGGGACGTAATTTTTGGACCATAAAATACATTCAAACGGCTGTAACCGACCAGCTGAAAGCTATTCCAGTAAATGAGTTCGAGTACTGCGATGAGGAATGGAAGAACCGTCTCCACCGCTGTGTGACTTCCCAAGGAAGGTATTTTGAAGGAGACAATAACGAATTGTAATTCTATTCGAATAAAGAAAATAAAAAAAATCAGTCTCGTAATGAATCAATCTCGAATTTTTAGAAAAATTTTTTCGGGCTTTATCTAAAAATTTTTTGAAACTTCTGTTGGCGATATGGACCTTTAGCAACGCATTATCAATAAAACTGAACAAATTAATGGAACATCGTGGATATTGCAGCACATAATTTGACTCAGTTAAAATAAGAGCTCAAGTCTGTATAAATATGGGCGGTGGTCATTTTTTTAATAGTGTCTTATTTCTTCAAAAATACGTTTTCTTTTTTAATAAAATCTTTTATTTCTGTTTTTTGTATACCCGGTAAAAATGTGACAGCCTTGACAATTCAATAAGGTTATAAACTTAAGATTAAAAATATGAATACATATATTTTGCTCGGCCAGCTTTGATGGCTTTTTTTAATGACTTGTTATTACATAAAAGAAAAAAAAAAGTATTTCTATTCTTAATCGAATTTATAACCTTATTTACTTGTCAAGACTGTCACATCTTATGACAGCCATTGTTTATTTTACAAATTGTGACAGTCACTTGTCAAAAGTTTGACATAATCAAAAAGCTTAGACATGACCGCTATTTCCATCTCTCTCGTTCATAGCCAGAGTTGATGACGTTTTTTTTTTGGATGTATATAATATAGTACATGTTATTTTAGATTTAGATTTTGCATTTTAGAAGATAGGAGTACTGGACTAAAAAAGTGAAATTACATATTTCACGAGTTGAATCACTCTGCATGTGTTAGAAGTCACCTCAGCGAATTGAATCCGGTCCTGTTAGGGTCCGCGGCTTCTCGTCTCTAGTCACGATGCCGCGTTCTGCTCATTCGTTGGCGTTGGTGGTACCCGAATTAGATTGACTTTTCGTGAAGTGTGGCCGGACGATGCGGTAATTGCCTGCGCTAAATTAGCTCCTACGAGAGATATTTTAATGAGTTGCTATGCGTTTTTAATTTGGTCCCCCCTCGCACTCGGACAATATTAATTCTCAATAAAAATAATGAGACCGTCGATGGAGTTTCGTTAGGAGAAGATTTAGCGGCTACCCCTTTCGGATGTGGATGAGTTATGGATGCTGAAGGAAGAGCACTAGAATATTAGATTTATCAATAGACAACTAAGGTAGTAATAAGTTGAGCGTATAAACAGAACTGAAGAACATATCTTCCCCCTCACATTAAGAGTGGTAAACATGGTGGTGCGATTAACTTCTAAATTGAACTAAATTAAAATTCTGCATCAATTTCTTTCTCATTTTCAGTGAAATTCTCATATTTTCCTAAGGAAATATGGAACGCACACCAGAGTTAACGGGGTTATTACCATACGAGGTGTGTAAATTAAGTAATGAGACTGAAGTTTATTCCACACCGTTACAGCCGTTTGAATGTTTTCTGTGGTCCCAAAATTACGTCCCTGGAGGTGATTTTTCAATCTCGGGAAGAGAAAAAAGTCACCAGGACTCATGTCAGGCGAATATGGAGGCTGAGGAGCCACAGGAATGCTTTTACTGGCTAAAAGTCGTTTCCTGAAATGGCTGTGTGACAAGGAGCATAATTTTCAATCGATTTCAAGAAGCAATACACCTTACTTCTGACGTGCTTTTGTTCCTGCGAAAGGTTTTTTGGAACCATTTTCGCACAGATTTTTCTCATCCCCAATTCATCAATCAAAATCTGATAAACAGTGGTGTGATTCAAATTTAACTCTTCCCCGATCATTCTTGTCATCAACCGACGATCTGAACGCACAATATTCAGTATTCTATCGACATTTTCATCGATTCTTGAAGATCAAGGCCTTGGAGAAGGAAGTATGAAACAAAACCTGATCGTACACCGTTGCTCAAAATTAATGTCATTCATTTTTAAAACGCACTAGAAAAAAACGGTTTACAAAAACAGTCACAAAGAACAAACCAATGACAAGTTCAAACTTGTACTAAGGTGCATTACATGTTAACCAACCGCCCTTCCAAGTCCCGTCTCCGCAGTATTGCTAGATCAGGCGCTACGTTGCCAGTCTCATTACTTGATTTACACACCTCGTACTTAAATGGAAGGCTAGAATACCAAAAAAAACTTAGTTTCCGATTTTCGAAAGTTTCCAAAAAATAGTTTTTAAAATATTTGTACAATCCTAGAAAATCTCTGTAACTAGAAACAGGCTGAAAAATATTTGTGAAACACATTCTGTCATAATTACCACTTGAATATAAAAACTTGTCTTTTTATGGTTTTTGCAAAATTTTCACAATACGTTATATTTCTAGGTATTACAAAAACTGCTGGTTTAAAATACAAATTCCTAATTTACATATCGGACCTCGAAATTATGAAAAAGACACGATAATAAAAATATGTATTTACGTCATGATTAAGAAAAAAGTATTTCACAAATATTTTGCAGCCTGTTTCCAAGATTTTCGGAAGACTGTTTCATTTGAATTTTTTTTTAATTTCATTTGAGTATAACAAAATTCGGGAATTTCGAATTATCTCTCCTTTCGAAACAACCACCACTGGTTGCATCGTTGACAATGGTTCTCTTGCCCTGGAATTCTGGCCCGTAAGTCTTCTATGTTTCTGCAAAGGATTTTGAAAATCGAATTTTTAATGTGTGGTAATAAAAATGGCATAGCATGAGATGGTATTCCACCGAACTGACATATTACAACTAATGATTCGGCCATCGAAAAATTCTTCCTAACAAACATTTTTTTTCAAGAGTTAGGCTGGAACTAGGCTTGCTGCATCTAATACGTTTACAAAATTGTCTAAAATTCCATTACGGTATGGCACCAAAGTGGGAGTAGGTACATTACTTCCTGGTTTAAATTCAGAATAGAGGTGTGCGGATGTTCATTAACATTTTTCTCACTTCTTCAACTATTTGTATAGTGCGAATTTAGGTATCCCACTGCCTTGCATTTAATTCACACTTCCTGTTTCACTAAACAAAGGAACAGATCAACTAGTCAAAAACTGATCGAAAGAAGAAATTGGTCGAAATCCATGACTATGTGGGAAATTCTATTTGAAAATGCCAAAAGGTATCACGTGTTGAATAAAACCACTGGCTATAAGCCCTTCTACCATTTCTTCATGATTACCAGATCTATTCCATGACACACTTTGAGGACGTTTTTTTTTACATTATGATACATTCTTTACATATTTCTCGATCATTGCTTGGTTTGACGACGTCTTTTTTGACTGGCCCCGTATTAACAACATTGAAGTAACATACAACAAAATTTGACCTCAAAATAGATTTTGCCAATGCAGGTGTATGTGTTTGGGAGTTCCAATGCTGAGAGGAGAGAAAGGGAAATCCGCTGTCGTCTCCATTTCGAGTCGATGGTCGGACAGGGGTTAAAATCGAACCCTCCCCCCTCGGGATGAAAAGACGAGGCTGGAAGTAGGCGCGGAAAGGAAATGTTCCCTTGTTTTTAGTGCGGAGTCGTCCCAGTGCCCCCCTCCAAGGAAACGACAACTACATCCAGTTCAGAAATCTCTCTCTCTCTGTCTCTCTCTCTCATTTCCTTTCCGCATCTATTTCCTCCCGAGTCTTTTCATCCCGAGGAGGGGGGAGTCGGTTTTCACCCCTATCCGAATATGGACTCGAAATGGAGATGCCAGCGGATTTCCCTTTCTCTCCTCACAGCATTGGAACTCCCAAAGTGCATGTTTCTACTTCTGGGAGGCTTGTGAATCCTTTTTTGGGAATTTGAGGGGTAGTTTTTACCCCCTTGGAGGATGTGGTCAAAGCAACTAAACACGATTCTCCTTAGTGCATTGGGATCGTTCCGGGGTAACAACGAGGAACATTTCTTTTCCCGTATCTGCCGCCAACCCTGCATTCTTCATCTAGCAGGGCGTGATTTTTACCATTTTGAAGGGTTGCTTCCGGAGCCGCAATCACCCTTTTCCTTGTCTCCCTTAAAATCGCTAGCATACAAGCTAACAACTTTCATAAGGCAGTTATACATCGGAAAGGAGATAGAAGGGGTTGCAAAAGGTGTACAAACCCCTCCGGGAAGGTGATCATCCCTTCGCGGAAGTCTTTAACTTCCCCTTGCTTGAGAAAACATGCCAATTCACACTTATCCCCTCAGATACTGACATTCGTCAGTTTACCCCCCCTTGGAGGGATTAATTCGCCCCTAGACAAAAATGTACTGGGTACACGGATTTTTTGGACCCGAAATCAGATTCAGCGTCAAAAAATACACAGGAATTCTACAGTCAGTGTCCCAAATTATGATCTTTGTTTTGTCTAGGGCTGTGTAGTAGCCCTACTTCAAGAACGTATGGAATGTTGAAGGACAATGGACTTCTCTCGAAGACTGTTACATGGAGTTTCAAAAAACAGTTTCCTGATGTAGTTGTGGATATCGACTACATAACACGTTATAACACTTACGACGATATAACACGTTTAAGTGTTCTCTTCGTCATAATATTTAATTATTGTTTAGGGAAACAGGAAGTGTAGAAGAAAATAAAGGTAATGGCCTCGTAGAGTACGAATGGAGGAGCTGAAGGAAAAGGTGCGTCACAATATGGAAAATTCTTCTAAAACTTGCCATATTATTTTGAAAAAAGTGTTACACTTGTTTCCCTACCGTTTAACTTGTTATCAGGAACATCGACTCAGGAAGTCAATTCACTGACAAGCGGTAGCAGATTTCTTTCCAAGACTTGAAGAAGGAAAATCTTTCTTCAAGTCGATCAAGGTTACTAATATGAACTGGAAAATTTCTTTAAAGACTGCCACTCATAATCTCCTTGAAAATGGTTTCCGTTTTATTCGAAAGAGTTGTCAAATCTTGCAAAAGAATATTTATTTTTAATTAAATGTTTTTTTAATTAAAACGCCAATGTTTATCTCATTTCGACTTTCTGTGGATGTAGTTGGAATCTAACCCCATGCCATCAGATTCAAAAGTAATTACACCGTTACACCAACTTATTTAAGCTGGGATGAGAAAAAGTTGTCGACCGCTCTTTTGAGATCTCCATAAGTGTCGAACTATTTCCCGCTGAAATGTTGCTTCAGCGGGCGGAACAAACGGTAGTCCGACGGCTCAAGGTCCGGTGAATACGGCGGATAGGCAACTGGATGCCAGCCGAGCTCTGACGGTTGTGCATTGTCATGCAACAGGTGGACGGTAGAACGTCTCGGCCGTTTTTTTTTGCATTGCATCGGCCAATTTCTGGAGTTGTTCGATGTACACAGAAGCTGAAATGGTCTTGCCTACAGGCAGCAATTCGTAATAGATCTGCCCTTTCATATCCCACCAAATAGGGAGGAGATGTTTGTGCTGGTGTGGGTTTGTTTTCGGCTGTGTCGGAGGCTCTACATCACGCGAAAGCCAGACGGCATGTCGTTTATCGTTATCGTAAACGATCCAACTCTCATCACTGGTCACCAGATTTTCGCGAAACTCGTTACGCTGAGGTTGAAAAAGCAGTGACTCGCGGATGTTCACGCGCATTTGCTTATGAGCATCGGTAAGGCGATGAGGGATCCATCTCAATTGAACTTTTCGATAGCCGAGATCGTGAAAATGGGTCTAAATGGTGCTGTGGCTCCGCCCGAGTGTCGCCGCCAATTCTCGCGTTGTTGCTTCTGGATTGGATTTGAAAGCGCTCAGCAATTCTTCATTGTCGAGAGAACGCGGTCTTCCACTGTGCACATTATCTTGGAAGCACGTATTTCCCGCCGCAAAGCTATTGAACCAGCGGTTGACCGTACAACGGAAACAGACCCCTCGCCCAATGTCCTGTTGATATTTGCGGCAGCTTCGCTCGCGTTGTGCCCTTGGCGCCACTCGTAGTAGATGATTGCTCGAAGATGCTCTTCACTCTCCATGTTTTCCCATCTAACAAAAGCAAGCACGTGCACTGTTATATACCCATTTAAGACAAGCTTCGAGAACATTCTACAAGATTCTGGAACTTTTTAGAAGATTCAGAAGTAATTTTTGGTGCAAGACTTTCCGGTCAACCTAATATTTGAACGCTCGATAGATGTATGACTTTTAGACATTATTCCAATGTTTTATTAAAATGTTATTAATTCCATTTCACTTCACTTATTCAGTTCATTTATAAGAATCTCGTTGAACTTAAAAACTGAACGTAATCATTTTAAAATGTAGATACCCTCGAGGAAGTTGTTCCAGTGAAGACGTAGGCGGTATTTAATTTATCAGGTGCGTACTGACAAATTTCTTTACTGCCGCTGAAATAACGTCACGGCTACAATTGGCGGACTATCCGTTCTCGAGTTGTAATCGTTGACGATGATCGACGTGTCGCCCTCGGGTGCTTGTTCAATGCATTTTTTCGAAGATGAATATCGCGATTACTCTCCTTATCGTTCACAATGCATAGTCTCGTCTTTTATAACATGCAGGGTGACCCATAATGATTTATGCAACGCACAACTCCTATACTAATAAAAATATCGTAGTGCAACAAAAGCTGCGTGAATTGTTTTGTAATTTTTGTACAAAATGTTCCACCATCCAATGAAAATATACCAAAATTACCAGCCGGTGCATAACGAGTGAAGTTGGAAGAAGGTTAGAAAAACAGGAAATTGACCGTGAACGTACTAGAATTCTGATCATCCGTGTACCTGTCTCAAAAGAGACTTTGCTTTTGATTCGGATCTCCAGGAGCTTTGGTGTGTTCAAGACATGTTGAACAATCGTGTGTCAGAAAAAGGAAGAAAAAGTTTGTCTTTGGAGAGAGGCAGTTTTCCAACTTTATTCGATGAAAACGAAAATTAATTTTATAATATAATATAATCTAATATAATATAATACAGTCAAACTATATATAATAAAATATAATAAAACACTTTTATTGATTTTTTCTATAACAATTAAAACTGGAGAAGTTTAGTCAAAATGAAAAAATAAAACTATAACCAAAACTTCGACATTTTAGGGTAAAAAAAGGGAATATTGTAATACATTATGGTAAAAGAGGGAGTATGTCAATCTTTGTGTTTAGTGTTATTACAAGCTCTTAACATTTTAATTTCTAATCGTGTTTTCATAATAAATTAGAAAATAAGGTATCTAATTTCTGAACTCTTTACAGTAGAAAACAGCAAACTAAAATTGACAGTCAGTAATTTATTTTTATTTATCAATTTTGGTAAGATAATTTTATCATATATGATGAATTTTTTTTTTATTTCAGATACAATTCACACACCAATGTATCCAAAAATCTTCTTGTTAGCCTCTAAGTTCGACAGAGACGACGAAAAAATTCTAGATAATCTGCTGAATATTGTGGTACGTAATTTTTTATACACATATGTATTTGGGGGAGTATATCAACTTGTTTTAATTAATTTTTAAATTGACAATTAATACTAAGGCAGTTATAGTCAAAGTAAAACAAAACAATTTGTTTTTGAGGATTGTGAAGCATTGTGAAAATGTTAAGACATTTTTTTTTTCATTTACTTTTTACAATAATTATTGTTTTTTGATAATGAAAATGTGAATTATTGCTAAAAAAACCTTTTTAATTTAAAAAAAATCAGTAAAGAATGAAAAATGCGCTTTGGCGCTTAGTTTCCGGGTCGTACTCAAACACCCAACTCTCATCACCAGTAATGACACGTTCCATAAAATGGGGATCATTTTCAATCGATTCCAAAAAGTCAAGACACCTTTCTCTCCTGATGTCCTTTTGTTCCTGCGAAAGGTTTTGAGGAACCATTTTTGCGAAGATTTTTCTCATCCCCAATTCGAACAGTGGTGTGATTCAAATTTTCTTTTCCCCGATGATTCTTGTCGTCAACCGACGATCTAAACGCACAATATGCCGTGTTTTATCGACATTTTCATCGGTTTTTGATGATGAGGCCTTCCGCTGCGTGGTTCATCTTCAATCGACTCTATTCCTTCTAAGAATGCGTTAAACCACCGAAAAAACTGGGCTCTTGAAAAAACACTGTAGGCGTGTTTAAGTGGTGCAAAAGTATCCGTTGCACTGTGTCCAAGTCTGAATCAAAACCTTAATATCACACCGTTTTCATTTCATTTTCGTTCACTCATTTTTAAAATGCACTAGAAAACAACGATTTACGAAAACAGTCATAAAGAACAAATAAATGATTGCACTGAAGTTTAAACTTGTACTGAAGGTGCATTACATATTAGCCTACCGCCCTTCCAAGTCCTGTCTCCGCAGTGTTGCTAGATCGGTCGCTACATTGCCAGTCTCATTACTTAATTAACATACCTCGTATTCCTTAATTTCTGCGCCTAGTGTACTTCCTTTTCTTTAATACTATCTAATATAATGTTCCAAACGCCAAAGCGTCCAATTCTCCTCCAGAAACAGAATAGTACATTAGCGTACAAAGCCCTTATTAGCGATTTCTATTACCGCGCCAGTCCAAACACTTAAATTGCTTTTTCTCCTCAGTTCGCTCGAACTGCCGTCCAATTCCTCGCCCGTCTGGCCCGTCGCGTAGGTGAAAGCGCATTAAAATTCCCACTTTAAATCAAAAGATCGTTGCGTCGCGACATATCTAAATTCACCGATCTGTATTATAATGGATAGACAGTAGAATAGTCACCACTCCGCCTTTTGTGACGGATTAGAACAGCAGCCATTTTGTAAGAGAGTAAGAAATTCCGCGTCAATGCAATTGGCTCTTAGTGCTCATAAATATTGTAAATATTATTTGTAAATGGAAATATGTCATAAATGAAAGCTTGACAAAAACAAAAAACTTGAAAAACAGTAATGGCTAAGTGCGCATATTGCGGTGTTGAGCCGGTGAAGAAGTCGAAACAAATATTTCATAGGTCAGGACAATTTAATCATGAAAAAACGCACATTAAGTTTGTCATCCCTGAAAAATGTCTTGAAGATAAAAATGAGTCTCTATATTTATATACCTAGTACATAAATATATATATTTAGATATCTTATTTTTATAATGTAGAATAATACTGTTCATTTACTGAGTTTACTTTTCTAAAAATCTTGTTAAAAATAGTTCTGGAACTTGAATAGTATGTAGTTGTAGAAATTTTGAAGTGATGTTTATTTCTTATTATTTTAAGATTTCCTCTAAAATATTTATTCCAATTAGAAGCATGGGTGCAAAATATGGGCCTCCAAGGCTATGTGCCAACATTATACCTACTGAAGAGTGTTTTGAACGGACGGCATTTTCTCTCAGACTGAAAAAAAAACAGTGTATTTAACAAGTTCGGCAATTGTTGTGTATACTCTAAAAGAAAACTGGTTCGACTTTTCCAAATGATGTGTACCTTGGCGATCTCTACACCGCTCTATACGACTTTTCCATTGTTGAAAGCACTGCTGGAAGTCCGCTTCTATCAGCTAGTTCAGAACCTCCGTCGCTTTTGCTTTAAGGGGTTACTCTCTGGAGTGCGAAAAATCAAGGCAATCTTTGGGAAATTTTTTCTGCTCTACTAATAAAACGATCAAAAATTCATTTTAGGACTTTATTAAGTACATAATGAGGTATGTACAGTAATTTTTGTTTCAATAAAAAATACAAAATGGAGTCATAAATACACATCTAACACATCCGCTTTTTTTTGTTGACCATCGGTAGGCAACACAGCAATTTTTTAACATCTACTAAAAATTGCGCGAGTTATACTGCCACCAGTTTGAAAAACATGTTTTCAAAGAAAACGCGTTTAAAGTTTCAAGACGTGTTTACTTCATGAAATTTTCAAAATACAGGCATGTTAATTTTTTTTACTTTTAGTCTGCTATACCTGGATCATATATCATCATTTCCAAATTATCAATCGGGCCGCAGATACTCCAAAATGCTAGGCTAGACTAGCTATGATACTAAAAATTCCGCAGCAGAACGGTATTTTCGAACATTTCGGAGCGACATAGTTGTTTCACAAATTAGGTTAAAAATAATTGGTAAACGTTTTTCCCATCAATAATTCTTTTTGGATATCATTCTTGGGATGTTTTTACAACATCTAAGCAAAAAAAAATCGAAAAAAATTTCCAGAGGGGTCTAACCCCCTTAACCGCTTCCACACTTTCGAATATTGTCCTCTTTAGCCCCGATTTGACCTTGGGAAATAAAAAAAGTCACAGGGGGCAAGATCTAGCGAGTATGGTGGATATTCCAACACAGTAAAGTATTTAATTGTCAAAGTTGTGCATTATATATATATTTCGTATGCGGAGCACATTAACATTACAATAAAATAGGATAACATTATATTTAAGTACAGATTATACATTAATATCCAGCTTGGAGATCCAGTCAACTGCAGCGTCGGAGGCAGAATGGAGTTCATGAAGGCCACCATGGAGGGACCTTGTCGGACATTAATTTAAGATGTGGTCCATGGTCTGTCTGAGGTTACCACAGTCGCATTCGGGAGATTCCGTCCAGCCCCACCTGTATAGCATGTCCTTACATCGCCCATGGCCTGTCCTGAAACGATTAAGACGGCTCCAGACCTGGCGAGGAAGATCAGAACCTCGCAGTTTAAGTGACGGATCGTGGATAACATGAATATTATTTACATCAGGTGCGGCGTTCAGAGACTCGCCCCACTTGGAAGCCATGTCGAAATCCTCCTTCAGTTGGTCGTCCCTCCATATGGGGTGACGCGAATTTAAACGGTTGGGAGGAAGGGCGTCAAGAGTATGCTGAATATATCTTCTGTGCTGTCTTTGTTAGGTGTTGGTTATAAGTCAGGGATCTGTCAAGCGTAACTCCTAGATATTTAGGATTTAGGAATTTGTGTTTAACCTTTTTCCCACCAAACACAACGTCCAACTCCTCATGGGCCAGTCTATTGGAGAGATGAAAGGCGCAAACCTCTGATTTTAATGGGTTAGGTTTCAGCCACCATTTTGTATAATACTTGTGCATGACCTCAAGGTCTTCTGTCAGCTGGGCACTTCCCGTCTCCAAGGTGCGGTGCTGTGTCGCGAGGGCCAGATTGTCTGCGTAAATAAACTACTTACGGGCTGAGGTTGGTGGAACGTCATTGGTATATATGTTAAATAGTAGGGGATCCAATACCGATCCTTGACGGAGACCATTTTTTAGAGTTCGAGTACTGCTCTTTTGATCGTTAACGTGTACTGTAATTCTGCGATTGCTTAGCATGTTTTGAACAAGTGAGCAGATCGTCTTACAGGGGATGACCTGTTGTAATTTATATATCATTCCTTTTTTCCAGACTGTATCGTATGCCGATGACAGATCTATGAAAGCACAGGAAGTTTTTAGTCCTTTTTGGAAACCTGCTTCAATGTAGGAGGTGAGTGCAAGTACCTGGTCGGCGCAGGATCTACCAGTTCTGAAGCCTGCTTGTTCTGGGATAATTATGTTTTCAACACTTGAGAAGATTCTATTGTATAGAAGGCGCTCTAATAGTTTATAGCACATGCTAAGCAGAGCAATGGGACAGTAGCTCGCGGGGCTGTCTGCTGGTTTACCTGGTTTTAGTATGGCAAGGATCTTGGACTCTCGGAATTCATTTGGAATATTGCCTGTACGGAGAATCAGGTTGTAAAAATTTAGCAGCCACTTCTTTGCTGCGTTTCGAAGATTTTTTAGGAATTCCGGGAAAACCGGATCAGGACCAGGAGCCTTCCGAGTTTTCATCTTAGCAAGAGCCTTATCCAGTTCTTCCATGTTAAAAGGTCCTGACCATGGAGACTCCTCGGGGAGGGATCGGAAGATCGTTGTAACCTCCTTTTTAATTTCTCTAGTAAATGGTCTGTCAGTGAGGGGGCTTCTAGATATGTTTTGTAGGCGTTCCACTATGTCATTTGGGTCTATGGATAGTGTTTTATTGGGAGGTGGGGTAGCCGCGCCTAATTTCCGGAGAAGGTTCCAACCCTTCCTGCTGGAGTGAGTAAAATCCATTTCCTCGGTGGTCTCCCTCTATCTCTGTAGCCTGGCGGTATCAAGGGGAGCTCATCAGTCGGTCCGCTATATGTGGATCTCCTGTATCTTCGAAATTGCTTTTGAGTTGTTCAATATCGTGAGACCATCCTGGTACGTACTCTCGGCGGAAACCTCGAGGGACCGTCTTTTTCGCTGCTCCGATTAGGGTGTCTACAAACTGTCCATAATTATTCAGATAGACGGCTAAGTTTTCTATGTTTTGCTCGACCTCATGTTGGAAGGACTGCCAGTTTGCCTTTCTAAAATTCCATCTTTTAAGGTTTGTGCATTATATGACAGCCATTGTGACAGTCACTTGTCAAAAGTTTGACAAAACCGAAAAGCTTCAACATGAGCACTATTTCTATCGTTCATAGCCAGATTTGATGACGTTTTTTTGGATGTCTATTTAAAATGTTGGTAATAAATTCGTTTCAATGCCAAAGTATCCGATTCTCCTCCAGAAACTGAACAGTACGTTAGCGTACAAAGCCCTTATTAGCGATTTCTATTACCGCGCCAGTCCAAACACTTAAATTGCTTTTTCTCCTCAGTTCGCTCGAACTGCCGTCCAATTCCGCGCCCCTCTGGTCGCCCGTCTGGCCCGTCGCGTACGCGAAAGCGCATTAAAATGCCCACTTTAAATCAAAAGATCGCTGCGTCGCGCCCCCACGCGCGATACATATCTAAATTACGCAGTAATTGTCGGGCGGTGGTTAAAAGGGCTTGAAATTGTCCCTCGGTGGTATTTACATTGAGGAGCGTCCCCCCGCGTCTCGGCATTGCCTAATTAACCATGAGATGGTTTCCCTCCCGCGCCGTCGTCCCCCGAGAGCGCCGCATTAGACGCGGTTATTAGGAAAAATATTAATGCCGCATCGATATGGAAATTCATGCAAATTGACCGCGTCGCGAATGGCGTGGTGGCGCGGAACGTTATTCATGGGTAGCCGGATTAGCCGTATCCGAATATTCGGTTTTTATATGCGTTACCCGACGCTGTCGTGTTTTTCTAGGGGGCGGCAATCTGGTCGAGTGGTAAAAAAGCGCGGCTCGAGTGACGTGTCGGTCCGCTCCCTATTGATTTCCGTTGTAATTCGTTGCATTCCTCGTTTGGAATATTTAACGTTGACATTTCTCGTACTCGATGGTCGAGAAATTTAGATTTTAGATCACGATGAAAGAAATGAGATTTTAATTAATAATTACGAGGGTTGTGTAAAAAATAAGGTTCCCAATGCTGTAAATTTGCCGCGCGAGATGCTAGGCGAAATCCGGCAACACCGCCGTGTTCTCTGGTTCCCCTACTCTAGATCCCGCGCTGGTAGAAATCGCTGAGACTCTCAGTACCTGCCTGACAGTCATCTACGATGAAACCCCTAATCGCTGTTACCGCCAGATGCGAAATTCATGCAGTTATCCGATTTTTGCACGCAAAAAAGTTAAAACCGGTTGAAATTCACAGGCAATTGAGTGAAATTTATGGGAAAACCTGTATCAGCATTCAACACGTCCGCAAATGGTGTAGAGTTCTCCGAAGGACGCACAGACATCCACGATGAAAAACGAAGCGGAAGGCCGTCGATCTCCGACGAAGTTGTGGCGAAGATTGAGCGAATTCTGCTCGAAGATCGAAGAGTAACGATTCGGGAACTGGCTGCCCAGATTCCTGAGGCTTGTGAAAAATAAATCGACACGATTTTGACTAAAAGGTTAGGTTATCACAAGGTGTGTGCGCGGTGGGTCCCGCACATGCTTTCAGAAACCCACAAAGTCGACCGCGTCAACTGTGCCCAGAAGTTTCTTCGACAATGCGCCGAGAATACTGAAGAATTCTTAGACTCTATTGTTACGGGAGATGAAACGTGGTGTCATTACGTCACTCCGGAAACAAAACAACAATCACGCCAATGGCGCCATATCGGATCGCCTAAACCGAAGAAGTTCAAGCAGAATTTGTCCGCAGGGAAAGTCATGGCTACGGTGTTTTGGGACCGTAAGGGCGTCCTGCTTACCGAGTTTATGCCTAAAGGGACCACAATAACTTCGGAAAGTTATTGCAAGACCTTGAAAAAACTCAGACGAACCATCCAAAATCGCCGAAGAGGAAGACTGACTAAAGGCGTAAGGCAGCACCAAGACAATGCGTGCCCGTACGTCTCTCGCCAAACCACGGACTTGATCGCCAAATTTGGATGGGATCTCGTCGAACATGCCCCTGATCTTGCACCGAGTGACTTCCACTTGTTCCCAAAATTAAAAGAACACTTGAGTGGCCAACGCTTCGAGACGGACGAAGAGTTGCAAGAAGCGGTCACCAAATTCCTCAACGGACTGGCGGCGGACTTTTTTGAAGCGGGTTTCCAAAAGTGGATTAGTCGTCAACACAAATGCGTAGAAAAATCTGGCGATTATGTTGAAAAATAACTAAAATATGAAGCTTTCCAATGGTGTATGTTTCAGTTCAAATAAAAAATACCTTACACCTGAAAAAAATGTGGGAACCTTATTTTTTACATAAACCTCCTATTATTATTAATACATATTGAATATCTACATCGTCAACCGCAGTAGAGACGAGCCATTCCTAGGATGGAAACATTCGCTACATGCTAAATTCTTGCGCAGAACCCACTCTCAACATCGTTATGGGGAATTGCAAGAACAATTACCTTTAAATAAGACCATTTGGTTACTAGAATAATAAAAAATGAAATGAATATTCGTGATGAATGTATATATAATGAAATACATACTCTGAATGTTGCCAAAACCTAAAAAAAAAAATTAATTTTCTAATATATAGAGTGTTTATAACTCAATATTGTTTTATGTACATGTTTTGTAAAATTTCATAATATTAAACGATCTTTATTCAGCAAAAAAAAATAAAATACTATGTATATCAAGTAACTGAGCATAATATTTATCTTCGTGAACATCGAGGTTATATTTACTGATATTTTTTTCATTTTAATTCCATAAAGATGTTTTTTTTGCCCACCTTGGTCTAAGGTCCACAAACTCCTGTGTCGATCCACTGGTCGGTCCGCTCTCTATTGATTTCCGTTGTAATTCGTTGCATTCCTCGTTTGGAATATTTAAAGTTGACATTTTTCGTACTCGATGGTCGAGAAATTTAGATTTTAGATCACTATGAAAGAAATGAGATTTTAATTAATAATTATTATTATTAATACATATTGTACATCTACATCGTCAACCGCAGTAGAGACGAGCCATTCCTAGGATGGAAACATTCGCTACATGCTAAATTCTTGCGCAGAACCCACTCTCAACATCGTTATGGGGAATTGCAAGAACAATTACCTTTAAATAAGACCATTTGGTTACTAGAATAATAAAAAATGAAATGAATATTCGTGATGAATGTATATATAATGAAATACATACTCTGAATGTTGCCAAAACCTAAAAAAAAAAAATTAATTTTCTAATATATAGAGTGTTTATAACTCAATATTGTTTTATGTACATGTTATGTAAAATTTCACAATATTAAACGATCTTTATTCAGCAAAAAAAAATAAAACACTATGTATATCAAGTAACTGAGCATAATATTTATCTTCGTGAACATCGCGGTTATTATATTTACTGATGATTTTTTTATTTTAATTCCATAAAGTTGTTTTTTTTTGCCCACCTTGGTCTAATGTCCACAAACTCCTGTGTCGATCCACTGGTCGGTCCGCTCTCTATTGATTTCCGTTGTAATTCGTTGCATTCCTCGTTTGGAATATTTAAAGTTGACATTTTTCGTACTCGATGGTCGAGAAATTTAGATTTTAGATCTCTATGAAAGAAATGAGATTTTAATTAATAAATATTATTATTAATACATATTGTACATCTACATCGTCAACCGCAGTAGAGACGAGCCATTCCCAGGATGGAAACCTTGGCTACACGATAAATTCTTGCGCAGAACCCACCCTCAACATCGTTATGGGGAATTGCAAGAACAATTACCTTTAAATAATAACATTTGGTTACTAGAATAATAAAAAATGAAATGAATATTCGTGATGAATGTATATATAATGAAATACATACTCTGAATGTTGCCAAATCCTAAAAAAAAAATCTAATATATAGAGTGTTTATAACTCAATATTGTTTTATGTACATGTTATGTAAAATTTCATAATATTAAACGATCTTTATTCGGCAAAAAAAAAAACACTATGTATATCAAATAACTGAGCATAATATTTATCTTCGTGAACATCGAGGTTATATTTACTGATGATTTTTTTATTTTAATTCCATAAAATTGTTTTTTTTTTGCCCACCTTGGTCTAATGTCCACAAACTCCTGTGTCGATCCACTGGTCGGTTCGCTCTCTATTGATTTCAGTTGTAATTCGTTGCATTCCTCGTTTGGAATATTTCAAGTTGACATTTTTCGTACTCGTTGGTCGACAAATTTAGGTTTTAGATCACGATGAAAGAAATGAGATTTTAATTAATAATTATTATTATTAATACATATTGTACATCTACATCGTCAACCGTAGTAGAGACGAGCCATTCCCAGGATGGAAACATTCGCTACATGATAAATTCTTGCGCAGAACCCACCCTCAACATCGTTATGGGGAATTGCAAGAACAATTACCTTTAAATAAGACCATTTAGTTACTAGAATAATAAAAAATGAAATGAATATTCTTCGTGATGATTGTATATATAATGAAATATATACTCTGAATGTTTCCAAAACCTAAAAAAAAAATATTTTCTAATATATAGAGTGTTTATAACTCAATATTGTTTTATGTACATGTTATGTAAAATTTCATAATATTAAACGATCTTTATTCAGCAAAAAAAAATAAAACACTATGTATCTCAAGTAACTGTGCATACCTAATATTTATCTTCGTGAACATCGAGGTTATATTTACTGACGATTTTCGTTGTAATTCGTTGCATTCCTCGTTTGGAATATTTAACGTTGACATTTTTCGTACTCGTTGGTCGAGAAATTTAGATTTTATATCACGATGAAAGAAATGAGATTTTAATTAATAATAATTATTATTAATACATATTGTGCATCTACATCGTCAACCGCAGTAAAGATGAGCCATTCCTAGATGGAAACATTCGCTACATGATAAATTCTTGCGCAGAACCCACCCTCAACATCTCAACATCCCTCAACATTGTCGATAGGAAAAACGTCATCGTTAGGCAGTGCTACCTTACAGATCTTCAACAATATAAAGTCAAGAAAGAAGTCGGCCAGATCCTATACCAACAAGAGGGGTTCCAAAATCAACAGAAAGTACGCATGGAAGACGAACTACTGTAAAGATTTATTACTCCATGTCCAACATCGTCGCCGTCTAGATCAGAGGAAAGGATTAGCGATGTACCCAAGAACGATTTCTACAGCTGGTGGCTCTCTATGAGAACATGAATTCAATAAATAGACCCAGAATACCTAAGCTTAGAAATGTCAACAAAGCACGTGACATAATATACAGTGCTACTGGGCGAGTGAGAAGTGTAGCGTATATCTTTTTTTATAACCGGCCGGTGTCTACTCTACACATACGGTATAATAATATTTGGTGACATATTTGAACTTATGGCGGAGGAGCGGGTAATAATATAATTTTCATAACTCGCGTATTGTTAGTAAAGTCTGATATCAATAACTAATAGCATATCACCTAAGAACTATTTTTTCATGTACCCTTATCTGCACTTCCTGCAAAAAAGTATACACATATATGTATTAGCATAGAAAGAATATAAAATGACCGATTAAATTAAATTATTTGAAATTAAAATGTTTTACTGTTACTTTTTGCAGTACAGTTTAAAACCACAGCATTTAAAAAAAACTGTACGTTTTCCACCAAACACTGAACTACTATACTTTTCTCAACGCGCGTTTCGCCAACTAAGTTGGCATCTTCAGGAGAAAATTAAAATTTTTATTTTTTTCAGTTTCAATCTTCTCGTTCGGTGGTCCGTGATAAACGTCCAGTTTTTTGTTTCTACGCCGAAGGTTCCAATACCCACTCCAGAATAGTATTTTTTTAATGGAGAATGAAAAATACTTTCAAATGAGGTATTACAAACTCGTACTTCCAATTTAAAAGTTTGGGGGTTGCAAGTGTTGAATTTAAGGATGAAATTTTTATGTTGCAGAATGTCGTTTCAGCATCAAAAATTGTCGTATCTCGTTGTTTATTTTATAAATATTATCGGTAAGGTCCAGGAAAGTATGCTGTCACGCAGAGCCAGCACTATACAACTCTATGATAATTAAAGTATAAACCGTATTTCTTAAGCGCATATTTCTTGCCCCAGTATACCCACGCCACTGTGCATGCGTAGAATGTTATCCCGAACGAAGTCTTCGCGGGAACCCGGGACTTGACACGCATTGAAAACAATTTTTTGTCGCGAGTTAGTCACTCGTGAATTCGTGTACTATATTTACATGTTACCTGATTTTGTATGGATTTCTGCAATAAATGCACAGTCGTTACCATTTGTGAATATACTTGAAAATATGATTGAAAATTACAAGGATTTTACAATAGACAGATCACATATTTTATGTATTCCTTGCAATCGTCGATATATGTATATTTCGGGATCGCTCAGAGTGTAAAAGACATTTAGATTCGAATATCCATCAAAAAATATACCTGGTACGGTTAGAAAAGAGGAATTTTGGTTTGATTTGTGCATAATGTTTTGCGCTTGTAGCCTTGCGTGGAACGTGGTCGACAGTATTTACTTTAGACGTTTTTTTGACAAATATGTATCCGATTTTCCATTACGTAGTAGCCATACATTGCGTAAAACATAAGACATAACAGAAGCCATATCAACATGTCATGGGAAATAGGAAAGAAGACATACGTACCTAATAAATGTATGTAGCTGACAATGGATTGTGGAAACAACAGATTTTTCGGTAATAAGGTCGTTAATGCCCCCGATATTGATAGCTAATAAACGGGTTTTGCAAACAGCGGCTGAAAGTATAGAAATAGTAGTAACACGTGCATGTACTGATATTAGTGACAACAAAAAAATGTTACGTACATACAACTGTGCGAAATTCGTGAAAATAATGTGCGTGTTGTGTCGTCCTCTGTCCGTGTGAATTATTTTGAATTTGCAGCTTTAACTTCAGTAGATGTGGAACGATCATTTTCCTTCCACAATCTCATATGTCATCTTCCGTCAATAACATGACGGATTACGAGTCCGGCACTGTGTTACAACACACATTAGGAACCCTAATGATCAATAATTGAGATACTGAATTTATTCCACACTCAATATATTTGTATGTGACTAAAAAAATAAACAAGATAATGCACGGGTGTATATTCAGCCAAAATGCATAACCCTGTATATCTGTTCGCGTTGTGTCTGTTGCGTCTCGGTCCGGGTATCGGCCGTCGCGTCCCGAACTTCGAATTTACGGAGGGCAATAAAGACGTGAGCCTTAATTAGGCATTAGGCTAAATATCCAGTCACGACGTGGTGCAACGCGTGACGGAATCCTCCGGTGCGCCGGATTCCGGTAGCCGGGATCCCACGGCGGGGCCCCGCTGCGACAGTAGGGGCCCCCGCTGATGCGACACCACATCGATCGTCGCCTCGGGCCCTCGCACACCCCGCCGCAAAATGGTCGACACATTCACAATATCTCGCTCGCCGCGCCACCAGGAGTCCTTGCCAGGACTCCGTTCCGGTTTTAAGCGAACATCTCGCCTCGCCGGGGTTTTATTGTAACACGTCTCTACGCGACGTTTAAATGGAACGGCTAAAAATGGAGCATGTCCGGGAAAAAAAGCTGCCAAAGGAATCACTAATTCCACTAATACATATAACACAGGCCGACAAGATTTTAACCCAGAAATCAGAATATATTTTTCCGAAGGTTTTCGATGCGCTGAATCCAAATCTCTCAATTGGCTCTGGTTTTCGAGATATCCTAACCTAAAAGTGCACAAAAAAGCAATTTTGGCCTATATTTGAGGTTATATAGCATCGCAATTTTTTTCTCAAAAAACTATGAATAACTTAAAGTACATGCCTTGCCTTTTTAAATGACGTCGAGTTTACTCAAATATCTTTTTTTTTCGCTGCGATATCGCATTTTGAAATGTTTAAGTTTGTGAATTTCTCTATAATTGAAAACCTATTAAGGATCGCGTGTACATCAAACAGTATATTGGTTTTTTGATTAGGAAACACTAAAAATGTTTCAGATCCAAGGTCAGATTTCCAAAAATTTCCTCGAAAATTTTAAAAGATAAAAACCAATCAACTGTTTGATGTACACGCGGTCTTTAATGGGTTTTCAAATATAGAGAAATTCACAAACATAAAAATTTCAGAATGCGATATCTCGACGAAAAAAAAAAGATAATTGAGCAAACTCCATGGCATTTAAAAAAGCAAGGCTTGTAATTTAAGATGCTGTTTATAGTTTTGTGAGAAAAAAAAATGCGATGCTACATAACCTCAAATATAGGCCAAAATCGCTTTTCTGCACTTTTAGGTTAGGATATCTCGAAAACCAGAGCCAATTGAGAGATTTGGACCTCAGATTCGGATTCAGCGCATCAAAGCCCTTCGGAGAAATAAATTCAGGTTTCTGGGTTAGAGGATCGGCCTAATTTTGTCGACCTGTGTATCTTTTCCACATATAATTATACCTGCTGAATCTTTAAAAACAGTTGTATTTATATTTTGGCTATTTATTAAAATAACTGAACGAAACTTACGCAGTCTTTCAATTAATTGGATAATCTTCCTGTAATTGCATGTACAGGGTGATCGATTTATCATAGTAAGTGAGTTTTTCTCGGAAACGGCGTAGAGAAATTAATTTTTGTAAACGGTAAACCACTTTTACTCACCTTTACTCAGAATTCAAGTAAAAATAAAAAATATCTTAACCGCGCTAAGCGTCGCGACCCCTCAAAAAAAAATTGTTTAGTAAGATATCTTTTTTACTTTACCATTACAAAGGTATATTAAGTATGAGTTCTTTTTATATTTAATATTTTTTGTATTTTGAATATTTAAAAAGTTATGGCTCATTTATTGTTGAGTGCACTATCTGTTTTTTTTTCATGAACTGCTAGCTAAATGAATTTAATTTCTGTATGAGAATGTGTCGGTTTACTTGCTTTTACTAAAAATTAAGACGGAATTAAAAAATATAGCTTAATGATGCTAAGCATCGTGATGTCGATTTTTTTTAGCAAAATGCCAACCTGTTTTTTATACTTTATTTATTTCAAAAATTATGGTTGATTTCCGGATTAATTACTTTATAGTTAAAACAAAAACTACTATACTTTTCTCGACGCGTGTTTGGCCAACTAAGCATATTCTCAGCAACGTTTTCTATTCAGTTTTAATCTTCTCCTGAAGATGCCAACTTAGTTGGCGAAACGCGCGTCGAGAAAAGTATAGTAGTTCGGTGTTTCATGAAAAACGTCCAGTTTTTTGTTTCTACGCCGAAGGTTCCAGTACCACTCCAGGATACTTTAGAGTTAATATTGCAAAATTTGGAATTGAATTTTCCGACGCTATTGCTCGTTCAACATATACATAATACATAAGTAAATATGTTTTATTTACAACAAAAGATATATGTAGTAAACCTAGTTTTTGATAAAAAATTAATTTAATATAGCTGAAGTTAAATTTGATGTTATATTTTCATTTCTATTGAAAAATTCAATATGGTGACCATGAAAATTCGAAAAGTAAGTAGGATTTTTGAGATATTCTAACCTAAAAGTGCAGAAACGCCGTTTTTTACATTTTTGAGTTTATAAATGTAGCATCGTCACTTTTTACTAGTACTAGTAAAAAGTGAGTACTAGAAAAAAGTTACTAGTACTAGTTTACAAGCACTAGTCTTACTCTTCCAAATTCTGTTGAGTTTGTGCAAATATCTTTGTTTTCGCCAAGATATGTTTCTTAATTTAAATATGCCATTTGTTTTGCCAAAATAAATTGTTTAGACAAGTTGTTTAAACTATTGGTTTAAAAAATGTATTGCATATATCACTTTTTTTTAATTAATACCAAAATCGCATTCTAAGACTAGAAACATATTTATAATATTGAAAGTCAAAAACCACAAATCCTCCTTGAACCCATAAACCCCTAACCAAAATATCCCTATAACGTGAAAATTTCAAAATGCGATATCTCGGCGAAAAAAAAAAAGTTATTTGAGCAAATTCGTTTTGAGCAAAACGGCATTTGAAAGAGGAAGACTTGGGACTTGTACAATAAGATCCCATACATGTTTTTTTGAGAAAAAAAATCGCGGTGCTGCATATCCTCAAATGTGTCAAAAAAGACAGTGTTTTTGCACTTTTAGGTTAGGATATCTCGAAAACCTGACGTGATAGAGCAATTCTGATTGGTATTCAGTTTTCAAATTACTTCGGAAACAACTATTCATTGTTCAGCGGCTAAAAATTTTTAAAATTTTGCAGGGTAGTGGAATTATCAAATAACACAGCTACACAAAAAAAATCAAGATCCTAGATATTGACCTTAGTAGCCCCATGTATATTTCGACGCTGAATTCGAATTCAACCTCAAAAAAGTCGATACACCCTCAAAATTTTGAGATTAGGGGTAAGAAATCAAAATTTGACAAAATACGCAATTTTTATTCTAAGAATATATTTTGGGGGGTTTTCGAGGGTGATGATTTCAAATTTCAACATGTCAAAAACAGGAAATGTACCCCAGCGGTGAAAATCGAGTATAACAGAGGTTGAAGGGGTGCGAAAATGTTTACAGCAAGCTCCCAGCAGCCCAATGGTTGATTGCTGATAAGGAAACTAATACAGCCTTTTGACACGACCTGTATCGCTATTACAGGTCCGATCATAACGAAGAAAATGAAAAAAGAAACAACAAAAAACAACAAAAATAAAAACTTCAACAACAAAAATAATAGTAATAACAACAAGAACAACAATAATAACAAGACCATCAACAAAAACAACAAGAACAACAACAACTGCTACAATATGAACAACATAAAAAACAACAACAAAGAAACAAAAATTAACAATGTATCCATTATACTTAAAAAAAACTGGCCTCAGCGAAAGGAATTCGCAATCGGGCAAATACTATCATAGAAAGTCGGTTAGTTGATCACAGTAAAATTCTGCTTCCACCACTTCATATCAAACTTGGCGTAAATAATTATTTTGTCACATAAACATTTTCGCACTCCCTTCAACCCCTGTTATACTCGATTTTCATCTGTGGGCTACATTTCCTGCTTTTGGCATGTTAAAATTTGAAATCAGCAACCTCGAACACCCAACGAAATATATTCTTGGAGTAAAAATTGCGTATTTTGTCAAATTTTAATTTCTTACCCCTATCTCAAAATTTTGAGGGTGTATTGACTTTTTTGAGGTTGGATTCGAATTCAGCGTCGAAAAATACGTGTGGATACTAAGATCAATATCGAGGATCATATTTTTTTTGTAGCTGTGTTTTTTTACATCCTGGAGTGGGTACTGGAACATTCGGCGTAGAAACAAAAAACTGGACGTTTTCCACGAAACACCGAACTACTACACTTTTCTTCACGTTGGCATCTTCAGGAGAAGATTAAAACTAAATTCTAGCCTACACACTTGCACTGAACCGTAACTGTCTTTGTTTATCAGAGCAAACAGTGGACTGGTGGGTATCGGACCATTGTTCTTATTCATACTACTGTTATACTTAATGATTTCTAAACTTTCAAAAGCATCCAACTGTCTACTGTCTGTTACATTTCTAATTAATTTTAAATTATTTATGTCTATCCTATGGTTGTTGTCAAAAGCGTGTTGGGCAACACAAGATTTTTTCTGCTCTGCCTTATTTGAAATGAGCCATGTGTTCTTTAAATCTAGTCAAAATAGATATTTTTATTTGCCCAATATACTTTTGATCACAATCTTTACAACTTATTTCGTATATTCCTGACTTTTCGTTATTGTCGATTTTGTCATTGGGGTTACCCAAAAGCGTCTGTAGTTAATTTTTAGAATTATAAACCAAATTGATATTAATATTTTTAAAAATTTTATCTACTCCGCGGGTGAATTTAGGTTCATATGGTAACAAAGCAAATTTCGATTTGTCAGTATCTCTACGAAAAGTCGTGGAATTGTACAGGGTTCTCTTAAATGTATGATTCCTTATTAACTTATCTATTAAATGGATTGAGTAACCGTTATTCTTAGCTATATTCTTAATTAATTGTTTCTCATGTTCAAACCTCTCTTTACTGAGGGGGAAATTTAACAAACGGTGAATTAGTAAATTAAAACTTGCCATTTTATGTTGAAAAGGATGGTGTGAATCATTGGGAATATATCTAAGAGTCGCGGTTTCTTTCCTATATACATCAAACTCTAACTTATTTTCACTATTTCTAATAACTAATACATCTAAAAATGGTAGCTGTTCATTGTGTTCCACTTCATATGTCAATTTTATGGTAGGGAAACGGTTATTTAATTTGGCAACAAAATTATCTAAACTAATTGCTTTTGCATTAAATACTGCGAAGATGTCGTCCACATACCTGAACCAAACTCTAGGGAAATACTCGAATTTATCTTTTACTTCTGTCTCAAATTTACTCATAAAAAGATTTGCAATGAAAGGCGACAAGGCGTTACCCATTGCCTCAACAACATGAGGGAACGGCAATAACATTTAAGAGAACCCTGTACAATTCCACGACTTTTCGTAGAGATACTGACAATTCGAAATTTGCTTCGTTACCATATGAACCTAAATTCACCCGCGGACTATATAAAATTTTTAAAAACATTAATATCAATTTGGTTTATAATTCTAAAAATAAACTACAGACGCTTTTGGGTAACCCCAAATACAAAATCGACAATAACGAAAAGCCAGGAACATACGAAATATGAAAATGTCCATTGATGAAAACGTCGTTTTTTTTTTTTTAATTTTTACAGTTTGGTCGTTGAAACCAACCTTCACCATCTTTTAGGATTTGCTCCGAAAATACGGATTCAATATAGATCCAGATCATCGTTTAGCGATCGGCTAGGGACACACTTAGCGTAATTAGTCATCGCGAGAGCGCAGGAAACATCAAGGGCGTACCCTGCCGCGTTTTAAACCCAACTTAAATCCTCATGTAAATGTAAATTAAATAAATGGAGATCTTTGGCGGGACCGAGAAGGAGGCACCGTATCGTTAATATGGTCATTTGTAATTGAAACAGCTCTTTGTAGTGCATACCTATTATACGCAGTTGTGTGTGTGTTTTAAAAAAGCGACCCCGCTCCAATCACCGAGGGGAACCCCTTCTATAATCGCATATTGAATTGTCATTCATCAAAGGAAGGGGCTTTAGCCAAACAATTTAGAACCCGCTTTTCATACGTCGAATAATCGTAATTTTGGTTTTTAATTTTAGAGGGCCCAGTTGTGCAGGCGATCTCGTTTAAGCATACGATAGCAGGTTTGTTTTCAACGTGACGCGACATCATTGTTAATGTGTTAAAGTTGATCAACATTTACCTCTTTATACCGGATGACCACGAATTGACGCTCGCCCCTACATTTTCTTGGTCTTACAAGATATGAATTTCAAAGGGCATGTCAAATAACGCCTAAATATGTATTAATGAGGGCTATCGCGTATGACTTCGCCGCTAGAGGCGCTAGTGTGGCGTGAGGTCTCCGAAAGATCAAATGTCAGTTTGTGGTGGATTACTCGGGTTTATTTTTAATTAGAATAATGTGAATATTTTGCAATACGTGAGATTAATTATGGCAAATATGAGTTACGGGTCAATGAATGCCAGTTCTTTAAAAGCGGAGCTAAGAAAAAGACGTGCAAAATTAAACGGGTTGAAAGAACAGTTAATTTAGAGGTAAATTTGTTTACTGTTTACAAACACATTTTTTGTCAAAAGAATGCTTATTTACCGAGGTTACAGCTATGTTTTTTCTTTTTACAGACTTCAAGAATATGATAGAAATAATAATTTTATTGGAAACTTATGTCCTCCTTTTTTCCGAACAAAACGGGACTGCGCAACATTGCGGCATGTTCGATATTTTTACGGTACGGTTTTAAGGTATTAAATATGTTTTAAATGTAAACTTTGGTTTCACGCCCGTAGTAACAAACTTTGACAGCTATACTTCAGGACCTTACTCGACAGTGGCGCCAACTGGTGAGTACAAAAACGGTAGCCCTCATTCGACCGATTTAGCATTATCTGTCGCTACCGGTTTCACCTGAAATGATGATAACTTTGAATTTTTAAATGGAACATATATACTGTATATTTTTACATTTTTGGGTTCAAGAGGTCATTTTGTATACAACTATGGCATATTGAGATAAAAATATTAATGAATGACATTTTTATGGGCAAATATGATATTTAATCTAGGTGGACGTGACCCCAAAAAAATATTTTGTTTTGCTTCAATAAATAGACAGCCACACAAAAAAAAGTTTCTCAACCCTGGGGTCCCACTATGTGTACAATATGTTTTTGAGGTCGCTGAATCCGAATCCAGTTTCATCCCAGCACGTCTGGGTTCGGCCATAACCTCAAAAAACCCTCAAATTTGCTATATCCGTTAAAACCACAAACCCTATGGCTCCGAAACCTCATAATCCTATAATACAATAACCAAATGACCCCACAACCTAATAACTCCATAACCACATAACCCCATAACCCCATAATCACATAACCCCATAACCCGATAAAAAGGTTTCTGACGTGGGGGTCTGACTATGTGTACAATATGTTTTTGGGGTCGCTGAATCCGAATTCGGGGTCAGTTTCATCCAAGCACGTCTAGGTTCGGCCATAACCTCAAAAACCAGCCTCAAATTTGCTGTATCCGTTAAAACCACAAACACTATGGCTCCGAAACCTCATAATCATATAATACAATAACCCAATGGTTGTACATTACGTTGGATTACAGCATGTACATGTACATAATACACAGTCGGAGTTCTGGCATTCCCAGATTCATTAATTTATTTACAGATCTATTTGTTTATAGATTTTTTATGGTGTATATTTGCTTGATACATAACTGTAAAATCAGTTTCATTGTGAGAGATTGCGTTACATGATTACAGCATCGAGTTATAGGGTTATGTAATTATGTGGTTATGTGGCTGTGGGGTTATTTGGTTATTGTATTATAGTATCATGAGGATTAAGAGCCATAGAGTTTGTGGTTTTACGGATATGGTGAATTTCAGAGTGTTTTTTTGAGGTTATGGCCGAACTCTAACGTGCTGGGATAAAACTGACCCCGGATGCAGATTCAGCGACCCCAAAAATATACAGTACACATAGTGAGACCCCCACGTCAAAACTTTTTTTTTACCGGGTTTTAGGGTTATGTGATTATGGGGTTATGTGGTTATGTGGCTATGGGGTTATGGAGTTATTAGGTTGTGGGGTCAGTTGGTTATTGTATTATACGGTTTGTGGTTTTAACGGATATAGCAAATTTGAGGGTGTTTTTTGAGGTTATGGCCGAACCCAGACGTGCTGGGATGAAACTGATTTTGATTCAGCGACCCCAAAAACACATAGTACACATAGTGAGACCTCCAGGCCAGAAACTTTTTTTTTTGTGTGGCTGTGTTATCCAATAAGGCTTGCAGTTCCTAATCCTCGAACTTTTTTGGCGGATTTCCGTGTTCCTTGTCGTTGACGTCAAAATCTCCACATTTGAATCGTTTAAACCACTCTTGACAGGTTCTTAATGAAGGAGCATTGTTGCCATAAGCGCTAGAGAGCATTTGATGAGCTTCGGTAGCGTTTTTCTTGAGGTTGAAGATGAAAAGCAAGGCTTCCTGCAAATGAGACTTTCCAGGCACAACGGTAGACAATTAAAGAGCACGAAATAAAAAATACACATTAGCTTATATTTCAAGAATCAAATATGAGTAGATAGCGTTTAAGACGCAGAACACGATGGAAAACAATGCAATACATAAAAGTTACTTTATTCAAATAACAAAATTAATTTCAAAAAAACGCGCACTCATACTTGCGCATCAATTACATACCTATCGCTTATGTCATTCAGACACACCGACACACTGACTGCCTTTTGTGCCTCTTGTGACGTTCGATTGACGCGATGATTCACCAGCTATCATACAGACTAGAGAACATATCGACGATACGTTTTTATGTGACAGACTGTATGTCATAGTATCGAAACATAAAAAGCTAAAATACGCGAATGCAATAAAAATACAAAATTAAAATATCAGCAGAACAATTCCTTCTTTATTGAAAATTTCGAAATTAAATTAAATTAGAAATTCCATGCCGAATAAAAGAAAATAAAGGGTAAGTAACTTCAACACAGCGATCTCGATAAGCGAACTTTATCTCCCTGTTACACTCAAATAAATTAACGTTCCCTCTGACTTTATTATAGAGAAAATTGCTTCTCTATACAAGTTTGTTTATTGTTTTCCATTCGGCGAAGAGTTCCTCGGAAATATGCATATTAAAGGAACAAATGAAAAGTGAAGTAAGCGAAAAGGAATGAGACATAATTAACTTATGCTCAACAATGCCGCAGATACTCGGCTCAAAAATAACATTAAATATTTTTTGATACTTCTTTCATATAAGACAAACTTAAGTCTAAAACAATATTTAAATAAAGTATTTACTAGGCGCATCAACAAGCGTAAAGAACGAAGGAAAACTAAAATCAGTGGCGGTGCATCCATCGGTTCAGATATGCAGTGGCCACTCAGCCAAATTATATAAAATAACGCTAATATGTACATACAGTGTCCGCCATAAAGTTGGAACCAAATGGGATTTTTTTATATTGGAGTTTGATAAAAACTTTTTGTGACAGTCACTTCTGCTTCCAAAATACTTAAAATGTGCCAATTCAAAAGTTGACAGCTAAAATTTCGCAACTGTTTGTGATTTTCCAAAAAAAAATATTTGTGGAAATTTTGTGATTTTCCAAAAAAAATCTTTAACACTTCAAAGCAGTATAAAGTCTGTCTGTTTTTTATTAAACTTTATTTTGTTAGTACAAAAATGGTTTTAATTACAATTTGGCTATCTTAACACGAAACTACTACTTAAAAATAACAATTATATTAGGACACTGTAGATACAGTGTGGAACAGCCAAATGGAATAAATTCAGTAGCTCCATTATTATCCATTTTTTTAGAAAATCCTGAGACACTTCAATATCTAATTCTAAAATTACATCTTGCGACGTAAAAATGTCATCCCTAAATTCAACCCCCTCAGGTAGAACCCCTAAATTTTCAAATTGAAAGTAGGGGCTTGTGATACTTCATTTGAAAGGTATTTTCATTCTCTATTCAAAACTGCTATGGTTTTAACTTTGATTGCAGAAATTAACAAGAAATAAAGTTTATTCAGCGTAGGAAATTCGTTATATTAAAATAAAACTTTTATAAGTACCTAACACTATTTGTCAATTTTAGGTTCTGAAATGTTAATAATAACAAAAAAATAAATGTCTGTAATTGCCGACATTCCTTACTATAAGATAAAAAAACACGATAAAAAAAGATAGAACACGAACGCAGGCCGAAGTCGTTCGCCTATTTCAAGAAATATATCCGGAATTGCCGCCGATATCTCAATGTACCGTAAGTAAAATAGAGAAGCAGTTTCGGGAACGTGGACATGTGCGGCAGCTAAAGAAAAGTCCTCCCAATAAACTCAGTGATGATCAGAAATTGGATGTAATGCTTATGCTTGAAGAAAATCCACATACCTCAAGTCGTCAAACAGCTTCAGCATTAAATATCAGCCATTTCTCGATTCTTCGCGTATTGACAGAAAATCAGATGCATCCATATAAACTGGTACCAACTAATGAGCTCGCGGAAGACGATTTTGATAGACGAATTCTCATTTGTGAACAAATGATGCAAATGATAGATGACAATACTTTACAAATAGAAAATGTTTTATTTTCGGATGAATCTACATTTACACTTCACGGCCATGTTAATCGCCAAAACTGCCGTGACTGGTCGAGAGAAAATCCTCACTGGATGAGGGAACTACACACGCAAAACACTGAGAAAGTTAATGTGTGGGCAGGAATAATTGGAGAAAATATCATTGGTCCCTTCTTCATTGACGGCAATTTGAATGGAGAAACTTATTTAGCGCTGTTCCAAAATAATGTTGTACCGACGAAGGCAAACTTGTATCCAGCTGAAGAAAACCCACAACTTCCAGGTAATGCAATATGGTTCCAGTAGGATGGTGCACCAGCACATTACGAAGTCAATATCCGGCAATATCTCCACACAATCTTTCCAAATCGCTGGATAGGGAGACGTGGTGCTGTAGAATGGCCTGCACGATCACCTGATCTCACGTCGTTAGACTTCTTCCTATGGGGATATGGAAAAAGTATGGTCTACAAAACCAAACCTGACGATTTAGCTGACTTAAGAAGAAGATAACACTTGCAATTAGGTCGATTACCCCACAGATATTAACTAACGTTAGAAGACCTATATTTACGTCTAGGATGCTGCCAAGATGCTGAAGGCATGCATTTTGAACATCTGCTGCATTAATGATTTGTTTTTTATTTTAATGTAACAAATTTCCTACGCTGGAGAAACTTTATTTTCTTGTTAATTTCTGCAATAAAATTTAAATTCATAGCAGTTTTGAATAGAGAATCAAAAGACCTTTCAAATGAAGTATCACAAGCCCCTACTTCCAATTTGAAAATTTAGGGGTTGTAGCTGTCACCTGACAATTTAGGGATGACATTTTTACGTCGCAAGATGTCATTTTAGAATTAGAAATTGACGTGTCTCAGAATTTTCTAAAAAAAATGCATAATAATGGAGCTTCTGGATTTATTCCATTTAGCTGTTCCACACTGTATATCATTATAATAGTGGTATACAGCAGATCTATTAAAATAACGCCTCGTACGGCATTTGTATCCTCCACTAAGCATATATCCGAAGCTAAGTCGTATCTAAACGACGCTTTGATTTTAATATATCTGCTATACATACATATATCAGTACTATAATCATATACCTACGGTGTGCTACTAAATAAAATATAAAAGGCAATAAAGCAAATAAAGGCCATTATGTGTTTCATTTAGTTTAGGAGTATTACAAGCATTTTAAGTTTTGCAATAAATACGTATCACTGTCATTTCTGATATCATATCACCAGAATTCGAAAAATAAATTCTGACTGACATCTTTCTCTGTCGTTTTCTGTGTTGTTTTCGCGTGTCTTCCAGTGTTGTTGGTCGTATTCTAAACATTATTTATTTTATAACCTCAAAACCGAAAATCCGCTGGGTTCAGATCAGGCGATCTTGGTGGCTATGTGGTCTGCTTATACCATGACCTTGAAAAACAGCAATTAACAAGTATTTAACTGGTTGGTGTATATGCGGGTCTGTTCCATCCTACATCCTGCCAATTATGTTTTCAGTTACATTCTTTTTTTTACTACTGGAATCTCATAAGTGGAATTTCACAATCTCTTACATTTGCAGGTATTGTTCACTAGTAACAGTAACTGTTACAGTTATGAGTTCGTCACTCTGTGTTTCCACGAAAAATATGAACTAATTATGAAATTATCTGTGAAACTGCACCAAACAGTGACTTTCTTGTCGTGAAGGCCTTTCAGAATGATTGAATTTTCTGTTGACCACATTCGACCCTTTTGAGTATCGGCTCCACTTTAAGAGAAAAATGGACCTCACCTGTCTATAAATTAAAACATAAACTTGGGTTCAACTTCAGTCTGAACCACTGTCTATTCGCAATGAAAAATTTTACCTGATTAACAAATCTGCCTTCTAAGGATACATTTTGGGATTTTGTGCACAATTTTTAAAATCATATTTGCAATTGTTTTGATACTAATTTATTGTATTTACACTACTAATTGCTAACGGATGAGTATTGGCTATGTTTTGATTTTCCTGAAGAACTACAACTGAAACCACTAACCTATGATTTTCCCTTATTTCAGGAGTTTAATGAAAACCCTATTTTCTCAAATTTGCTAGTCAAATTACAGTACACTTTCATTTTACGGGGGCCTGCTCTCAACCCCATTCACATACTTTCAATTTCCTAAAACTGCATAAGAGGTTAAAATATATCCCTGACTTTAAGATAACCTTATTTTTTGCATTTGAGAAACAAATTGAACACCCAGGTGAAAATTGCACAAGCCCCTGCTGCAAAAAATATTAAATAAAATACAATTTATTTAGCAACTAACCTTCCTTATTGGATAACAATTTACCTCATCCAAATCCATAAATTCGTGAAATTTTCGTATGCACCATAGTCTTACAGGTATATAAAGTTGTGAAACTCCAAAATAATAAATCTTTCCAGTTACTGCGTTTCCAATTACAAAGCTAATTATGAATTATAAAAATTGTTCACAATCACCAGCAAGGATAATTTTTGTTTCTTGGACACTCTGTATGTTTAAGTCGTACTTACACCACCTATGTGACTGCAAATAACCTGTAGTAAACTTAAATTCGAGAATTACAAGCACGTTACTTGAAAACCGCCGTCGAGATTGTAAAGTACGAATTGTTTTCCACAGAAAATTACTCCACGGTTGACTGGCTCGACATGTGTTGAATTAACGGCAAAAGTAATGGGATAAAAGCAATTTCAGAAGTAAACTAAAGTGAACTAAAAATAAAACCTCATGATGTACGCGTTGTCTTTGTACACCTTGCTATACTTGCTTTGGATAATTCCAAACCATTCTAATTTATTGATGGAATATTGTTCCTTCAGCCCACATTACAGTCTCTTGCTCTTAGTGATACAACTGTCTTGATTCGTATAGTTCCTAGGCCTAAATCGAAATTAAAATATGAGGAAAATAGTTCACTGTTCGTCGAACCACTATTGTTTAGAAGCCGCTGGTTTTGTACTATTGTAGCCGTCGAGTATGAGTTCTCCTGATTTAGCATTAACACAACACCGGAGAACAGCATCAGTAGAACCCTTTAGATCGTTCCGTTAGTTCCAGGCTCTACAAAATTCAAGAATATTTTAATATCCTTAATGAGTCAATCATACCATAGAAATTGACACTAGAAACCGCTGTATTAGAAATATAGTATAGGGTTTTTGTTTATGTTTGATACCAATAATACAGGGTTTATTATGCGAAATAGAAGAAACTTATTGTATAAAAATTTCAATAAATGTTATCAATTAAACATCGATGACAAATTGAAACACGCGGTGTGTTTTTTTAGTTTCCTGAAAGAAACGTTCCTCTAATTTCAAAAATGTCATATCACTTGTTCTTTTTCAGTTACATTGGTATTTCAATTAGTATTAATTTCTTTTTTTAGATTTTCATATGTAATTAAAGTCAGTATTCTTTTTATTTAATTGAAAACGATAATACAGCATGCACTTTTTTTATTCTTTTACATACACCTACAGGGTAAACCATAAAAAATACAAAAAAAGTTTTATAATGCTGGACGTATCTTTTAGCATCATCCGAAAAAAAAAACAAATGAACAACAAAAATGACAATATAACTTTTTCATCTGCAAATATCATCAAAATATTTCGAAGCAAGAATTAGACTTCTTTTTAGACCTTTGAGAATAAAAACAACAGTATTTATTTATAAACGTCAAAATGCAACGCTTAGAATATAGTTATTTGTTTTTGTTAATGTTAATGACAATCTACAGCCTGACAGTTCCAATAGAATTAATTACTAAACTTTAAATTTAAATAATTTGCTTTAACTTTTCGATTAAATGCCAATAAAACATATATGAAATAAAGGGGCTAGTTCTTGCAGAAGAGTAAAAATATACAGGATGTTCCATTTGATGTCCAATTGATGATTTTGATAACCTTAAAAGATCAAGAAAAACTGAAAGTTTATATAAAAAGTTTGGTTTCTGTTTTATATAATAAACCCTGTAGGTAGATGTGAAAATATAAATGCAAACCCTATCCACACGAAACAAAAAAAATACAAAAACATAAATTCACAACCAATTCGTATGACAATTCTACAAAAAAATGTTAAACGCCGATAGGTATTGGTCTGGAATTAACAGAAATATCATTTTTGCGGATCGGAACAAATCTCTTTGAAAGTAGGTATTGGGAAATATTGAAAATGTGTGAAATTTAATAAACTGGTTTAATAGCGTTTCATTTACCCGAACAGAATGAGAATACGAGATGGTAACACTCCACAGGACAAAATTATAAGCAATGGGGAAAATCAATTTTTCAAAATTTAAAAAGTGTACATACATACCGTAAAAATTATAACTTAAAAAAGCTATCCTGAAATGATATTATTATTTTAATTTACCGCATTGAAAACACAGGCCCACAAAAAAATATTTTTTTTGACTATGAATAAGAACATAGTTTTTCTTTGTATTTTTTGACGCTGAATCCAAATCCGGTGTCCGTTTAACTGTAGCACGTCAGGATCAAGGTCATTTCAAGATCAAATCGCGAAATAAAAAAAAATAAAAGAGAATATCATATATCTTTATGTTTCTGGGGTTGCTGAATCCAAATCCGGTGTCCGTTTAGTGGCAGTGGTCATCATCTCCAGCATCCTCTGGGGTAGCAGGCATTCTATATGCACGCACATGCACACAGTTACGCACACATGCACATACATACGCACACAAGTACACACTCACGCATACACGCTTTTATACACACGCGTGCATTCGCGCACACACGCAAAAGTGTGTGTCTGGTTGAAGGAGTCTAAACACGTTTATTCAATGATTCATTCACTGATTTTCAGTAAGATGATTACTATGTAGTCAGACGATATTCAGTAAGGTGGCTACGAAAATTGGTATCAACTCATCTAATGTACAGGATACACGGACTTAGATATCTTTTACCTTAACAAATAATAGCAATACATTCACGAAACCAAAAATCCTTAACCACATTTCCCCAATACAGCCTAAGTACATGATGAAAATGAGATCATTTACGGTCTTCTATCATGGGTTTCAGATTTGGATTCAGCAACTTTAAAAACATAAAGACGCAAACTTTTGTCTCATTAATACGTTTTTTAGTGATTTAACCTTGGAGTGCCCTTCGAAGTCGCGTGATATGGTAAGAATAACATCAGATTCTAATTCAGCGATCCCAGAAACATAAAGATATATGGGTTTATTCTCTTTTAAGCCTTTATTTCGCGATTTGACCTTGAAATGACCTTGATCCTGACGTGTTGCGGTTAAACGGACACCGGATTTGGATTCAGGGTCAAAAAATACAAGGAAAAAATATGTTCTTATCCATAGTCAAAAAAAAAAAATTTGTGGGCCTGTGAAATTATTTTAAATAAATAACAGTTTTTATTGTTGACCTATTAAATTTCTTCAATATTTCATAGGCCCATGATGAAAAATATTCAGACTATACATATATTATATGTTTCCCATGATTATAAAGTGGATCCCCCCATAAGGATGGTGAAATGCCCCCCTTTTTTTTTTTCTTCGCATGATGAAAGTGTTTCTTAGGGCTAATTATGAAAGGTAAACCGAATTTTAGGTCCAAAAAATTTTCCTCTCAGCTAGGTATGGAAAAAACCCTGTTTTTTTACGTTTTTTTTTTTTTTTCTCGGTTTTTAACTGTCGAAAAAATCTGAAAAAATTCATGAGTACAGAAAATATTATTAATTTTATGTAAATTTTTTTTCAAGCTCATTCAAGATCATTATGACCTCTAAAAAAAGTATTCAAACTTTAAAAATCCCATATATTTTAACCAAAAAAAGCTTCAGGCTCAGATTTTTAATATGTTATATTTTTAACTGTTTTTTACTACCTCAAATTTTTTCAGATTTTTTTGAGTGGTGGGTCATGCCCAAAAGTGCGAAAAATCAAAAATTTTGTCCGTGAAACGACTTAAAACGGCTTAAAAACATCATTTTATAGTGTCCTGATTTTTTTTTCTTGCACTAAAAGGACTCAAATGACTTCAAACAATTAAAAAATATGTTCACTAAAAATAGTAAGAAACAAAATTCCATTTATCGAAACTAGTAGTTTTTATATTTTTTAATTGTTTGAAGTCATTTAAGTCCTTTTAGTGCAAGAAAAAAATCAGGACAAAATTTTTGATTTTTCGCACTTTTGGGCATGACCGACGACTCAAAAAAATCTGAAAAAAACAGTTAAGAAACAGTTAAACGATTAAAAATATAACATGTTAAAAATCTGAGCCTGAAGCTTTTTTTTGGTTAAAAGATAGGGGATTGGACCTAAAAATTCGGCCTACCGTTCATAATTAGCCCTAAGAAACACTTTCATCATGCGAAGAAAATAAAAGGAAAAAGGGGCATTTCACCATATTCATGGGGGGATACCCTTTATGTCCATGTTAATGATGCGGGATGTTGCTGGAATCAGGGTTTTGCGTAGATTCTAAAACTTGGCTAATATATACAGTAGTTCCATTAAAAAAATACCAATCACATCATCACTCACAGATGGTTTATCCTGTATATTCAGTTACGTGAAAATACGGTAAATTAAAAAAATATATGTCGGGAAATTTCATTTTTTTTCTTGTTCAGCTAATTGAATTTATGCGCGACTTTAAGGACTGTATAGTAAAATGTCAACAAGACGTACATATTTCTTAACTAAAGAGACACTCAAAAAAAGAGGTCATCAAATCTGGCTATAAACGAGAGAGATAAAAATAGCGGTCACAGTCATCGAGACTGTTTTGACAAGAGACCGTTACATTATTTGTAAAATAAATAATAGCTGCCATATAATATGACGGACGGTTGACATGACGGAGCTGACGGTTTTTTCAGTATAAATCCTTTCTGTAAGAGGTGTAGAGTCATCACCTAAAAAGTGAAGTGGGTCCAATGCGTCGTTTTCAAGATATGGCTAACTGAAATATCACGCACCGCCACTGATGGAGCTCATGCGCATACTACAAGGGACACAATTAATTATATATGCGAATTTTTCGAAGATTGTATAATTAGTTTGAACAGCAAACCAAAATTTCCCCTATATCTTGTGATTTGTCCCCCTGTGATTTTTTTCCTGACCGTATCTAAAAATTCCATACCAAAATTGTTGAAACTTTTTGAAAACTGTTGGCGATATGGAAGACCTTCAGCAACGCATTGTCAATAAACTTGAAGAGATTAATGAAACACCATGGATACGTTATTCAACGCGTTATTGACTCATTTAAAATAAGAGCTGGAATGTATAAATATGATCATTTTCTTTGTGTCTCATTTTTTCGAAAACATAGTTTCTTTTTGAGATCAAGAAGTCTTTTATTTCTGTTTTTTATATACCCGGTAAAAGTACCCATCGCATGATGGGACAGCCTTGACGATTCAATGGGATTATAAACTTAAGATTAAGAATACAAATACGTCTTTTTTATTGGCCAACTTTGATGTCGTTTTATTTGGATGGCTCTTGATTTATGTAGATGTGAAATTTTCTTACCAAATCTCCATGTACTTGATTTTATCAGCATAAATTTCTTCTGGGTTCCAATGTTTATTCAAATTATCACTCATTTTCGTCTCGACGGATAATTTTCACAACATTTAACATCTCGAAAAAAATTTGGTAATATTTCAAGCACTAGGGAAGTCACTAGTGAAAATATTAATACTTACGACTCATATTTCAGGCGTATTTCCAACTTTAGTTTAGAAAACGCCGTATATGTATTGGATATTGTAAAGTAAAATAAAATAAAAGACTGTGAGTACTTTGCCACATGGCACAAACCAACATTAGAAGAGACATTGTGTGGCCGAATTACTACCTATGCTCGCAGTAGAAACGTCAGATCTACTTTCGACGCGTCTATATATGTTATTACGATCGCCGATTTGCCAAAAAAGAAAAAAACAAAAAACAAAATTCAATCGGTACCGACGCACACCGCTGCAACAAAGGAGGCGAGATGCGTACAGCGACCGTCTGTTATTTGTGTATTGCACAGCGGTTCCCAAATCGGATCTAGCTGGACAACAGCCGTAATCGACACGGTTACAGTTGAAATCAATCGTCACAAATCACGCACTAAAAAACATGCTTATCGCGCACAGACAGCACATACCTTCCCCAATACCTTCCACAATAGTTAAGATATTCACTGGTGACGTAGGATTTTTTTATGGATAATAATATTTATGGAAAATAAAACTTGTCCCGTTAATTAAAGTTTTATCGCATTACGTTGCAAATGTTCACTAAAATACATAGTAGGTATCTTCCATGTCTACCGAGACTTGTGGTCTGCCCAAAAATAAACGCTGCAGTTATTTTTTTCTCTATTATTACTCTCGGAAAAGGGTTTTTTGACTAAATGTACTAATCAAATGTTTTCCGTGAGCTGAGTTCGATTTTTGGAGTCCAGAATTTAAAAATGTTAGGGTCATGAGACAGGGCCAATATTTGACCATAATTTTCAGTTAAGAAGGATTTTTTGTCTCGGAGAAACTATTTTTATGTTTCGACATGGAAAATTGGGTTTTTTAGTTCTTGAAATAAAAAAATCAAAGGATGATGCAATAAAACCAATCTTTGACCATTTTATTGGCATTTTTGACATTTTTTTGACCATAATTTTCAGTCTAAAAAGGATTTTTTTGTCGCAGAGCAACTAGTTGTATGTTTATCAACATGGCAAATTCGATTTTTATATACGAATATGACGTTATTTTAGTGAAATGGTTGTTTTTGATATTGAATATGTTGGCCTGATTGCAAATCCCAGCAACTTCACATTTTTTTTATTTGTTGCAATTAACATGGGTAAATTTTTTCCAAAATCATTTTTTGGAGTCGACCAAGGTTCTTAATAGGACCTTGGAAAAATATGTTCTTTAAGTGCGGCTACAAAAAGAAAGCACATGGTGTTACGTCACAAAACCTTGGAGTAAATTCATATTTGGAATTCAAGCTCAACACACGGTTATGGAAAATATCCTGTAACATTACCATTGTTTGACCCAGGGGCGTAGCAAGGCTGGTGCAACCGGTGCACTAGTGCACCCAAAATTAGGGGCCCCGATAAAGGGCCTCCGCCGACCTCCAATATATAATACTTAGCAGTTAAGAGCCCCATCGGGACCTTCTGTACCCTGGCCTCCGGGAACCTAGATTTCACCACCAGTGTGTGCACCATCTTACTGAAACTAATTTGTTGCAATTTTTTATTATCGACCTGATTTACAAAAGGTGTAATATAATCTTCCCTACATCGTTCTCTAGATATGTTAAGATCTATTACCAGAATTTTTTTTTGCAACTTAAACTTTTTAATTCAATTAATTTCTCTTTATGTATCTTCATAATAATTTATTCAACATTTTGTAACTTGATTTTTATCTTTTTTTGTCTTATATGTATATATAAAAGTAAGTGTGAGTAAAAAGTAAGGAAATGTGCTTGTATTTCTTTAAATATTTGTTATTTTAAAAAAAAGTTGTAACAAAAATCTTCGAGCTTATTTTTCCCATAAATTGGCTGCTTTCGATTTTTCGACAAGTTTGTTGCTATGGCAACCGACGTTATTTTTTTTGACATGGTATGATTTTCTTTGTATTTTTGGAAAGAGCATGTCTTCTTCTTGTTACTTCATTTTGTCAGCATTGTAAATAGTTATAGATAGGAAAGCTGAACAGTTTTGTGGTTTAATAATTAGTATTATTATGGCAGCATTAAACAAAAATCAGAGAAATTGAATTTTAATGATGGTGGCCTATGGTGACAGAAAACGCACTTATCAAAAAATTGTGCACCCTGTTTCATGAATCCGTTTCATGAATTGTGTGCACCCTTGTGATTCATTTATCCAAATCGGCCACAAATTAATGAACGTATGTTTCAAAATTATTAATCAAATTTCTGCAAACTGATAGTGTCAAAGATAAAGCACGAATGAGAAGACCAAAAAACATCTGTAGCCGGGAACAACCAATTAAATGCCTTGTTATCATTGCACGCCTGCAACTGGCGTAACAAGTAATGGAGGTCGTCTCAAATCGTATTTATTGTGTGCTACCTCCGCTATATGTAATAAGTTGAATAGTGTGATATAATTTCATAAAAAACTTTGGCAAACGTACGGAAAGCTACTAGTTACTTTCGTCTATTACACTTATGATGCGCACGCCTCTGTAGTGCGACTCGTTTCTGCCAAATTTAATCACAGATAAACTTAACGAATATCGAAAAATCTATTCCCAAATGAAGTTACTTTTACGTTTTTAGTGCGTTTTCTGTCACCATAGCCCACCATAATTAAAATTTCAGTGCTCTGATTTTCACTTAATGATGATCTAATAATAATTATTATTAAACTACAAAATTGTTGGGTTTTCCTATCTTTAACTACTTACGAAGCTGGCAAAATGTAGACAACTGACAACGAATGGTGTCTCTACATGAGAGGTACAAATAACATAACTTATTTCGATGGTCAACCAGATAAAAATCATAATAACGAAGTCGACTTGTGGGGGGTGATTTTTGGAAAAGTTAATTTTTTTTCAATTTTTTTCTTATGAAACTATTAAAATTTTTAATTTGAAATTTTCTTTTGAAGTTATTTTCCTGAAATTTATTTATAATTCTAGCTCATAGGTCTTCTAAATATTCGCAGAGTTTTGAAAAGAGGCTCTGAATTTAGAGTCTCTTCAAAACAAATCGATCCAAATAACCTTATTTTCGATATGACCGTCCACAGGCAACTTTATGAGAATGAAGAAGCTTCTCCATAAAGAAATGTGGATTTTCAGAGCTCTACATTGTTATTGGTTGAGAATTCATAACATGACCAGTGAGGTAAAACCTTTTCTCGTCAGAACAAACGTATTTTTTACTCTGAAAATTGCATTCACGGTGGCTAGTGGTTTGATAACAATTCTTGGACTTGGACTTGGCAGGTCACATTTCAGGATATTTGCTGGCTCAAATGCCGAATAGGAGTTTGTTAATATAATTAATGTTATAATAATTAATTAACAATTTGTTCAGTTTTTGTACCGTGAACTTTAAGGTCTCCCACTGCCTTCCTTTTTTTTCACACTTCTATTTCTCTAAGCAAAGCTACAGATCTTGCCAAAACTTGGCGGAACTGGTCGAAACTTACAACTATATGTGAAAATTCTGTGCCAAAAATCAAATACAATATTCGATTTTCTTGATAATAAAAACTTAAGAATATGACAGTTCTAAGAGTAATATAACACAGGCACACAAAAAAAAGTTGTCTGTCCGAGAGGTGCCAGAGTATATTACCATGTATTTTTGGCCGCTGAACACGATTCCGCCGTCAGATTTGCTCCATATCGTCCCAGATTTTTCCTAACCTCAAAAAAATCATAAAAAAAAACCCGGAAAATGGAAACATGGAAAATCGACAAATGACATATAAACGATGTCAAAATCTGTTGGTCGGTGAAAATCATGCCCAGAATTATGTATTCCCATGTATTTTTGACCGCTGAATACGATGCCGCACAGTGGGCGAAAACGGCAAATGTTTTCTCAAAATAAGATAACTCCCCACAGAAAACTCCAATCATTGTGATTTTTTTTTATTTTACAGGTTTTGGACAGTAGATTAAAGGAAAATTGGTCCAACACACGTTTATGGTTTGCAAGGGGGGGGGGCAGAGACACCCCATAAGAGACCCCATATCTCAGTAACTTTATAATTAAAGCTATAATTAAAGCTCCAATAACCACATACCTCCAACTTTTAAATCCCTCTGACCTTTAACATAAGCTTCCAATACCTCGTGACCCCATAACTTGAAATTTTAAACCCCCATAACCTCAACTTTTAGACCCCCATCTACGCAAAAATCAATTTTTTCGAGCCCGACAACTCTAAAACTAAAAGATCTTATGCCCCAATATCTATATAATCTAAGTTTTTAATCCCCATGACCCCCTAAACTTGAACTTTCACATCCCCATAACCCCATAACCTCAACTCTCCATAATAATATCTCCAATAGAGATATTGGAACATAAGAACCTGAGTTCTAGAGTTGTCGGAGTTCGAAAAATTGAGTTTTGTGTACATGAGGGTCTAAAAGTTGAGGTTATGGGGTTATGGGGATTCGACAGTTTGAGTTATGGGGTTATTGAGTTATGAATTGAAAGCTTAGGTTATAGAGATATTGGGCATAAGAGCTTCAGTTTTAAAGTTATCGGGCTCGAAAAATTGATTTTTTGCGTAGATGGGGGTGTAAAAGTTGAGGTTGTGGGGTTATGGGGGTTTAAAATTATGGGGTCATTTAAAGTTATGGGGTCACGGGGTTTTGACAGCTTATGTTAGTTAGGTCAGGGGAGTTTAAAAGTTGGAGGTATGCGGTTATTGGAGCTTAAAAGCTTTAATTGTAAAGTTACTGTGATATGTGATGTCTCCCCCCCTCTTTAAACCTCAAACGTGTGTTGGACCAATTTTTGATGATTTTCATCAATCAACAGATATTACATAGTTTAAATAAGCTGTTTTCTCGATTTTGTGCGATTTTGATGCTTTTTTTGAGGTTAGGCAAGATCCGTGATCATATGGAGCAAGTCTGGCTATGGGATCGTGTTTAGTTTCCCGAAAATACATGGGAATACATAATTCTGGGCATGATTTTCACCGACCAACAGATTTTTACATCGTTTATGCTCATTTGTCGATTTTCCGGGTTTTTAATGCTTTTTTTGAGGTTACGAAAAATCTGGGACGATATGGAGTAAATCTGACGGCGGGATCGTGTTCAGCAGCCAAAAATACATGGGAATAAACATGTGGCACCTCTCGGACAGACAACTTTTTTTTGTGTGCCTGTGTAATTCAGGACATGCGGGATCGATTTCACGGCATAGTTTGAGAAGTTTTTTCTTTATCTCTCGACACGTTTGAATTGGCGAAGCCTACTTTGAAGTCAGATTTTGTCAAACGCTCGTTATTTAGCGATCTGCTGGTTCGAGGGAATCGAATCGTCTCCAATCGACGGTCCGGTCCGCGAACGTCCGTTTTTGGGACCGCTGAGCGCCGGCCGCGCACACTGGCCAGCGTTAAACGCTAAGAAAACGAGAAACGATATTTTATAATAAGGCTACCACCCCCGCGGCAGCCGGTCGCGTGTAGATATCGGCGGCGCGCAGCGGTCTCTCTCGGCGGGGCCGGCTCATGATGGCCCGCGGCCCTCGTGAGTCCGAGAACACAGGCCTCTTGTACGGCAGACCACGACTGTCCCCCGCAGCCAGGCCGTTGTTGCGCCCCGCATTCCATAGTGCTGCCCGCCTGGCAGCACCATAGTCGGAGAGCTGGTGCCCGCCGCGCGCTCTTCGACGACCTCGAAGGTAATAGACACAAAACATATAGGATTAGAAGCGCTACCTACTGCTTAATTGATGGCAACACACTGACAGTTCTATATGGCACAGCGCGGGCTTTTTAAAAATACCTACTTCTTTATATTTTAACTTTTAAAACTCAATACTTTGTAAAATTAAGAAAAGCATCCTCCCTCAAATTAGGGAGGAACCCTTTCCTTAATTTCACATAGCATTCAAGGTTTAAAAGTAAAAATAATAATTTTATCTCTTGATATTTGATGTTTTCAGTTATAAAATTATATTTTCACTATTAAAAAGAAACAAGAAAATTATAAGGGAAATTTATTAACAAGATATAACAATAGAACATTGTTTACATAACAATACCATTAGATGTTATAGTATAAAGCAGTTTGTATCACTCTTAGTCAGGTTCCTTCCCTTTGACCTGTTCAGCATGGGTGACCCTACCAGTAGCATTGCATGCTACCCCTGGCTTAGCTCGTAGGATCATTGGAACACACAAGCCACCTCATCCACCTAAAATTTAGGTTTCGTCAAGATGGTGATACCGCAAGGTGGAAAAAATTGGGCGTTATACTTATGGTAACACGTAATGCATAAAACTTTAACCGAAACTATAAATGATGAACTATTTCACAATAAAAAATGATGTAAAATACATAAATTGCAAGTATTATCCTAATTTAAAAACAAGTTCTGCAAATTACGTAATACCAGATATAAACAACTAAAATGAAAAATTATTCCTAAAACAAAATCATCAAACTCTTGGTATTGCCAAGAAATAAAAATTATATATAACATAACATTCTGAAACTTTCGCCAAACATAGGCAAATAAAATGAAAAAAAAAACAATAACAATAAACAAAAAATAAAATTCTATCAACATAACTAAATATTCTGATAATAAATAATAATTGTGTTAATAAATATAACACAAAAATAAAATTCTCCCTCGGCTCAAAAATTTGGTATTCGTCACTGTCTTCTTGGTTCATCATTGTACTAAAAAAGTCGAGTTCTAAATGGACTCATTTAGAACTCGAAATAAAAAAAAAAAAGAAAGAAAAAGGTAATTGGTTGGTGTAAGATAAGTAGACTGTAATTGGCTTTTGAGTTTTTTTTTTTTTTTGCATGTCCACTACTGAATTGTCTAATGCCTTTTTTTATTTGATCCAATTATAAGTTGTAAGTCTAATACATTTATCTATAATATCGTTTACACAATCATAATGCTTATATTATTTATCAGTTTTATTACAGCAATACAACAGGTATATAAATATTTAAAAGAAAAGCAGGCTTAGTACAATGTAAAATATTTTTAATTACATGCAAAAAAAACTTACCTGCTGTTTACACGTAGATAGTGTTTTGATGTTAAAACTGTTAAAAGCGTCGCCACTACAAAAGTAGTTTTAGTTAATATTTATCTAATAAAGTAATAAATACTACATGGTTGAAATTTGTAATGCCGGCCGGCTATTATTACAATTTTAGATGAACAAAAAGTATTACTTATGCAATAAATACAACCTTAAACATTACTCGTAAAAAACTGGATTATCCCATAGGCTATTTAGCATGGGAATATCCTATAGGATCTTTATTATTTACAGAATTTAAAGAATAACACCATTCTCCCTCACAAAACAGAAATGATGAAAATAATAAACAAAGACCCCGATCTGCCATACATATAACACAAAATTAACTAACATTAAAATTGTTCACGATTGTCATCTCTCTTGCACATATGAGAATTGTATTTCACTATGTTACTTTACGGTTATTCCTTTTAGCAGTAGGGCCAAAGTTGTCTGCACCAAACATTACTAAATCAAATGACAAGGTGGGATGGCATGATGTTGCGATATTTGCTATCCAACTTTCAGCCCCGTGGTAATAGACCTAGGATAAACCGCGGACAGAACGGCGCACCTGTATCACAGTGCACGATAGTGATGGGAATCGAAAGCAAAAATATCGATACTCGGTATTGCAAGTATTTTGAATTTTTCGATACCCGGGTATCGATATATCTATCAAAATTAATCGTTATACTGGTAATCAAATGAATACTTTCCAAAATTTGAACATTTAGAATAATTTAATGTGAATATAAAGCTGAAAAATTATTTGATGAGCAGGAAAATAATCAAAATTTTAACGAACGATCTATTTTTATTTTTGTATTATTTATTAAAAAGGATAAAAAGAATTGCTCTGGAATAAACATTCTGAAGTGAATTAAAACTTCAAATTTCTCTTAACATCAAGCGAGATCAACAAAAATAAAAATACCCATTTCTTTGGTTTTGATCAATAACATAAATTTAAAAAAAAAACATTTCGATTAATCGTACACATAAAATAAAAGAAAAGTAAACACCATAGAAAGAATGGTAAACTGACTCTCGAAAAAGATTGTTTTTCATACAACAATTTTTTTATAAACAAGTTTATAAACAGTTTTTCAAAAACTAACACACATATAAAGTTATAATAACAGTTTTTTTGCAAATGTATTTCACTCATTTTGAGTGAAAATTCCAAATTTCTTCAGATCGTTTCAAATTTTACCATTAGCAGAAAAGTGTACAGAGAGTTAGGTTAAGGGCCTGTGCTGTATACACAGATTCTTGCCAATATTAAAGCAAAGACAGAGAGTTAGGTTAGGTTAAACCCTTACTTGATGTTCATCGAAGTTTTTGCAAAAAATCCCGCAACAAACAACAGAAATTCACTCTTGTACGATTGTTTTGGCAACTAACAACACAGGGCGAACACGCGTTTTTTTTACCGGGTAAAAATTTTCCGATACTTATTCGGTATCGCAACGAAAATATCGATATTTTAGAATATCGCTCGAGAGAATTATCGATGCCAAAAACTCGATTATTACAAACGAGGTATCGATACTTCGATATATCGGATCGGTATCGCCCATCCCTAGTACACGACCAGTAGGCTTGCTTTGGCGCTAAACTGATTCCCAGGTTACTATCACTTTTTGTCTTTGTCGTTTGACGTTTACATCTTATGACAGTTGTACGAGCACTAACAACTATATGTTCGGACCAAGAAGACTAGAACTAAGGAGACCGAACTCGTTCGGTATCTAGGGATAAAATCTGTCCGCATCCAGGAGGCGCTGTAAACAGTAATGTACTCGAGTCACGTGATGAGCAGCGGCACAAATCACGGAAAATTTCTGTAATTTGTTTCTTTTAACTGCTTCTTCGCTTCACGTATTAGGCTAGTTGCCTGTTACGATACCCATCGTTTTTGCGGTCTACCTACATTTCTTTTCCACAGCATGTATATTGTAAGGCTTTTAGAGGTAGCCTTGATGTCTCCATTCTCTCTACGTGATGCTTCCATCTTTCTTTATTTTCTTTTATTCTGTCATTTATATTAAATATATTCATTTCTTATGTTTTCGTTTCTAATTCTATCAAGTTTTGTGCAACCTTCACTCTTCTGAGGAATTTCATTTCTTGAGCCTGGATTATATTTTTTTGTTTTTTATTCATTACCCAAGATTCGCTGCCATATGTAAATGTTGGCACTGCTAGCGTGTAACTTGTAACTTGTAACTTGTTTCTGTAATTTGTGAGCAGCGGTCAGCGGTCCACATGTGAATGTTTATCATAGAAAACCATGCTATGGTTTTATATGACGTTTATCATTAAGCTGTCAAAGCGGGTGCTTACATGCCGTTTGGCTTTAACAAAAATGTATACAAAAATAAATATGATTCAAAAGTGATGTGTTGCATTGTGTGATTTAAGAAGCGGTCCGAATAACCGGACATTATTTCAAATTACTGATGTATGTATGAAACGAAATG